>JARWKJ010000008.1:22132598-22542598 GCA_029959095.1 Rhinichthys osculus
TATTGCCGCACTTTTTAAAAACAACATTTATTTTGAATATATTGTTTATTTAGTTGATATTTGTTCATGGTCCACCCAATTCTATTTATGATTACATCTCTCACCATCTAAGTAGTTTTGCAGCCAATTGACCCTTCGCTAAGCCCCGCCCTCCTTAGTTACTGTTGCTACGCCTGTCAAGCTTTCGCGGCTGCCACGTCTATTACAGTGTGAATGCGCCGGTGTCAGACATTCCCAAGGAGATATTTAGTCATTTTTGGCGAACAAGTGAAATATCTGAGAGAGCAAGACAAAAGGGACAGCAGTATGCATTCGAGGGATATATCCACGACATAATATGCAACCGATTAGAGAATAATTTCATCAAAATTGAAGCTAAAGCCTATAACGTTAGGTCCCAGCGCAAGCAGCCGTCTCCTTAGCAGACCATTCACATGGGAAACACACAAATTGAGGAACAGCTATGTTCATGCACAGCAGAGTAAGTGAAATGTGAAAATAATCTAATATCAAATCAATTTAAATCAAACAGTTTATCCATCAATCTAACACCGGGAGAGCCGCGATCGGATTGGGGTAAAGTTAGGGGTAAAGTTAACGTTAGTAGGCCGTCCGCCGTCGATTAACACAATGCTGAAACATATTTTAAAGTATGTCAGTGAGCCTCCGTCTTGCCTTTAATCGTCTTATTTTACGTTCAAATATATGCATTATGAACAAAGAACCGCCATTATTTCCAAGCAATAGGCTTTTTTTTTTTTGTTAATCCTGTCGACATTTAGTTGTGAATGGGTCTCCACACTGCTTGATCCACGCCCGGGATTTCTCCCCTTTGGCTTTTAGGTTTCGGAAAGAGAAAAAATGCCAACCCACCGTCCAAACTTTTAGAATACCGGGTATCAGATTTGCACAATCCATAAGCACAACGCGTCGGCATGTTTGCCTCGCTCGAAAGCTTGACAGACCTCCCGCGCCTAGTTACGGTTGCTAAGCCACGATTGGCCAGTGGCGGTTTTCGGGCGTGGCTTAGCGAAGGGTCAATTAACTAATGTCATTGGATTAGAATACAGTAACTCAAAAAAAAAAAAAAAAAAAAAAAAAAAAAAATCCATTACTGATTTTGCACCTGCTATAACTAGAAGCAGTGTTCTTATGTTCAAAACCCTAATCAAACACTTAACTCAACACTTTACATACTGAGCCTGCAGCTCAACCATATCAGTTAAGAAAATAAACAGCAGAATTACCTCCACATTGTTCACTAATTAAGCATTTTTGTCTCGCCGCATATGGCGAAGCCCACATCACACAGGGTTATCCTCAGTTCAACACCTCTCCTTGGGTTGAGCACACCAGCTTTATAGTTTGATGGATACAGATTCTATTACCTCAAATCATTACCATAATTTCCCCCAGCCATATACACCATTTGTTATCAAAACCACATTTCAGACAATTGCAAGGCATTTCTCACGCCTAGCAAATTTGTTTTGCCACATGTAGTCATGATCCATCAATGTAATTTGAAAGAGCACAAGTGCGTTTTGCTATGAGCGACAGGCAGTTATTGAATTAGAAGAGCATGGCTCATCTTCACCTGCCAGCACAGCTACTAATGGCCTTAAATCTGCAGAGCCATGCCAAGTTTTCTATCAAGTCTGTGAATTCCTCTCTTACACTTAGTGATTATCTGCAAATAAGCAAGAGATATACTTTATGTTTAAACGGTGTGCATCATGCATGGGGTGGCTGGATACCTATAAAACTGATTATCACATGAAAATGTTGTTTCTCTTTAATGCTAATGATTATTATTATTATTATTATTAATGAGTATATTTTTCGTCAAGAGCAGAACTGCTGAAAGACAAGCAATCACAGACAGCTGTCAGTCACGGCCTATTGAAGTATTTTACTTACTAAATGTGACATGTGGTGATACTGCAATAGTACTGAAAGACAATAAGTGGTATCTTATTTTATATGGAATGGCCTATAATGAGATTCTCGAGTGTTTCAACATGTCTATCAGAAGGAAGATACACTTTTTTTGTTAAAATCAGTAAAATAAATAAATAAATAATGATTTGATGATGCACACTGTTGTGATTCAGAAGTCGGAGTCAGGTCCATTTGCAACAACGTTTATTAAAGTCGCTTAACAGGAGTCAAAACAGCTTAAACAGTGTAGTGGGGCGTGCAGAGACGTGAAGTAAGCCAGGCAGGGGATCGATAGGCGGGCAGCAAACCAACAGAATCCAGGGACAGGCAGAGGGTCAATAGGCAGGCGGCTGACAAACACGGAGATCTAGAATAGCAAGGGGTAGAGTCAGGAAAGCTTCCAGGAAAAAGGCTCGGACATGCAGCACAACTGTGAAACAATACTTCGCACCGAGTGAGCCGTGGGCATGGTTGATATAGGCTAAAGACAGGTGATTATTAGACACAGGTGGAAGGCAATCATTAGACACAGGTGGAAGGCAATCAGTACGTGGGTGATGTATAATGGGATTTGTAGTTCTGGAGACATTAGTATTCGGGCGAGGACGTTTGTTGCCAGTTACTGTTAGAGACAGCGGGACTGGAAGCCGTAACACACACATAATACAAGACCCATATCAGAAAGGATTTTTTTATTGTATAAATGATTCAATCTTATATACACTTATTAAAGCTGTTAAGTTATAAACACATGCAATGATATTTATTCAGGAGTCCAGGTTTATCCAGTGGAAGTGGGTTGTCGAGGTTTTGTGGCACACTCTACAACCCGGTTCCTCAGAGACGTCGGATTCAGTGGCCAAGAGTTGCGTCGCACAGTAAAGAACTTATCTGAAGCAGCAGAAAGGAGCAGCAACTGGCTGTGGTTGAGACGGAAAGATTCTAGCTGGCTGTGAACAGGCCGCCACGCTACGGTTTGTAGAACTCTTGAAAACGTGAAGAGTCTGTTGGTTTGTTTGTATAGGTTGTATAGTTTTCACAGTCATTACATTCCTGTGGATATTGCCTGAATGACGGGTGGTTGGGCAGATATTGTGTTTTGCGGTAGGTGGTATGCCATACGGAACCGTTGCCACTGAAACTGCATATTAACGCACCAGTGGGGCTCTACAGCCTTAGCCAGGGACAGGCAGAGGGTCAATAGGCAGGCGGCTGACAAACACGGAGAATAGCAAGGGGTAGAGTCAGGAAAGCTTCCAGGAAAAAGGCTCGGACATGCAGCACAACTGTGAAACAATACTTCACACTGAGTGAGCCATGGGCATGGTTGATATAGGCTAAAGACAGGTGATCATTAGACCCAGGTGGAAGGCAATCATTAGACACAGGTGGAAGGCAATCAGTGCGTGGGTGATGTATAATGGGATTTGTAGTTCTGGAGACATTAGTATTCGGGCGAGGACGTTCGTTGCCAGTTACTGTTACAGACAGCGGGACTGGGAGCCGTAACAGAGCCCCCTCTCTGCGAGCGACTCCCGGCGCGAGGATGCTGGCGTCGTCGGGGTCTACCACGCGGTCGGGGGGCAGGCTTGTTTGGGTGGTTAAGATGGAACTCATGAGTGAGTGTGGGGTCCAGAATACCATTGGCGTTGACCCATGACCGTTCCTCTGGGCCGAAGCCTTCCCAGTCGACTAGATACTGGAGATGACCGCCTCGACGTCTGGAATTTAGCAGTTGGTGGACACGGTAGGCTTCTTCACCCTCCACAAGGATGGACTGCGGAGGAAGATCTACGGACTCCCTTTCTTCCTCCTCTGTGGGGGGCATGGCCGGTTTGAGCAGCGAGGCATGGAATGTGGGAGAGATGCGAAGATGATTAGGTAGAGCAAGACGATAGGACACTGAAGTGATCTGGCGGATGATTTTAAAAGGGCCCACAAACCTCGGACTGAGTTTTTTACATGGGAGTCTGAGACGAAGGTCCCGAGAAGAAAGCCATACCCATTGGCCTGGTTGGTACTCTGGGTTAGTACGGCGGTGGCGGTCGGCCTGTTTCTTGCTGCGGTTTAGGGCTCGTTGGAGGTGACGGTGAGCCAGGTTCCAGGTTTCCTCACTGCGTTTTAACCAGTCATCCACAGAAGGGACATTTGTGGGCTCACCGGACCAAGGAAACAGGGGTGGCTGAAATCCGAGAACACACTGGAAGGGAGTCATACCAATGGAGTGCTTGCGGATAGAGTTTTGGGCATACTCTGCTCACATTAGATATCGACTCCAATCCTCTTGGTGCAGGTGACAGTAGGACCGGAGGAACCGGGTGATCTCCTGATTGAGGCGCTTGACTTGGCCATTGGCTTGGGGATGATACCCGGACGTGAGGCTCACGTTAACTTGAAGCATCTGAAAGAATGCCGCCCAGACACGAGAGGTGAACTGAGGGCCCCTGTCCAACACGATGTCCTCAGGCAGCCCATAAAATCTAAAGACCAGATTGCAGAGGTGTTCTGCTGTCTGTAACGCAGTGGGTAGTTTGTGGAGTGGAATGAGGCGGCAGGCTTTGGAAAAGCGGTCTATTACTGTGAGAATGGTGGTGTGACCATTAGAGGGAGGTAAATCAGTGATAAAATCAATGGCTTTATGTGACCAGGGACGTTGCGGGATCGGCAGAGGATGGAGAAGACCGGTGGGCAGTAGTCGAGATGACTTCTGTGTGTTGCAGTTCTGACACTGCTGTACGAACTTGGTGGCATCATGGATCAACGTGGACCACCAGTAGCGATTCTGAAGGAGTTGAATGGTAGCTGTGATGCCCGGGTGTCCAGAGCTGGGGAGTGAGTGCACATGTTCCAGGACCTTTCCCCGGAGGGCTTCGGGGACATGGACTTTATTGTGAGGACACTCTGGAGGAACTTCCACATTGGCATTGGCCTGGTCGAGCTCTGTTTCAATATCCCACTGGATGGGACCGAGGACGAGGTCAGGGTTCAGGACTGTTTCTGGAGGCTGTGAGGTCACTTCAGAGTCGAACTGTCGGGACAGGGAATCAGCCTTAGTGTTCTTTGAACCGGGACGGTAAGTAACCGTGAATTGAAACCGAGAGAAAAATAGAGACCACCTGGCTTGTCGGGGATTCAATCTCTTTGCCGTACGGAGGTACTCTAGGTTCCTGTGGTCTGTGAGTACAGTGAAAGGATGGGAGGCTCCCCCTAGCCAGTGCCGCCACTCTTCAAATGCAGCTTTCATTGCCAGTAATTCTCGATCTCCTACATCGTAATTCCGTTCCGCCGAGTTGAGTTTCTTGGAGTAGTAGGCGCACGGATACAACTTGGGTGGAGAACCTTGTCGTTGTGAGAGGATGGCGCCTAATCCCGTGTTAGAGGCATCCACTTCCACTATGAAAGGCAGTTCGGGGTTAGGATGATGCAGGATGGGCGCTGTGGCGAACTGTTGTTTTAGGTGATTAAAGGCGAGAATGGCACTCTCATTCCAGGGAATCCGTGACACGTTCTTACGTAAAAGAGAGGTAAGGGGTCCAGCCACTGTGCTGAAGTCCTTAATGAAACGGCGGTAGAAGTTTGCAAACCCAAGGAAGCGCTGCAGTTCCTTCAAAGAGAAGGGTTGAGGCCAATCCAGCACCTCCTTGACTTTACTCTTGTCCATTGCCACGCCTTCCGGACTGATGACATAGCCCAAGAACGTTACGGAGGTCTGGTGGAAATAACATTTCTCAATTTTCGCGTAGAGTTGGTGTTGAATGAGCTTCTGGAGAACTGCCCGGACGTGTTAGATGTGGTCTTTCAGGTTATCAGAATAAATCAGAATATCGTCAATGTAGACAATCACGAACCGGTGGAGCATGTCCCGAAACACATCATTAATGAAGGACTGGAAGATGGCTGGACTGTTTGAGAGACCGAAAGGCATGACCAGATAATCATAGTGCCCAGTGCAGGTGGAAAATGCGGTCTTCCACTCATCCCCCTCGCGGATGCGAATCAGGTTGTAAGCGCACCGTAAGTCCAGTTTAGTGAAGAACTTGGCTGTACGAAGGAGTTCCAAAGCTGATGGTACTAGGGGCAACGGGTAGCGAAACTTGACGGTGCAATCGTTGAGGGCTCTATAATCAAAACAAGGTCGGAGACCGCCGTCTTTCTTCTGCACAAAGAAAAACCCGGCCGACAGGGGGGACGTGGATGGTCGAATAAACCCTTTAGCAAGTTCTGTTTCGATGTATTTTTG
Source organism: Rhinichthys osculus (assembly GCA_029959095.1). NCBI lineage: Eukaryota > Metazoa > Chordata > Actinopteri > Cypriniformes > Leuciscidae > Rhinichthys > Rhinichthys osculus. The sequence continues at coordinate 22,138,780 of JARWKJ010000008.1, forward strand.
CATGGCCTCGGTCTCGGGTTGAGAGAGCGGAAAAACTCGACCCCTGGAGGGTGTGGAACCTGGCAAGAGGTCGATGGCACAATCGGACGCCCGATGAGGGGGCAACTTGGACGCTTTGGTCTTGCTGAAGGCTTCCGTCAGATCATGATACATGGGAGGCAGACGGTTTAACTCGGTGCTCTCTCGAGGCTCGCTGATGCTCTGGACTTGGGAAGGAGTGAAAGAGGTTAAACAGGTAGTGAGACAGTTCTTACCCCAGCGGACGATTTGACCAGTAGCCCATTGGATGTGTGGGTCGTGTTTGCGGAGCCAGGGTAAGCCCAAGATGACAGGTGTGCGCGGTGCATGAAGTACAAAAAATTGGATGGTTTCCCAGTGAAGGACTCCTGTTCGCATGTGAAGCTCTTGAGTGACGTGGGAGATTCGACCAGAGCCTAGTGGCCGCCCATCGATAGCTTCGACTGAAAGGAGAGAGGAACAAGGAATTAAAGCAATCCTGTGATGCAAGGCATAATCTCGGGACATGAAATTCCCAGCAGCTCCGGAATCGATAAGGGCTGGTGTGGAAAGCACTCGGCCATTGTGCGGAATGCGAGGGGTACAGAGACACAAGAATGGGGGTTAAGGGAATCAAGAGATAGACTCACCAGCTTGACATCCTTAGGAGTGAGTCGTAATGGGCATTCAAGACGAAAGTGCCCCGTCCCGCCACAGTACAGACACAAATTCAGTGACTTACGTTGCTCCTTTTCCCCCTGAGTCAACCGAGAAGTGTTTATTTGCATGGGTTCACTGGTATCAGCTGGAGGGGAACCTGAGACTCGTGGAGTATACTGCCCTACAAAGGCAAAAGACCTTAACTCACCAGAGTGTGAAACTAAGAAAAATGACTTTAAAGTTTTTTTGTTGTCAAGCCAATTGTATGATAGGTAGGACAATGAAAATTTGCCAAGTAGTTGTCATAATGAATATATTTATCTAAATTAAAAAAAGTTTAGCTCAAACTTGACCTTTGACCCTTATTCGGAAGTTACTGTATTCTGCCTTTGCATTATCTGCAAAACAATAATGGGTCATACAAAGGCAAAATACCTTAACTTCTAATTTATTGACCATTTTGGCTTTTATCACTCTATACAAACATTTCTATGATAACAACGATAGCCTTAAAATAACATTTAGTAAGTTCTGTCTAGTAAGGGTTAATATTACATCAATAGTTACAAAATATTACAAAATAAAAAAAATAATGAGAAAGACCTTAACTCAGAGTGTGGAACTGAGAAAAATGACTTTAAAGATTTTCAGTTGTCCCTCCAAATTAATTATAGGTAGGACACTGTAAATCTGGCAATTAGATGTTTTAGTAATGAAAATTATCTACATAAAAAAATCTCGAGCTCAAACTTGACTTTTGACCACTATTTTAAAGTTACTGTACACTCTGCCTTTGCATTGTCAGCAAAAAGTGAGAAGTCATGCCAAGTCAAAAGGCAGTAACTTCCACATTATCAATATTTGGTTGCTGATCACCATTAACAAAATCATTATAGTAACACCTGTATAAAATCTAGTGATCATGGCATTTATTTTGTATGATTTACACTTATAGACATCTACTTATTGCTACCCTGTGCTTTGGTTGCATTCTGGTGGCATTATTAATACATGATACATGGCAAAATACCTCCATAGCGGTAAGATCTTCAATTGGTACCGAGTGGCATAAGACTTGATAAACGCGTGTTCAAAATGATCACGATAAAACAGGTCCTCGCGCACATTCGACCTGGGGACTCGTTTATAGTATATTCGTGTTCGAAGGTGTCATGCTCCTCGTACGTTCACGAAAAGTACGAAGTACGAACGCAGTGCTTTCCATCTTGAGACTCGGTGGGGAGCGCGCTCTGGACTACCTAGACGACTAATGCATTTATAGCACAACCTTCTGTGTTCTGCGTCTTTTCAGTAGCGGTGGTTTCAGCTGTCTGCGGATTTATTCCGGACAGTGTGATTGTAGGTACAACCCGCTTGTAACAGCTTGTCTGATGTTGTATGCACCAGCAATTCTTGCTTCATTATGTTGTATGCACCAATATACCGTTGTTGCTTCATTATTATCACTCCCTGTGACATATCAGTCCCGCGTCGGCCCGACTGTGTTCAGGGCGGAGCTGAAGGCGCCGGCAAAGTTTTGGCACTCTGCCAGCTAGATGCATGATTGTTTCAACCAGGTCCGGTACCCGATCTGGGTGAGGCGGGGCTTTAGTTCTTTGTTGTATTCACATGCTACGGCGTGTGTAACATTTTTTCTGTCAACTCTGCATATATCATTCGCGATGGATAGCCTATCGCACGTTTGTCGATGGAGCGGGTTCAGACCATACTAAATGTTCTGACCGCATTTGTGCTGAACAAAGCTCTGAGGACATCAGAAGTTACAGGGACTGATGGCAGCTGTACAAAGTACACCGGCTACATCGTAATTTCAATTTTAATGGAGAGCAAAACAAAGGCAGAACACCGTACAATCTGAAAGGTAGCATATTTGATAGAACGCCAGCACCGTAACTTCATATTGACGCGCGGCTAAACAAAGGCAGAGTGCCGTAACTCAAAATGAGCGTTCCAAAACAAAGCCAAAGAGCGGTAACTGGTGTTACGGTGTTCTGCCTTGGTTTCTCACGGGCTTTTGGAAGTTACTGTTAAGACAACCCATTATTTTCTCGAAAAAACGACGGAATTGACTCAAGATACTTATCCACATGATAAAGGGGGTCTTGAATGTGCCAAAAATATAAAAAACTAATTTTCGACCAAACACGTTACGGTCTTTTGCCTTTGCACGGCAGTATAGAGGTGGCGTGCGGGAAATGTGGACTGACTGTTTGGACGGCGTGAACGTATCAGATTGTCTATTTGAATGGACAAGTGAACGAACTGATCAAATTTTCTTCCCTCGTCGCAACAGGCCAGCTCCGCTTGCAGTTCATGGGTTAAGCCACGCCTATAGACCACCTTCAGCGCGTTGTCAGTCCAGTTGGTCTGAGCTGCGAGGGTGCGAAACTCAAGAGCATATTCTGCGGTGGTGGAGCGCCCTTGTGTGAGCTCCAGAAGTCGATCTTCTGCTCCCTTACCCTCCTTGGAGTGTTCAAAGACCGTTTGAAAGCGCTGAAGGAAATCATCAAACGTAGGGAATGCTGAGCCGTCCGTTCGCCAAACCGCCGTGAACCAATCCAGTGCGCGACCAGTTAGTAGGGAGCAAACAAAGGCGATTTTGCTAGCATCGGTGGAGTGAAGCGCGGGCTGATGAGAGAGATATATGGAACACTGGAGAACAAAACCTTTACATTTACTTGGATCCCCATCGTACTTCTCTGGAAGCGCGAGGCGGGGACTCGCGCTCGCGGGAGATGGTACTACCGGTGCTGGTGCGGGAGCGGGAGGTGTCGGATCAGAGGCGGGGGTTTGAAGAGCTCGGACCGCCTGTATCAATTCTTCGGTTAAAGAAGTCAATCGGCTGAGCTGATGATGGTGAGTAGCGAGCTGGGAGGCTTGAGCAGAGACAGTGGCAGATAGTGCAGTCACCGTTGCTGGATCTTCTTCAGGCGAAGTATTCTGTTGTGATTCAGAAGTCGGAGTCAGGTCCATTTGCAACAACATTTATTAAAGTCGCTTAACAGGAGTCAAAACAGCTTAAACAGTGTAGTGGGGCGTGCAGATACGTGAAGTAAGCCAGGCAGGGGATCGATAGGCGAGCAGCAAACCAACAGAATCCAGGGACAGGCAGAGGGTCAATAGGCAGGCGGCTGACAAACACGGAGATCTAGAATAGCAAGGGGTAGAGTCAGGAAAGCTTCCAGGAAAAAGGCTCGGACATGCAGCACAACTGTGAAACAATACTTCGCACCGAGTGAGCCGTGGGCATGGTTGATATAGGCTAAAGACAGGTGATCATTAGACACAGGTGGAAGGCAATCATTAGACACAGGTGGAAGGCAATCAGTACGTGGGTGATGTATAATGGGATTTGTAGTTCTGGAGACATTAGTATTCGGGCGAGGACGTTTGTTGCCAGTTACTGTTAGAGACAGCGGGACTGGAAGCCGTAACACACACATAATACAAGACCCATATCAGAAAGGATTTTTTTATTGTATAAATGATTCAATCTTATATACACTTATTAAAGCTGTTAAGTTATAAACACATGCAATGATATTTATTCAGGAGTCCAGGTTTATCCAGTGGAAGTGGGTTGTCGAGGTTTTGTGGCACACTCTACAACCCGGTTCCTCAGAGACGTCGGATTCAGTGGCCAAGAGTTGCGTTGCACAGTAAAGAACTTATCTGAAGCAGCAGAAAGGAGCAGCAACTGGCTGTGGTTGAGACGGAAAGATTCTAGCTGGCTGTGAACAGGCCGCCACGCTACGGTTTGTAGAACTCTTGAAAACGTGAAGAGTCTGTTGGTTTGTTTGTATAGGTTGTACAGTATTTACAGTCATTACATTCCTGTGGATATTGCGTGAATGACGGGTGGTTGGGCAGATATTGTGTTTTGCGGTAGGTGGTATGCCATACGGAACCGTTGCCACTGAAACTGCATATTAACGCACCAGTGGGGCTCTACAGCCTTAGTCAAACGGGTTGGCGCGTATGGTTGGGTTGCGGAGAGATTGTGAGATTGTGGTTAGGTCTCAGCAGCAGGAGGGATGTAGAGGTCAGTAAGCTGGGCTGAGTTGAGTGGGGGACGGAGGGGGGTGACTCTGGAACGCCAGAGTCACTGTCGAGCCCTCTTGAGGTGTCGTGGGCTAGTCGACGAAACACTGAGGACGGAAGGTGCCCACTTGAAGACCCTAGAGATGTCCCCTACTCGGCTCAATCCAGACGGTTGTCGTGCTGGTCCACTAGGGAGACCACACTGTAGTTGCAGCCGTCGTGTGTGCTGACGCGCCAAGTACACTGCAGTCGTTAATGCCGGACAGAAGGGGAGTCACACCACCATATGGAAAGAAGTGTAAATGGGTGAAGCATAGTTTACTGTAAAGCTATGTCTTAGTGTTGCTTATCTTGGCGAAAGCCGAGTACAAATCAGCATGAAGTTTTAACATCTACTCTCGTGTAATGGAAAACTTATCCTGTTGTTTGGATTCAAACCTATCACATTGAAAGCAATGGTTCTGATATCAATATAAGTGGCATCAGTGTAAAATTTTACAAATAAATTATAGTTTTATTGTTTTTCAAAAAGAAATATCTTCTGCTCACCACGGCTGCATTTATTTAATCAAAAATACAATATAAAATATATTTTAAAATGTAAATTATTCATGTGACAGCAAAGCTGAATTTCCAGCATCATTACTACAGTCTTCATTGTCACATGATCCTTCAGAAATCATTCTTATATGATAATTTGGTGCTCAAGTAACGTTTATTACTATTATTTTTATTATTATTATTATCAATGTTCAAAACAGTTGTGCTGCTTAACATTTTTGTGGAAATGATGATACTTTTTGTCAGGATTCCTTGATAAATAGAAAGTTCAATTAACAGCATTTATTACATTTATTAAACCATTTGTTACATTTATTAGCTAAAGCCTTAGAACAGAGCATCTGCTGCATGACATTTCATGCAACAATGTTATTCTGTATTGTTGCTGTAAAATAAACAAAAATAAGAAAAAAACATTCAGAGCCTCCTGATGTTATTTCAGTATAAAAGGCTTTAGTTCTCACAGATCATTTGCACTTACTCAGATTGAGATGAGGAGTGAGTATATCCATCAAAAGGCCAATAGCTACTTCAGCGCACAACACTAGACCTTTGTTTGTCATGCCATAGAGAGCTTTCAGACTTTGATCTCTCAGATAAATCAGCTGTAGCCCTTCTCAAGCACATACACACAATGCTCAGGAGTGTGTTTATGCTTTTATGTTTCTGTATTCCCTTGCCATCACAGGCCGTTATTTGTCCTCCCCAGAGACTTTTTGGAGGCTTGGTCCTGTCATGACATTGCAATCTGCCGTGTTGGGCAGATTGCAACAGACAGGATAAGTGGTTGGTCAATGGTCAGCAGTGCAGGACTGCAGTATCCATTGGGACTGCTGTTATAGGCGACGGGTCAGCGTTTGCTTCTTTACCAGCATCTGCAAGTTACCCAAGAGGCGTCAAGTAGGTCACACAGTATATATTTATAGTCATAACAAAAACTCAGCCTGCAAGAGCTCATTTACGATGTTCACGCCCACCTGCAATTCTGTAATTTAATTCAGTTGTGTGCTTCGAAACAATATTAGAAAAATAAAAAAAATATATATATATTTTTACACACATTATAAAACAGAGTGGTGGCCCTCAAGATCAACTTTTCTGCAGAGTTTAGCTCCAAATAATCAAACACACCTGGGGCCCGTATACCATGATGATAGTTGAACAAACTCATGGTTACAGGTTTAATTTCAAGTTGACAAAACCCAAAAGAGTTAATGCCTCAGAAGGATTGGTCTGGGAAGGACACAGCCTCACTAGAACGCAGCCTTCCAATTGAGGAGCACCCACTTGTTTCATTGAGGAATCATTATTTTTTAACTAACCGTTTGTGTGAATGATTCAATGACTTGCTCACAAAGTTAGTTACATTTTAAATGAATCGCTTGAGTGAATGATTCATTTAATGGCTCACTCAGAAAGATTGCCGCTTGTTGCCTGCTGGCGTAATGCAACCTGCAGAAAGAGTCCACAAGTCGCCGCTCAGCCAATCAAATTCAAGGACTGGAACTAACTGTTCTATAAATGAAAATAAGGATTCACATCTGTAAAATGCCTCAACCATATACATTCTGTTGGGCTCAATTGGTGTATAAGGAAAAGAAAAATGTTATGCTTATTATTATGATTATTCTTTTATGGTTATTTATCTGATTAATCCTTTCAAACATATCATTTTTGTATCAATACATTTATGAATGATCTTTTTTTTTTCTTTTGATATCATATACTCATATTCCATTCAGACCAGACAATTGGTTCACCTCTACTCTGAAACATTTATATGTTTATATTTTGTTGTTACTTTCCCAAAAAAGGAGACATTTATTTCCGTCTTCTGCACAGTGTGGTATCTTTTTAATATCAAGTTTAGCACAAGATGGTCATCTTACTAGGAATTAAGGTTCAGCTGTCTTTGCATAAGGTCTAGACATGCTGAAAATACTTATTTGTGCTCTTTCTGTTGTTGAGGTACTAAAACCACAATGCTTCGCTACATTTGCTTAATTAATAAGAGACCAGACTCTTATTCTTAGAAAAGATATTTCTGACCTTGAACCTATTTGCTCATCTTTGGTTCACTCTTTGCTCTTGCTTCTCACACTTAGGGTCCTTCTTCTTCTCCTTTACTCTTCTGGCAATATTATTTTACTCAGAGATAAAGAACTGCCTACTGTTACACTTACTTTTAAAAGCTGATTATTACTTACAAATGTATCTAACTATTCATAGTATTATTATTTTTATGATTCATGTTATTCTTTGCTTATGAATACAATTTTTTTTTTAATTATCACTTCTTCATCTGACTGGATCTCACGACATCATTTCACAATTGTTGTAATTTTTAGTTTAATTTAGTTGAAGTTAAAAATGTGTTTTTGATAGAAAGATCTGTTGACCTGCTTGCTTACCTGAAACTAACATACCAAAACCAGTAAAAGTTTAACAACTACTGTAAACACTGTAAAAAAAATATGATCAGTAAGTCATGACAAAATATGTTTTTACATTACTGTAACTCATCAAAATAAGTTTAGCAATTTTCAACTTTTTTTTTATAAGTTATACAAGATTTAACTCATAGCATTGTTGAGCTAGTTTGACTGAAATTACTTATCTAAGTTGATTGTGCTAAAAAATTGAAGGCAACAACTTTTTTACAGTGCACATAGCATAAATTGTTGATAGAACAAGCACACACAAAAAAACAAACAAAAAAAAAACCGGACAATGACATGTTTACCTATAAGCTTCATAACATTTTTACAAAACAAGATGGTGCAAGGCAATATATGCCATATTTACCTGATTTAAGAGTTTGACGCTCCACCAGGGAGCTTCTGTGGAAGCTTTATTCTTAGAGCGAGTTTATTTGCAAACTCTTTATTAGTCCAATGCAGAGCATCCATACAATTACAAACCTCATCCATGTCTCATAATGAGGCCTGTCATCGATATTTATTTGGAGAGAAATGGGGTACTACTTTATATGCTAAACATAGAGTCACAATGAGTTTGCACATTCCCTGAGCTGGAGACACTAATGGCTTGCTGTAGTCTAATGAAAGATACATTAAACCATGGAACAACCTCGGAGACAGAGAGAGAGAGGCACACAGAGAGAAAGAGGGAAATAATCAGGGGAAGATGAAAAAAATGTCCTCGAACACTCTTTCACTTCTGTAAAGGCAGGGAGAGGACATGACCTTTGAGAAATCTGCAGTAAACGCTATTGTGCAAGAGCTTCTCTCTATCTTTGTTTCTTTCTCTTGTGCTCTTTCTCTCATTAGTGTCTTGTAATTAGAATTTGTTTACTGATCAGTCATGCATTATGTGACATCGTAGTTGCGGAATGAAGCTGAAGATTACACGAACAGCACTGAGAGCACGATCACAGCGGCAAACAAACAAGCCTGAATATTTTATACAGGCTAATTATTGAGTTAGAGACCACTGTGATCTACGTAGATAGGGTGTATGAGGTTGTTGTTCTATTGTGCTATTTCTCAAAGACATGACAGAGTCACAAATGTCAATGATTTTTCATCAAGAGGGGACAAAAAGGTCTGACTGAAAATCAAGGTAAAGCAACTAACTTTGCACAGATGACTTGATGAGAGTATGTGCGTACTAATTTGAAATCTTTCTTGCAAACCTATAGTATTTTTAGTTCTGTCTGGCAATAAACATAATATAGGCCTACAGCCATCAAACAGCAACAAAATCTGTTTCTATATTAAAACATTTATTTTCTTACTTATGTCACGTGTGTCTTGTTTAGTTCTGTTAGTTAGTTTGTGTTTTAGTTTGGTTTTGGTCTGTTCCTGTTTTTCTGTGTTCCCTGTCTAGTTGACCAAAGCTGTGTCTGAAATCGCCCCCTATACCCTCGTTCACTATTCCCTACATTAGTCCACTAATAAAGTTCACTTGAGGGAGTGAATGAAAATGAGTGAGCAAATTAGAACTTTGATTGCTCCGGAAGGGCTGCCGCTTTTGCATAGTTTGTGCTTTCTGTTCAATAATTATTTGAAAGTGGCAGCTGCAGAAGGTGAAAAAATGTCTCTTGAACTCTGTCATGAAAATTATGTATAAACCTTATTGAAACAATTTAACCAATTAATTTACCTTAAATAGGGTATACCCTTTATATGTCTATGATTTTGGACACAGCCCTTTCCTAGTGTGTGCTAGTTTGATTCCATAGTTATTGATTAGTTTCACCTGTGTTTCGTTTAGCTCCCTTTGTTTACTATGTGTATATATAGCCGCCCTCTTTTTCTGTTCATCCCTGTCCGTTCTCATGTCAATGTTAAGTTGGTTGTGTTTATCCTGTTTTCCTGAGTTTATCCTTTGCTGCTGCATTCTGTTTGTCATTATGAAAGAAAACGACTGCTGCATTAGATCCTGCCTCTCTACTCCCCTTGCTGTAACCTCCTGTGACAACTTAGAGGAGATAATGTTGCTCTTACCCTCCTTGAAATGTAATCTTCGCCTAGCAACCATGATCATATTGAATTGATGCTCATAATTCCACACTCTCCCTCTAATTTAGCCACTATCAAGTTCGGTGTCGTCAGGTTAATGGCTTCATTAGGCCACAAATTGACACCCAGGGCTGTGCAGAACCGCCAATTACCATTTTTCATCATTTGCTAGATAAGCAGTTGAAAATATTGCCCAAAAATTTCTAGTAAATCGATTATCTTGAGGTTTTTTTTAAGTGATAAAGATCTTGCAACTTGCCGGTGAAATGAAAGATGCCAAATACCATCACACATGCTCAAAGCTTAAACTCATTCAACGATCAGACAAACACATATCTGCTCTAGAGTTCTGAGGACAAAGACACTGGGCAAAACAGTGTAAACTAATCATGCTTGTGGTAAAGTAGGTGTAAGGGCGTCTTTTAGAAAACTTAATCCTTATTTTATTACATACATAACTTGACGGTTTCTGGTAGTTTGCAATTAAAAAATGCCTAAGTTTATTACTTAGGAAAAGGCACTTAACAGGTCACATTTTTCCAATATGAACATTTTTAGTTAAATAGCATGAAATTAATAATGTATGAATTGCATATGTTAGTGTGGTTACTGTGTCCTCGGCACAAACATACATAATGGATTGGATTCTTATGCCAATCCACAAGTTATATTAAACATAACAGGCAGATACATTTAGTCATGACAATTTATTCAAAGATGCACCGTTAATGTGGTCTGTATTCATGTGCTATATGCCTATGCTATAAGTGTTTTGAAACCATATTATTCTTACACATTTTATTCATCATGATAATCTTTTAACTTTTACGGATCTTGAAGCCTAAATACAATCAGCAAAAGAAAAAAGCGAAATGTAGTCTACAAACTACGCTGCAATCACACAACTGCAACGTCTACGTCTCCAGCATTATAGGGGTCCTATAATGCCCTTTTTACAAGATGTAAAATAAGTCTCTGATGTCCCCAGAGTGTGTATGTGAAGTTTTAGCTCAAAATACCACACAGATATTTGTCTGTAGCATGTTAAAATTGTTACTTTTTGAGGGTGAGCAAAAACGCGCCGTTTTTGTGTGTCCCTTTAAATGCAAATGAGCTCCCAGCACAGAGGGAGGAGCTTCAAGAGCTGTGTGTTAGCATCTTTGATTGTCTCACACAGACGCACTGAAAATTTCAGAAACTGTGAAGCCTTTTATGTTCAAACCGGAATCGGACAAAAATGGAGAAACTCAAGAAGAAGTGACAACATGTAGAATGCAACAGGACATTTCTGAATGGTTAGATGATGCATTTATGTAGCTGATGTTGAGTTAACTATCTTCTAGTCATTGATTAGCATATTGTGTCATGATAATCTATAAATTGCATTCTCGGGGGCAGGGTTTATGTACATTTTAGGGTTAGTGATGTCACTAACCCGTGAAGAAGCTCATTGTAGTCCCTACCAGCCGTTGTTGTATTTCTGTAAAATAAAATATCTCCCTTTGCTTTGAACTTTGAGCGTCGTAACTTTGCAGATGTTGTTTATGCTCCAACAGCAACATTACACACTAACTAAAATTAAAAAAGTGAAATCATAATCAACCACCCCTTTAAGCATAACTTTATTTAAAAAAACATTTTCCCAGAAAATGTGAGTTAGAATAGTTTGCAACTCCAGAGGTTGTTGGGGACATTAACCATCATCATGCCAAACTGGTATACTCATCTTCTCACTAGTCCGCTTTTACAACCTCAATGTGTTTATAAATGCTGTAGTGGGAGGAGGAACGACAGACAGTGGCTGGGGCTTAGAGTCGCCGGACCCGTAGCACACATCGCTGCCAGCGGGCTCCAGCACCAGGGAAGCAGGGCCGCTATCAAGAAGCAACTGCCCCTTGCGCCCCGAGAGGGGAGTGCATGCAAACGCCGGGACCCCGCCTCTTCTTACCTGGGCTGAATCCCCTCGATACTCCCTGCCTTTCGCGACTTCCATTAACAGCGAGGACACCCGATACCCTGGGTGAATCTCAATACTCCAAATGATGCTTCCTCGTTTCCTCGCTCCTCCGTCTTCTAGCCCATGACCCGGAAACCAATTGAGCTCAGCTGTTTAAAGGGGATCTTAGTTCTCTAATTGCACCGCAAGGAGGCGAGGAACGAGGAAGCTTGCTGAGGAGTCATGAGATATGATACACAGGTCTATCCTTCACATCCTGAGGGGTGGAGCTAAGACGCGAGGAAAGGAAACGAGGATGCACAAATAAGAAAAGAGAAGTACCCCCTGTTTATTTTATACCCCCTCACTTTTATCACCATGGAAACTTTATTCCCTTTTTTGGACATTTGTATGTTTTATTTTATGTTAAATAAAAGCCTCTCCGAGGCCTGACACCCCATTGTGTCTCGTTGCTCCTCCCGCCAGCATTTATAAACACATAGAGGCTGTAAAAGTGCTATTGAGGAGATGAGTATACCTGTTCGGCATGATTACGTTTAAAGGGGTCATATAATGCCATTTTTGTCCAAGCTAATATGATTCTTTAGGGTCTAAATTAAAAGTTTGTAATATACTTTAATTAAAAATTCTCATTAGTATTGTAAGAAAACATTTATTTTACCTGGTCAAAAACAGCTCTGTTTTCAGCACGCCGTTTCAGTGCATATGACTTTAAATGATAATGAGCTTTGCTCACCCTGCCTCTCTGTTCTGTGCGTACACCGTTTGTAACACAATAACCATAACGCGTTGTTCAGTATAAACGTGGGATTATGAATTATATTGAGAACGTCGTACATAGAAAACATGACGTAATGCACCCTGAGTGTAAACCTTAGACGCATTCATTGTGAAGCGTGCAGCTAGCGATTTGCAAAGATTAATATAAATATTAATATAAAGTTTAATAAAACGTTACACTCACTTCAGTTCTTCTGGAGGTTCAGCAGGAACACGAATATCTGGTACCGATCCTTTTTTCATGAGCAGCTTCTTAGCGTGTGACGTCACACGGTCGAACGGCTTGATTTGAGGCAGGGGTAAACATATAAGGAGATTAAAACAAAAACACTGGATGGATTTTTATCATTGTATGATGGTTGTGTACAGGCACTGCCAACACACATTTCAGTACAATCAACTTGTAAAAGTGCATGTACCATTATATGACCCCTTTAAAGTCCCCAACAACCTCTGCAGTCCCATTTAGCTAGGCCTACTTGTTAGCAACCATGTTTTTTTCTTCCAAGACAAGTAAAAGTTTTAAAAGAAAATCACTGGAAGGCATTACAAAAGGTTTTTTTTTATTTTATTTTTTTTATGTGTCTGTGGTCATGTTAACCACAGGCCTTATTTCAAGCATTTAACAAAAAACCCATTCAAAAGTCCATTTTACTTAAGGAAAATGGAACCGGAAGTACTAAACAACTAACTCAGTTTTGAATATTGGCCTACAAAAATACGTCATCCATGCAGCACCCTATATCTCCTTATGTGTAGAAAATTGGTTTTGAATGACATACGGTTATAAGGATAAATGATGACAATTTTGGGGTTACCAAACCTTTTAATACAGTATTTGGACGTGTGTTGTTATTTGTCACAAACTGCTCTGAGACAAGAAGGTTGAGATCCAAATGCAGCTTTTAATAATGGGGCAATCCAGACACGTAATCCAATGTACAGGCAACAGGTCAATACACAGGTAGGCAGTCCAAACAAACAAAACACACAAGGTTGGGAACAAGGCAAACGGGTAATCCAAAGGCAGGCAGCGAGTCCAAAAACCGAAATACATGGAACCAGAGAAATGCTCAGAAATGCAGCACAGCAATATACAAGACTTCACATGGAATGAATGAGTGTACATGAGTGTACAAATCAGACCCCTCTGATTATCTTCGGGGTCTTTTTAACCCGCAAATTACTTTTACTCAAATTAAAAAAAAATATGTTCTCTTTGTCCAAATGGTATGAAACTTTCTACGGCTCTAAACACTTTCTAGAAAAAAAAAAAATTGGAATGATATCTGTTTTTATGTTAGCGTGAAAAAAACTATGCAGGGTCCCTGGAGACCCTGCATAGTAAATATACAAAATTCATCATCAAAATCAGAAACAACACAGAACACATACCCAGAAATAAAGTGGCACACTTCCAACAATGAAAAAACATCCACAATGCGCGCACACACACACACACACACACACACACACACACACACACACACACTCTCACACAGGAATACATTTGTAAGGCTATACTGTGCATACTGCCTGCAGTGCACTAACGCATAAACACCTGCAGTGCACTGTAAACGAGACTGTATGAGATGAGACCACCAATTATTGTTCCTAGTTGTTCGATTTTTTTTTTCCCCATTCACTGTTTTTTTTTTACTGAATTTTATTTTTTTTACTGCTCTATTTGATCATTTGTTATTGCTGTTCAGTTCATTGCATTTTGATGTTCATGTCATGTATTTTTACTCAATACTATGTAATATTCTGTTCATTTCTGTTCTGTTACAGTTAGTGAAATGAAATGATAAAATCTAAAGACTCCAACATTTCTCTTTGTAACATCTTGTTCAGGTTTGATTCTAAACATAATGTAACATTATTGAAAAACTTTTGTCAGTACAAAAAATGCTAAACTTTGACAAAAAGTTTTTTTGTTTTGTTAGAATTGTGATTTTATAATATTTAGATATGAATTCAACTGGAAAAACTTGTGAAAAGCTTTATTTTGATTTGTCAAATAGCAAATAGCATATAGTGGAGCTCTATTAGCATCTAGTGGTTAAAGTGATTTTTTTTATATTTTAAAACTGCATTTTCCAAAAAAATGACCAAAAATCTACATTTAAAATTATCCATGTTATCTCCATGAATGAAAGTTTCATGGAGATAATCTGGGTCTTTTATAAAGTGAATTTTAAATAAAATGCTGTTTTTTTGTAAAAATCCTATTTAAATAAATAAATATTTATTTATTTATAGAATTTTAAAAGATATCATAAATCCTCCAAAACTGCACAAATGTTGAGTAAAAACATAAATAAACAGTAAAAAAAAAAAAAAAACTTTTATTCTGTTACAAAATTAAATGTTATTGTCTGGGGTCCCTGGAGACCCCAAAGATAACTAGTCACAAATTAAGATAATCAGAGGGTTAAATACATAGATATCCATAATAAAGGCTAGATGTCTCGTCCGCGCTGCTGGCCAATGGAGGTCGACGTCTGCAACTGGCGGCCATCTGGTCACAGGCAGCTCGCTCACTCGTAACATTGTGTTTTAATGGTGCATGTACTTTTCAGATAACCATTACTTGCTCAATTTTCTACCGATTTTCAAACGGTTTGGTTTGTTATAAACGTCAGAGATATAGTTATGACACTGCATACTAATGAATAATAAGTGTATAAATAAATAATCATCCAGAATTATAGCCACGTTAATAACGTTTGTAAGAAACCAAACCGTTTGTAAATCCGTCAAGATTCAACGAAATAAGAGTATTTGTGTTCGTGCTGATCACTCATCTTACATCAGGTACCACAGAGCCCGCCAGAAAGCTTGCCTGTGACAAGATGGACTCCGCCATAAGACATCTAGCCTTTATTATGGATATCTATGGTTAAATAGGCTGAGACTGACAAGGTAATGAGACACAGGTGGATGCAATCAGGGATAATGAGTCCGGGCAGTGAGTTATGGGAAATGTAGTTTGTGAGGGACTGACAATAGTCTGATGTGGAGTGCCCTCTGGTGGGCACTCCAGCTGGTGACCGTTACAATAATAGTACCTGAGGGACCTTTTGAAACAAGTAGGCTATGTATGGGTTCAGAAGAGATGTGGGGTGCTAGCATAAAAGCCAGTAGAACTGAGATTTCCTTGCTTGAAAACGAACTATTATTGCCAGTCCACTGCATTGAACAAAAAAATCTGAACAGAACATTTGGGGGATTTTCATGGTGACAGTCAGAGCATTCTAGCTAAATTGGCATATTATTTGTGAGTAATATTCAGATGCCCTTCTAAATAACTTTTTCCGATAACACAAAGCACATTACACAACACTGTGGAATTGCTGCCGATAAAAAAAGTCCTTCATAGTGCCCATATGTTCAATTACTGATACTGCAGTCAATCTAAAGACCAGTGGAGAATTCTGGGAAAGCAGCATGCTGAGTTTATTCTAGGCTGCAGGCACAGGGAATCCAGGAGAGAAACTCTAATGACCAAAGCAAACTCTTATAGCTCCAGCTTCCAATGCATTTACTCTAAAATGACTTTAGCGGCATTTCCCGAACGAGCTCTTTATCATTAGAGCCCCAAACTATGGAATATAATATTGACTTCATCACCATACGTCTTCATAAGTAGATTTTATTGCCTTTCTGTTCTCTTATTTTAAAGCTGCACTGGGGTGCCAAAACAGCATGCATTGTGGGTAATGACTGGCATCAATATTACTGTAATGTGATTGGGTGATATGTGGCAGTCATTAAATGGGACGGTCAAAAAGCGGTCTTCTTGTGTACTTGTGTAAGGGGAGATGCCACAGCAACAAATATCCTCCATGCATGCATCTCTCTCTTTATACTTATATATTATACAACAGTCCTCGAGTCTTGGCATTCCAAGAGCGCTGAAATAGAGTCCAACAGCACTGGGACTTTTCACTTTTTATCACTCCACTTGTCTGTGTTTGCACATTCCAGATAGACTGTCAGTCTGTGCATTAATGGTCTTGAACAAATTCATTCAACCTATTATTTAAAGTCGGCATGAAAAGGAAGATGCAATCATATTTTTTCCCTATTATGACATACAGTATATCTGAAGGAAATGTAGACTTGATTTTGTCTATTGGGAATTGATTGGATCGCTGTGGTTTGCCATTTCTGTGTTCTTATGTGAGTGACAGTTTTTCTCTCCCTCGCACTAGTAAACACGTCATCAGAGAAGCACATAGTTTACAAGGGCAAATCAAGTTCAGCAAGTATTTAAGTCACCCCTCACCTTCAGATTCTTGTATCCATGGCAACACACCAGTTGGAAAGACATAAACTAGATACAGATCATTAGGACCCGCGTTTCTGAGCATCCCGTCTCCATAAAAACGCAGTAAACAACTTTTAAGGGCTCAGCGGATTCCGTCATGCTGCAGTCCTCTGTCTCCTAATGAGCCACCTGTCAATACAACTGCTATCTAACGCACAATTGCGCTATCAGTCCTGACACGAACAACAGGCCAAGCATGGGGAGAACTGGAGGATGAGAAAAGAGAGTGAGGGTTTGGGTTTGTCACATGTGGGATGGAACATGACACATGAAAACCAAAACATTTGGAAACCCCCTCAGAGTGACTTTCTGTTTCTCTTGCAGCTGTTTGGAAATCAAAAGGTAAGACTCACTGACTCACTCCAGCATCTCTTCTCCTCTTTCTCTTCACTTCCCCTCCGGAGGAGCCTGAGGCAGGAGAGCAGGTGTGCTCCTATTCACCGTAATGCAAATGTGAACTTTACAGCGGCATTGTGGCTCCTCAACTACGCTATGTAAAATCACTCCATTGGCGTTTCGCTGCCTCTAATGAGCTGCTTATCATCCTTGAGAAAAATAATGATTTTTTTTTAAACACCGCCACCTGTCCATCTCCAGCAGATAAACAGGGCAGAGCCTCATGATGTGGGCTGCAGCAACAAATGACCACTTCTGAATTTTTGAATTATAAATCGCTCTTTGAACACACAAAGCAAATGAACTGAATAACAATGGAGATGTGATTGTATGTAAATAGACCAGGTGCGTTTTCATTTTATTTCAATGCTATGAGAGAAGTGTGCATATAGTCGACAAACAATATTATACACTGAAGTGTTAACAGGGAACTATTAGGGTGGTTTATTAAAAGATTTAATTAGATTTGTGAAAGTCCTAATCTGTGATTCACCTGCAGGAACACTGTTAATTCAATTAATCTTAGACTTAAAAGTAAGTGAATAATAAAATAAATCCATACTTACAAGTACATATTGGAATGCTTTACTTAAAGGGATACTCCACCGTTTTTTCATATTTAACTATGTTATTCCCTTAATTAAGACGAGTTGATACATACCTCTCTCGTCTCAGTGCGTGCACTAAATCGCTCTGTCTTGCGGCGAAACTTTGTTAGCACTTAGCTTAGCCCAGTTCATTCATTAGGATTCAAACAGAGAAGCGACCAAACACCTCCACGTTTTCCCTATTTAAATACAGTTACACGAGTAGTGTAAGTGTAACTCGACAAAGTATGGTGACACAAAATAAAACGTGGAGCTTTTCTAAGCGTGTAAAATGGATAACTAATGTATGGTGGAATAGCACTTGGGAGCACTTATCACAGTATCATATCATCAATGAGAGGGAGAGGGGGAAAGTGATGATATTACTGCGCCGAGTCGAAGTGCTCCCAAGCACTTGCTATGGTATTCCGCCATACATTATAGTTATCCATTTTACACGCTTAGAAAAGCGCCACGTTTTATTTTGTGTCACCATATTTGGTCGAGTTACACTACTCGTGTAACTGTATTTAAATAGGGAAAATGTGGAGGTGTTTGGTCGCTTCTCTGTTTGAATCCTAATGAATGAACTGGGCTAAGCTAAGTGCTAACAAAGTTTCGCCGCAAGACAGAGCGATTTAGTGCACGCACTGAGACGAGAGTGTCATGATTCTGCCCTCGTGTCCTTGATTTTCTCTAGTCTTGAGGCAGGATCATGACAGAATCATGTTTTGTGTGCAAGCACATGGTCTTGTGTTTTGAGCCATGTGCTTGTGTTGTCTCATCACGTCACCCCGCCCCCTTGTTATCCTCGTCTCATCATTATTGTCTAGTCAGTTTCACCTGTCCTTGTCTAGTCAGCTTCACCTGTCTTTGTCATTAGTGTTCCCTTTATTATCCCCTTGTGTTTGCTGTCCTGTGCCGGTTCATTGTGATTCTAATCTGCGTGTGAAACTTTGTGAGAGTCCCTGTGAGTATTTGTCAAGTGTATTGTCCAGAGAGAAATCCTGATTCTATGTTTGCTGTTTTGTTTATCATCTAGTTATTTGTCAAGTCTCAGTCTAGTTAAGTGATTCCTGTTCCAGTCTTGTTTTGCCCCCTCGTGGGTTTTGTTTTCCCTGTTTTTGTCAATAAATTAATGTTGAGAGTGTTACATACTGTCTGCGCTTGGGTTCATCCATTACCTTCATGACAGAGAGAGGTATGTATCAACTCGTCTTAGTTAAGGGAATAACATAGTTTAATATGAAAAAACGGTGGAGTATCCCTTTAAAGCCATTATCTATAATGCATTATAAATTAATGCATAATGTACATTTATAATGCATTATATCTTTTATAAACATTTCTCGAAGATTTTGCTCCACATTGACATGATTGCATCACGCAGTTCCTGCAGATTTGTCAGGTGCACAACCATGACAACTCTCTTGTTCCACCACCTCCCAAAGGTTCTCTATTGGATTTAGATCCGGTGACTGGGGAGGCCATTGAGTAAAGTGAACTCATTTTGAAATGATTTGAGCTTTGTGACACGGCATGTTATCCTGCTGGAAGTAGCCATCAGAAGATGTGTTCACTGTAGTCATAAAGGTAGGGGCATATAATACTCTGTGACATTTAAACAATTCTCAATTGCTACTAAGGGGCCCAAAGTGTGCCAAGAAAATTACACCCCACCCCATTACACCACCAGCCTGAACCGTTATACAAGACAGGATGGATCCATGCTTTCATGTTATTTACGCCAAATTCTGACCCTACCATCTAACTGTTGCAGCAGAAATCGAGACTCATCAGATGTTTTTTCCAATCTTATATTTCCCAATTTTGGTGAGCCTGAGTGAATTGTAGCCTTAGTTTTCCTGTTCTTAGCTGACAGGAGTGGCACCCGGTGTGTTCGTCTGCTGCTGTAGCCCATTTGCTTCAAGGTTCGACGTGTTGTGCATTCAGAGATGCTCTTCTGTAGACCTCGGTAAATGGTTATTTGAGTTACTGTTGCCTTTCTATCCCCTCGAACCAGTCTGACTCCTTTCCCTTTTGCTGACCATTCTTTGTCAACCCTACAGATGGTTGTACGTGAAAATACCAGTAGATCAGCAGTTTCTGAAATACTCAGACCTCCCCGTCTGGCACTAACTACCATGCCAAGCACAAAGTTACTTAAATCACCTTTCTTCCCCATTCTGATGCTCAGTTTGAACTTCAGCACATCGTCTAGAGACCATGGCTGTGTCTGAAATCGCCCCCTATACCCTTAAAGACCCACTCCGATGAAAATAATGTTTTTCTAGGTGTTAACATGTTCTTGTGGCATTTTTCTGATGTTAGAGGACATATCTTGAGAAAAATAAGCTCAAAGTTGTATTTCTGAGTATTTCTACATTCAAATGGCTGTGAATCAGTAGCAGACGCTATAAATGCCGGCTAAAATAGACTGGAGTTGTGACGTAGTAACTCCACTGGGCGTCTCCACACGCGACGTCTTGGAGTGAAATAATGATCGGTGATAACTTTGATTAACTTCGGATAATAATAATTAACGTGTATATAATACTGTTGCCCCACCAGTATTGGGGATGTAAGCTAGCGGGAGAGACAGAGCTCTCAGCAACGGGCAGGGGGAGGGTCGTCTCCGTGCCAACGGCTCCGCCCACAACGCAGAGGCGAATTGCTAATGAGCTACTGCCGCTCTGCTGAAGCGAAGTCCCAGAAAACGGCACAGGTTTTGTGATTTTGGCTAAAAATGGCATAATCATAATTTAAAGACCACTGGGAATGTTTAAAAATAGCTCAAAATATGATCGGAGTGGGACTTTAAATAGAGCACATTTGAGGGGACAGACATTTTTAGTGATGTTCGAAACCATAGTCGACGTAATTGAGTGCACTCATTCAATCCCACAATGCACCACATTAACGAGTGTACAATCGATGTACACTCAACGGCTAGAGAATACCTATAATGCACTTTGAGAGTCAAGCGCTGAATGGATTCCCGCATCTCGACAGGAGATGGCGCCCACATCCTTTTTCCAAACCGCGCTGGTCCAGTGTAATATCATACAGGTATAAATTCCTTTTTAATTTGTTATTTAATTGTTTAATTAAGGTTTATATGCCAGTTTCCATGTCATGGTTCAAGATACATATTTTCCTTACTACTGGAGCTGCCAGTTTACCAAGTTTCAAATGATTATTATTAAACAGCAAGCACAAACTATGCAGAAACGGCAGCCTTTCCGGCGCTCTCAGTGTCCGAATTCACTCACTCGTTTTCATTGAGGGTATAGGGGGCGATTTCAAACACAGCACATGTCTACATGCATAAATCCATTGAGTTGCTGGCTGATTAGATATTTGTGTTAATGAGCAGTTGAACTGGTATACCTAATAAAGTGGCCAGTGGGTGTATCCCTGCGTCTCAATGTCCATACTATCCATCCTAAACAGTATGTGAGATTAGAATAAGTGTGTCCGAAAGCATATGTTGAAAAGAGTATGTCAAAAGTCCCCGGATGGTCTATTTCCGGTGGATTTTTCGAAGTGTGGATCCGTGCTCACTATAACAGCTAATATTGCCCACAACCCATTGCGCTTTGGAGGAGGATTCAGTTCAGTACTACAAACACGAGTAAAAAGTGTTAAGAAAACTACAAAACATGGTGGATGTTTTATGACGTGATAGTATGTCCCAAAGCTTGTCTACTCTTCTGCTACACACTCAAAAGTATATACTTTTTCTTCACAAAAAGAGGACATACTTTTAGGGCGTAGTATAAGTAAGCGAATTGAGACGCAGCATAGCATATATAGGTAAACTTTTTGTAATGTCTTCTCAATGCTTTACATGTGTGCCATAATAATATCTGCCTTTTTAGGGCTTTTCTCATTATTTGTGATTACTAATTAATCCGCACATAATCTAAGTAATTTAATGATTTTATTTTATTTATTGAAGACCTAATTACATTATTTTAGATTTATTCACATTCTGTGCACCACAAAGCAGTAAGATATGGAGGTGTTTATACCTAATTAACTTCATGACTGGGGTAATTCTACCAAATGATGAGAGGCAAATGGAAGGAACTTCAATTTCTTTTTTTTGCCAAAGGCAATAATCAGCATGATGATGATGAGGCTGATGATGACACTTGATCAGATGAGCAAATATCTCATTAACTTTCCTCTGTGTTTATAAGAATGTTGTTTTTGTATAGTGAGAAACAACTTTGGACTATGATTACTTATTTTCTAACTGGCATGCTCTATTTAGGAAAAAAAATCGTCATTAAATCTGTTTCCTTTATGGATGACTTTAAATAGATGAAATCATTTTGATGATTGAGAACACAAATGAAGAATAATGTAAAAAAAAAGAGAAAAGAAAAAAAAAGAGAAAACAATCAACAGTGATTTATTGTCTTAAAAACTGTTGACTAAACAGATACTTTAGCTTTGACAGTATGGTTGATTTTAAGGAAAGAAACAAAAATCTGAAAATATATGAAAACTATTTAAACTAAACTAATTTATTTTATATATATTAGGGCTGTCAGTTAAACGCGTTATTAACGGCGTTAACGCAAACCCATTTTAACGGCGTTAATTTTTTTATCGCGCGATTAACGGTCTTTTTGGCCTAGCAAACTTTGTAGTTTTTTTTTTCACATGCTTTTGCAACAGGACGCGGCATGCGCGGCGCTGCGCTATGAAACCCATTCATTTCAATGGCTTGCGCCGCGCGAGGATGTTTTGAAAGCGCAAGCGGATCTAGCTAGACCGGAAACAAAACAACAGACACGCCGCACACACTTGTTTGGGCTTGCGAGCCGGCCAAATAGTAGGTTAACGTTACGTTTTGAGTGGATGACGAGCGCGAGACGCCGAAATGGATGTCAATAAGATTCTGAATGCAAAGTTTACTTTTAAAAAGTTGCCAAGTGATCTTTGTGTTTTGTCGTTGTGAACTGAGCTATCATCATCGCAGCACGTCCAGCCTGAAATACCACTTGATGATGGCCAAGCGCACACACACACACAGCTGATACGAATTCTCCGCCCCCTAGTCAATATCAAGACCTCATCAGTATTTCTTCCACCCTTTTATTGATGGACAGTGTTACATTGTGTGAGAGATTATTTGCTCCAAGTGAGAATGTTAGTGTGAAATTGAACACAGTATTGTCAATGTTGTTTTCAATAAAAAACAGTTGCACAAAGCAAGCCGATCCACTTTTCCATGTTGATAAGAGCATTAAAATGAGAAAAAAATAATGGGACAAAAAGAAATCAAGAGACATTTAGGAAAGATAAAAATGTGCGATTAATTGCGATTAATCGCAAGTTAACTATGACATTAATGCGATTAATCGCGATTAAATATTTTAATCGTTTGACAGCACTAATATATATATATATATATATATATATATATATAATATATATATCAGCTCATGAACCCTAGGTACAAGATAGCCAACAAACTATAGCCTCGAGAGGTCTAACCAGAGCATTTATTCAAACATGGTGATAGATTGTGCCCCAGTCAGAGGTGCTTTTGAAGGTCTTGTCATGACAGTGATGACAAATGGAAGCCATCCATAACCTGCTGTGGCCTGTACATGGAAAGCACAATGTGAGCATGATGTAAAGTGAGAGAGAAATGGAGGAAACACTCCTCCAAACTCATAAAACATAAAACACCAAGCCATGGGGTGGAGGCCGCCATCTTGCCCTCTCATTGATCAGATGATGACATGAGACAGATGGAAATGAGAATGGGGTATGAAGAAGGGGGTAACAGAGAAGAGAGTTATTTCCTCAACTCTTTACTGCCTTTTGTAGAGACTTTTTGTGAACAGTGCAGAAAATTGTCAGGCTATTCATCTTTTATGGATATGATCAATCCTCCAAGCTTTATAGTAAATAAAAAAAATAATTGGGCTGAATATGACAAAACAGAGATCCGAAATTCTTATATGCATATTCATTTTGGTTTGTTTGTGTTTTGCCTATGGGGACCCAAATGTCCTCGCAAGGATCATAAATTTAAATTTACTCTTAAAAATAAAGGTTCTTTATTGGCATCGATGGTTGAAGAATCTTTAACAATCATGGAATCTTTCCAATGCACAAATGGGTCTTTATAGTGGAAAAAGGTACTTCAGATTCTTAAAATGTTCTGAACATTAAGAATTAAAATGGTTCTTCTAAGGCATCGCTGTGAAAATGGCATCCTTTTTCGGAACCTTTATTTTTAAGAGTGAAATTTCTTAATGTACTAAATAATGTTTGAAGCGGATGTCATAACATATTCATAATTCATAATATTCATAAAGCCGTAAGATCTTACCTTCATGCTGCGGAAATACAAGACAGAAGACAGAACTTAAGAGCGCAGTGCTGAAAAGGGGCGGGGCTACATAAGGTCTATATCTCTGTCATATGTTGATGGTCTTGCTTACAGTTAGAAGAGATTTTATTTCTGTTGCATTGTTTCTTTGTCTTTGTGCTCAACAACAGCAGACTTTAGATTGTATGCTGCTGATTAACAATTGCCAGAGAGAGAGAGAGAGAGAGAGAGAGAGAGAGAGAGAGAGAGAGAGAGAGAGAGAGAGAGAGAGAGAGAGAGAGAGAGAGAGAGAGAGAGAGAGAGAGAGAGAGAGAGAGAGAGAGAGAGAGAGAGAGAGAGAGAGAGAGAGAGAGAGAGAGAGAGAGAGAGAGAGAGAGAGAGAGAGAGAGAGAGAGAGAGAGAGAGAGAGAGCAAAGCGTCATTTTAAATCCAGCACAACATCTTTTGTACACTCCACAAATATGAGAATAAAAAATTCCTACTAATATAAACAGCCATTTTGGCTTGACCTAAGATAAAATTTAACAACCGTCCTTTCTTCTTTTTTTCTTTACAATATTTAAAACCAAAAATAAACACAATCATTGTAAATACTTCATTAACATTAGTAAATAAAATCTCCAATAAACCAAATAAAGGTCTTAGTCTCTCACAATGCATAAAACAATGAAATATGGTTTTGTCACAATGATGAGTCTCAAAATCCAAGTGCAAGTGAAACAGTTTATTGACGACGGAACAGACAGGGAAACTCAAAACGCCACGTTTACAGGCGGGCGACCTGGAAGACACAACACAAGAGGAGAGGAACTGGACTGGAGATCAGCAAGGACACAAGGCAGCGACAGGAACAATCTCCTGGATGATCCCTCAGCAAACTGGATGTTCCGTGGAAAACAGCAAGAGCCCGCAAGGAACTAGGACACAGGTACTGGGTGACAGAATACAAAAACATGAACAACGAACCGACACCCTGCATGAAAACCTCCAGCTAGATAAAGGCAGCTAACAAGTAGTAGATTAGTTGCAGCTGATGGCAGTTAGCGTAATCAGCCGGTGCTAAGCAACAAACAAGCACTACACACACACACAACCCCACACCCAAAAACACACCAACAGATATACAAAACGAACACATGGATCGATGAACCGTGACAGTACCCCCTCCCCTAAGAGTGCCTCCTGGCACTCCCAAGAGAGCCTACCTGACGATTGTAATCATCGATAAGGGAGTGATCCAGTATGTCCCTAGCAGGAACCCAACTCCTCTCCTCCGGACCGTAACCCTCCCAGTCCACCAGGTACTGGAATCCGCGTCCCCTCCGTCTCGAGTCCAGAATACGATTAACCGAATACGTAGGCTCCCCGTCTACGAGTCGCGGCGGTGGGGGAACCGGAACCGGCGGATTAAGGTTAGAACGAAAAACAGGTTTCAATTTGGAGACATGAAAGGCGGGGTGAATTCTCCTGTACGCTGGAGGAAGTTTGAGACGGACAGTCACCGGACTAATGACTTTGGTGACCGTGAACGGGCCGATAAATTTAGGAGCTAGCTTATTAGACACGGAACGGAGCGGAATATTCTTAGTAGAAAGCCACACTTTTTGACCCACAACGTACACGGGAGGCTTTGACCGGTGGCGATCGGCCTTAGCCTTAGTGCGCGCCCCCACCTGGAGCAGAGTCTCTCGGGCCCTGGTCCATGTGCGGTGGCACCTCTGGACGAAGGCGTGAGCAGAGGGGACCGCGACTTCAGATTCCAGACTGGGAAAAATAGGTGGCTGGTACCCTACGCTACACTCAAAAGGAGATAGGCCCGTGGATGACACTGGTAACGAGTTATGTGCGTACTCAACCCATGAGAGTTTTTGGCTCCAGGAGGAAGGATTCTGAGAAACCAAACATCGCAACACTCTCTCTAAGTCTTGGTTGGCACGCTCGGTCTGCCCGTTGCTCTGAGGATGAAACCCAGAAGATAGACTGACACTCGCCCCCAATAAACGACAAAACTCTCTCCAAAATTTGGAAATAAATTGGGGACCCCTGTCAGATACCACGTCCATCGGGAGGCCATGTAACCGAAAGACGTGATCTATAACAGCAACCGCTGTCTCCTTGGCAGATGGTAATTTGGGCAAGGGAATGAAATGAGCCGCCTTCGAGAACCGGTCCACTACGGTCAAAACGACCGTCTTGCCCTGGGAGGGCGGGAGGGCAGTGACAAAATCTAGCGCGATGTGGGACCAAGGTCTCAAAGGGACAGACAGCGGTTGGAGTAACCCATCCGGTGGGCGATTGGAAGTCTTACCACGAGCACAGACCGAACATGCCAATACAAAACTCCGAATGTCGCGAGCCATAGAGGACCACCAGAATCGTTGCCTGACCAAAAAACTGGTGCGATTAACTCCTGGGTGACATGCTACGTTGGAACAATGACCCCACCGAATTACGTCGGACCTTGACCCCTCCGGTACAAATAACCGACTCGGTGGACAACCGGGCGGAGGCGTTACCCCTTCTAAGGCCGCAAGGACCTTCGACTCGATCTCCCAAACGAGTGTGGAGATGAATAGAGTCTCCGGTAAAATGCACTCGGGAGTAGACGGGCGTTCGGAACGATCAAAAATGCGCGATAAAGAATCGGGTTTGATGTTTTTAGAACCCGGGCGGTACGAGAGAGTAAAATCAAAACGACCGAAAAAAAGTGCCCACCGAGCCTGCCTGGAGTTGAGTCGTTTTGCTGATCTGATATATTCAAGGTTCTTATGATCAGTCCAGACAATAAAGGGTACCCCTGAACCCTCTAACCAAAGACGCCATTGCTCCAACGCTAGCTTGACTGCCAGCAACTCTCTGTTACCAATGTCATAATTACATTCCGCAGGAGACAAACGATGAGAAAAAAACGCGCAAGGGTGTACCTTGTCATCCGCGGGAGAGCGCTGGGAAAGAACCGCTCCTACCCCCACCTCTGACGCGTCGACCTCCACCACAAACTGACGTGAAGGATCAGGGGCTATAAGAATGGGAGCTGAAACAAAGCGGCTCTTGAGGTTGGTAAATGCAGCTTCAGCTACACCACACCACCTGAACGTCGTCTTGGAGGAGGTCAAGGCAGTCAGAGGAGCGGCTAGTTGGCTGAAATTGCGAATGAAACGCCGGTAAAAATTGGCAAACCCCAGAAACCTCTGTAGGGCCTTACGGGAATCTGGAGTTGGCCAATCCACCACAGCCTTAACCTTGTCGGGATCCATGCGCGTCCCCTCGGAGGAGATGATATAACCCAGAAATGGAACCGACTGTGCATGGAACGAACATTTCTCCGCCTTGACAAAAAGCCCATTCTCTAACAGTCTCTGGAGCACTCGTCTGACGTGCTGAACGTGTTCCTGGAGAGAAGAAGAAAATATCAGTATGTCATCCAGGTAGACATATATGAACTGATCTACCATATCTCTCAGCACGTCATTAACGAGTGCCTGGAAAACCGCAGGGGAGTTAGACAGACCAAAAGGCATGACCAAGTATTCAAAGTGTCCCCTGGGGGTATTAAAAGCAGTTTTCCATTCATCCCCCTTCCTTATGCGGACCAAATGATAAGCATTGCGTAAATCCAATTTTGTGAAGATGGATGCTCCCTGCAACCTCTCGAAAGCCGAAGACATCAACGGCAAAGGATAGGTATTCTTTACCGTGATGTTGTTCAACCCTCGGTAGTCAATACAAGGTCGCAGGGAACCATCCTTCTTCCCCACAAAAAAGAACCCTGCCCCCGCTGGAGAAGAGGAAGGACGGATGAACCCAGAGGCTAGAGAATCAGAAATATATTTCTCCATGGCCTCCCTTTCAGGAACGGAAAGTGAGTATAACTTGCCTTTCGGCGGAGACATACCTGCCAGTAAATCTATGGCACAGTCATAGGGACGATGCGGAGGGAGAGAAGCAGCCCGAGACTTACTGAACACTTCCCTCAGGTCAAGATACTCACGTGGCACGTTAGATAGATCCGCGTGTTCATCCTGAAACACAACACAAGACACTGGAGAACACGCAGACATTAAACAAGAAGCATGACAATATTCACTCCAAGACAAAACTGAATTCCTGCACCAATTAATATGTGGGTTGTGGAGTACCAGCCAGGGATGGCCAAGTACCACAGGAGCAGAAGGGGAGTGAATTAAAAGAAACTCAATCTCTTCAGAATGGTTACCAGAGGTAACGAGTCTAATTAGGGCCGTGGAATGAGTGACAGAGGGTAACCGTTGGCCGTTAAGCGCTACTACAGAGATGGGTTGAGTCAGTGTCACCATCGGTATCATGAGTCTCTGAGCGAGGTCAAAGTCTAAAAAATTTCCCTCTGCTCCTGAGTCAATCAGAGCCTCACAGTCAAAGCTCTGAGCAGGAAGTTTTAAACTGACAGTGAGATGAGTAGCAGAAAAAGAGGATTTAGTCAGTGTAGATCCACCCGTCAGTAACCTCTTACCTACTGGCGGGCGCTGGCTTTTACCGGACATTGGAGGGCAATGTGGCCAACGGCTCCACAGTACAAGCACAATCCCTTCTCTCTCCTTCGCTGCTTCTCCTGTTGCGATAGACGAGATCTGCCCATCTGCATAGGCTCCGGACCTGGAAAATACTCTGCAGTTTCCACAGCAGGAAAGGATACATTAGACTGTGCAGTGGCCAGCCACCCTCGCTGTGTTCGCGGTCCCCGTCGTCGTAGTCTCGAATCCACCAAAATGGCTAGGTCGATGAGTCTATCCACCCCCGTGGGTAAATCCATGGCATAGATTTCATCCTTGATATTATCGGAAAGTCCATGTAAAAACATGTCCCATTGAGCCTCCGAATTCCAGCCACACTCCGCAGCCAAAGTGCGGAACTCAATAGAATAGTCCGTCACTGGACGATCTCCTTGACGCAACTCCGCAAGAATTCGCGCTGCGTCCCTGCCGGAAGCTGCGCGATCAAAGACCTTTCTGAGCTCGTGTGAGAATTCATCAAAAGAGTCACAACAGGGAAGTCGCTGTTCCCACACAGTAGTTCCCCAAGTCGCGGCTCTCCCCGATAAAAGTGTGATGACAAAAGCCACTTTAGCCTCCTCAGTAGGAAATGATGAAGGTTGAAGAGAGATATGCAGGGAACACTTAGCCAAAAATGAACGACATAATTTAGGCTCACCGGAATAGAACGCTGGAGGCGGAAGACGAGGCTCAGTAGCACGAATGGTCTGCGCGACCGAAACGGAAGCGCTTGTAGTCACTTGACGTTGCACTGAAGCCGTCTCGGTTCTTAGCTGTTGCAACTGGGTAGTTAATTCGGAGACCTGGGTCACCAATGCCTGGACAGCACGACCCGTGGCCGTCGCCTGTTCCTCCTGTTGTTGCATGCGCACCTCACTCTTCGATAGAATCTCCGTCAATTCGGCCACACTTGCTGGATCCATCGTGGTCGGTTCGTTCTGTCACAATGATGAGTCTCAAAATCCAAGTGCAAGTGAAACAGTTTATTGACGACGGAACAGACAGGGAAACTCAAAACGCCACGTTTACAGGCGGGCGACCTGGAAGACACAACACAAGAGGAGAGGAACTGGACTGGAGATCAGCAAGGACACAAGGCAGCGACAGGAACAATCTCCTGGATGATCCCTCAGCAAACTGGATGTTCCGTGGAAAACAGCAAGAGCCCGCAAGGAACTAGGACACAGGTACTGGGTGACAGAATACAAAAACATGAACAACGAACCGACACCCTGCATGAAAACCTCCAGCTAGATAAAGGCAGCTAACAAGTAGTAGATTAGTTGCAGCTGATGGCAGTTAGCGTAATCAGCCGGTGCTAAGCAACAAACAAGCACTACACACACACACAACCCCACACCCAAAAACACACCAACAGATATACAAAACGAACACATGGATCGATGAACCGTGACAGGTTTCTCTTTCACCACAAAAAGGATAACTATCTTTTACATTCGGATTCAACAATGAGATAAAATCATTTATAGCAACAATTCCATGTAAAATTCGCCATTGAAGATCACCCACATTTTTAGTCAATGGTGGTTTGTAACAAGAGCCCCAAAAGTGTTTACATCAAAATCAACACTTAAATGATCTCTTCATGGTGTATCCATACGTTTTAACTTCTCTTTATTTATCACCTTCACACAGACTTTATATAAACTCTTTCCTCCCATTGTATTAAACATTATGGGCCCTATTTTAACGATCTGAAACGCAAGTGTCAAAGCGCAAAGCGCAAGTAACTTTGTGGGCGGATCCCGGCGCTGTTGCTATTTTCCCGGCGGGATAAATGCCTCTTGCGCCTGTCGCAAATCTAAAAGGGGTTGGTCTGAAGTAGCTTCATTATTCATAGGTGTGGTTTGGGCGTAACGTGAAATAAACCAATCAGAGCGTCATCTCACATTCCCTTTAAGAGCAGGTGCGCATGTTGCATGGTGGATTGCTATTATAACGGATTTACCAGGCGCGCGCCAGGAGCGGTTCACAGCCGAGGAGACCGACGTTCTTGTCAGGACCGTGAAAGACAGAGAAGTGACGTTGTATGGGGATGGGAGAAACCCACCCAAATCAGCGTCGGTTAAACAGGCGTGGGAGGAAAAAAAACTAAATTTTTTACATCTTCATGGACACCACAATGATTTCCCTCATGTGTTAATATTTGTCCTTGTTATAATGTATGATTTGCAAAAATAAAAACTGCTGCATCTGTGTTGATGAGAGAATCAAAGTGTATGCGCGTTGTGCACCCGCTACATTATGGCCAAGCATGCGCGCTTAAAATAGCATTATGAACAACGCGCAACGCGCCACTGACTTTAGACTAGGTTTTTTCTGGTCAGTGGCGCAATTGTTTTATAGAACAGCAAAATATCATGAGGGAAAGTTTGCGCCGGAACACGCCTCCTCTTTGCGCTGAACCGCCCCAGGGAGCGCAAGTGTATTTCTTAGTTAACCGACGTGTGTCTGTGGAGGCAAAAGTCCGCTTTGCGCGGGTGCAAAATAGGAATGATACATGCGTCAGTGTACAAAGTCATTTGCGCCGGGTGCAAGATAGAGCCCTATGTCTCTCACATGCTCTGAGGTCGACAAAACATTTTCATTTTCTATTACACTTTTGGATATCACCATACAAGGAAAATTATCCGTTTTATCAGAAGAGCTTGATTTGACAAAAAGTTCCAGTCTTCTTCACTCAATATTTTTCTCGCCACTTCTTCAATAAAAAATAGACTGTCCTTGTTGATTTAATTCCAAGTCTCTGTGCAAAGACATCAACATTGTCCAACGCGATATCAGCCACTTCTATTAGGTCTTTCATTTGAACAACTTTGGCTTTTGTTAAAGTTTGCATCAACCACAAAGTATCTCCACATCAATTGAGTCGAGCACCATTAATCAATGGCTCTTCCAAAAACCAATACAGAGACTGATATGACACTGATCTTTTAACCTGTACCATACACCATGCTTTTCTTAAACTTTCATAAAAGGAAGAGATAGACTTCAAATTAAACTCCTACAATCTGTCCAAAAGATATTTCTTCTGAAACCCCACCCTCCAACCTTACTTAAAAGGCAACAGGCTAGTCCAAACCATGAAATATTAGGACAGTATATAAAAACTTTTGAACAAACTGTAGCCTAAAGGCTACTTTCCTGCTTATAAGATCCACCACCCCTTGACCTCCCTCTTCCTTTGGAAGGTACAAAACATTCCGTGGTAACCAATGTGATCGATCCCAACAGAAGTTGATCATCTTGACCTGTATTTTTCCAAGAACCCCTTCAGGAGGCTCTAGAACTGTTAATCTGCGCCATAATGAGGAGGCTACTAAATTATTAATAATCAATGCTCTCCCCCTAAAGGACATTTTAGGTAAAAGCCATTTCCACCTTTCAAATATTCCTTCTACATTTTCAACAATACTTTCCCAGTTTATTTGCATTATTTCATCACCCAAAAATATACCAAGATATTTCAGACCTCTTTGTGACCAAACCATTTCACCAGGTAATACCAGTTCTCCTTCATTCCATTCTCCAACACTACAGGTCCTTCTCAAAAAATTAGCATATTGTGATAAAGTTAATTATTTTCCATAATGTAATGATAAAAATTAAACTTTCATATATTTTAGATTCATTGCACACCAACTGAAATTTTTTTTGTGGTCTATTGTGTCTTAATACTGATGATTTTGGCATACAGCTCATGAAAACCCAAAATTCTTGTCTCAAAAAATTAGCATATCATGAAAAGGGTCTCTAAACGAGCTATTAACCTAATCATCTGAATCAACTAATTAACTCTAAACACCTGCAAAAGATTCCTGAGGCTTTTAAAAACTCCCAGCCTGTTTCATTACTCAAAACCGCAATCATGGGTAAGACTGCCGACCTGACTGCTGTCCAGAAGGCCATCATTGACACCCTCAAGCAAGAGGGTGAGACAGAAAGAAATTTCTGAACAAATAGGCTGTTCCCAGAGTGCTGTATCAAGGCACCTCAGTGGGAAGTCTGTGGGAAGGAAAAAGTGTGGCAAAAAACGCTGCACAACGAGAAGAGGTGACCGGACCCTGAGGAAGATTGTGGAGAAGGACCGATTCCAGACCTTGGGGGACCTGCGGAAGCAGTGGACTGAGTCTGGAGTAGAAACATCCAGAGCCACCGTGCACAGGCGTGTGCAGGAAATGGGCTACAGGTGCCGCATTCCCCAGGTCAAGCCACTTTTGAACCAGAAACAGCGGCAGAAGCGCCTGACCTGGGCTACAGAGAAGCAGCACTGGACTGTTGCTCAGTTTTGCATGTCATTCGGAAATCAAGGTGCCAGAGTCTGGAGGAAGACTGGGGAGAAGGAAATGCCAAAATGCCTGAAGTCCAGTGTCAAGTACCCATAGTCAGTGATGGTCTGGGGTGCCATGTCAGCTGCTGGTGTTGGTGCACTGTGTTTTATCAAGGGCAGGGTCAATGCAGCTAGCTATCAGGAGATTTTGGAGCACTTCATGCTTCCATCTGCTGAAAAGCTTTATGGAGATGAAGATTTCATTTTTCAGCACGACCTGGCACCTGCTCACAGTGCCAAAACCACTGGTAAATGGTTTACTGACCATGGTATTACTGTGCTCAATTGGCCTGCCAGCTCTCCTGACCTGAACCCCATAGAGAATCTGTGTGATATTGTGAAGAGAAAGTTGAGAGACGCAAGACCCAACACTCTGGATGAGCTTAAGGCCGTTATCGAAGCATCCTGGGCCTCCATAACACCTCAGGAGTGCCACAGGCTGATTGCCTCCATGCCACGCCGAATTGAAGCAGTCATTTCTGCAAAAGGATTCCCGACCAAGTATTGACTATTGAGTGCATAACTGAACATAATTATTTGAAGGTTGACTTTTTTTTTTTGTATTAAAAACACTTCTTTTGCTGGTCGGATAAAATATGCAAATTTTTTGAGACAGGAATTTTGGGTTTTCATGAGCTGTATGCCAAAATCATCAGTATTAAAACAATAAAAGACCTGAAATATTTCAGTTGGTGTGCAATGAATCTAAAATATATGAAAGTTTAATTTTTATCATTACATTATGGAAAATAATGAACTTTATCACAATATGCTAATTTTTTGAGAAGGACCTGTATATGCTGAACTTTTGGCCCAGTTTACTTTTGCAGATGAGATTTTTCCATACATGTTAACAATGTCAACCAGCTTATCAATATCATCCTGTCCACTGGTTAAAACTAAAACATCATCTGCATATGCTGAAAGCTTTATTGGAAAGGTACTCTCATATATAAAACCATCCAGATGAGTCCTAATTTTATTTAACATGGGTTCTATTGCTATTGAGTAAAGCATACCTGACAAGGAACATCCTTGTCTAATCCCCCTTTGTATTTTAAAAGGGCTACTCAAACCACCATTGATTTTCAGTACACTTTCAATATTTTCATAAAGCACTTCAAGGCAGTGAAAGCAGGTGGAAAACCAAAAGTGTCAAACGTGTACCATAAAAACGGATGATCCACCCGATCAAACGCCTTTTCTTGATCTGGGGAAATTAGGCCACATTTTTTCCCAAACAGTCTAGAAACTTCCAAAATATCACGAATTAAGGATATATTATCCACGATTGATCTATTAGGTACACAATAGGATTGATCTAAATGTATAACCTGTCCAATTACTTTCTTCAGTCTGTTCGCCAAAGCTTTTGATAAAATCTTATAATCAGTGCATAAAAAAGAAACTGGCATCCAGTTTTTTATCTCTTTGAGATCACCTTTCTTGGGGAGCAAAGTTAAAACCCCAACCAAATAAAGGAAAAACATTTACAAAAATGAGCATCTTCAATTAAAGCACTATTAAAATGCCAGTAGGCACTCTTATATTTAATAGAATGAATAAAAAACACATGCTACTGCCATTGAGTGGTCAGAGAAACCAACGGGACAAATATCACAAGATTTAAAACATTGTTTCTGGTGATTAAAACAATAGAAAGAATCCAATCTTGCTAAAGATATGCAATTTTCTTTCACATGAGCCCATGTACTGTCTTTCGTTACTATGAAAAATTCTCCACACATCACAAAGTTGACAATTTTTAATCATATTTAGTAATTTACCTCTTGAAGCCATATGAGGCTCAATATGATTTCTATCTAAATCATTACTTGTACAATTAAAATCCCCACCCAGTACTAAAACATTTTCTGCATTACATTGTTTTAGACTTTCACATAAAGTTTCAAGAAACAACATTCCCTTTCGTTGTCACTCCGAGTTACGTCGGATGACGACGAATGGGGTTCGCTTAGAAGCCTCTCATCTTCGAAAGAAATAAAACGAGCCAATGGCAAGGAAATGCCATGGGTCTGCGGAATTTGCATGGCGTAACTCCACCCCACCGCGTGGGTATAAAAGGAGAACGCCGGCAATATGCAGATATGTTTTCGCTTTGGAGCCAAGAGGTTCTCTTCACTCCTGCAGCCTATTCTCTGACTATCTTCAAGAATCTTCTAGACGAGCAGCTTCCAGTCGGTGTTGGTGTGATGGCGAATTTCACATTCCTGCCTGCTGAACTGAACAGCGTGTGTTTTTCTCCCTGGGCGCTTTTCTCTCACAAAATGTCTTTCTAAAGACGATCTGCCCGTGTATTTCTGAGTATGGTATTCTGATAGATTCAGCTGATGGGCACGAGCGCTGTTTTGATGTGTTTGGGCTTTGATCACGTTCAGACAGCATTCGTTGAATGCGTCACGTTCTCCCAGCGTGAACATGACCATCGCAATGTAACGGTCGAGACTCGATGAGCTCAATAGAGCAAGAGTCCCCTCATCCACACCCCGATCTATTTTTCTCCAAGCGAGATAATACTTCGGCTGGTCGCCAGGGTGACCTAAGACGGCAGGTCTGGAACTAAACCGACGAAATATCCTCGGTCCACACCCCGTCTTTCAAATTGCAACCCGCGCGGTTCCGAATGAGTTCGCCGGCCCGCGATCTCATTCGGTCCCCTGGCTGATGAAATCATGTATATCGCCGCATCACAAGGTGAGCTGGAGTCCTCTGGAGATGATAGCTCGTCTGTGCTGCCATCCTCGGGTGCGCTAGCATAACGAGTCTGATCCAGAGTTGACAGCTATGCTTTCCCGGGCCGCCGCGAGTATCGGGCTTGTGTGGAACCATCCGTCATGTCCTGAGCACTTAAGGCAGATGATTGGTTTTTGGGGGAGGCGAACCGAAATCCTTTCTACCCTGACGTGCATGAAGAGGTCATGAGATCGTGGGAGTCTCCTTTGACTTTTCGCGACTGCTCAGCGGCCTCTTCCACCTTCTCTGCCCTCGCAGAGGCCGCGGCCAAGGGTACACTGGGGTTCCCCCCGTGGAGTGTTCTGTGGCAACACATCTGTGTCCCCACAGCGCCTCCACCTGGCGTGGCGACCCTAAGCACCCCTCCAATACCTGTAGGTTTTCTGTCTACTCCGGTGGCAAAGACCTATAGAGCTGCGGGGCACGCTGCCGCCTCACTGCATGTTATTGCCATCCTTCTGGGTGCTCAATGACATGCACGAGGGTAGGGCCGATTCAGGGCTCATCCAAGAACTGCCTGCCATCACCGACCTTGCTCTACGAGCGACGAAGGTGACCGCACGCTCCCTGGGTCGGGTGATGTCCACATGCATGGTCAGACATCTCTGGCTTAACCTGGTTGATATGCGCGAGGCTGAGCGAACCTGCTTCCTCAACTCCCCCATATCCCAGGCTGGCCTCTTCGGTGGCGCGGTCGAGGACTCTGCCCAACAGTTCTCGGCCGCCCAGAAGCAGACTGAGGCTACCAAACATGTTCTGACCCCGCGGCAGCTGCTGCCACCCAGCCGCCGGCTCAGACGCCTCAATCCGCTTGCCGCCGAATGCGCCCTCCTGCGACTTTCGCCCCCTCCCGCCCGGCCCCAGCAGCACCGGGCCGCGCCATGGAGGTGATCGCAGGAAGGCGCCCCTGCCCGTACCAGCCCCGCAGCCTGCTGAACGCCAGGCGATGCGGCGCTCCCGTCACGGGCAGCTCAGACGTGGGTTGCAGTTCTTTCAGGAAGTGGTTGCAGGGCCACTCCTTCCCCCGGTGGAGGGGCGGGGGAGAATCTCTTCTCCAAAGAGCTGCATCCCATCTCTGAGCCCCCAGAGGGCGCGGATGGCAGTGCGCGCCGCTTACGAGCCTCGCCACTCTCGTCCCCCTCTGTCACAGAGTTCTTGGATGACAGTGTGCGCCGCCCACGGGCCTCGCCACTCTCGTCCCCCTCTGTCACCAGACCCCTGGGAGAGCAGGCCCCAATGGAACGCTGGTCCTTCCCTGGCCTCCTCTGTCAGGACGCGGCTAATTACCGTGCCCCCGCACCGGGCCGCTATGCCACCCATGTCTGGGCTGGTCATTCCGCCTCGCTGCACCACCGAGGGGACGTCTGTGGTTTGCATGACCCCGCTGGTACAGTCCTTGGGAGCCTGGCTAGAGCTTCAGGGGAGTCCGCTTCAC
Source organism: Rhinichthys osculus (assembly GCA_029959095.1). NCBI lineage: Eukaryota > Metazoa > Chordata > Actinopteri > Cypriniformes > Leuciscidae > Rhinichthys > Rhinichthys osculus. Next base: position 22,176,024 of record JARWKJ010000008.1, read on the forward strand.
TATGGTCGGTGGCAATGCCCCTGTCATGGGAGCGTAGGTCTGCCCTACTGGCGAAGGGTGCGATCGAGACTGTCCCTCCAGCCGAAATGAGGTCCGGCTTCTACAGCCCCTACTTCATTGTCCCGAAGAAATCCGGTGGGTTACGGCCAATCCTGGACCTGCGCGTCCTGAACCGCTCCCTTCACAGGCTGCCGTTCAAAATGCTCACAGCCAAACGCATTTTCGAATGTGTGCGGCCCCAGGATTGGTTTGCAGAGATCGACCTGAAGGACGCCTACTTCCATGTCTCCATTCTCCCTCGACACAGACCGTTCCTACGGTTTGCTTTCGAGGGGCAGGCATACCAGTACGCGGTTCTCCCGTTCGGGCTAGCCCTGTCTCCTCGCGTCTTCACGAAGGTCGTCGAGGCAGCCCTTGTGCCGCTTCGGCAACACGGGGTTTGCATCCTGAACTATCTCGATGACTGGTTGATCCTAGCTCTCTCTCGAGGCCAGGTTTGCGAAAACAGGGACCTAGTGCTCCGGCACCTAGCTCGTCTGGGCCTTCAGGCCAACTGGGAAAAGAGCAAACTTTGCCCCGTGCAGAGGATCTCTTTTCTCGGTATGGAAATCGACTTGTTCACCATGTGCGCGCAGCTTACGAGCGAGCGCGCGCAGTCACTGCTGACTTGCCTGAGACAGTTCGAGGGCAAGAGTGCGGTTCCACTGAAGTGAGCCGCCTTGCACAAACCCTGTGCAAGATCAGGGAGGACGAGGAGCAGGTCATCTTGGTTGCGCCTCATTGGCCCACCCGGACCTGGTTTTCCGAACTTGTACTCCTCGCGACAGCACCTCCCTGGCCAATTCCTCTGAGGAAGGACCTCCTTTCTCAGGGACAGGGCACCCTATGGCACCCTCGTCCCGAACTCTGGAACCTCCACGTGTGGCTCCTGGACGGGACGAGGCAGGTTTGAGTACCCTACCACCAGCGGTGGTGGCTACCATCACTTCCGCTAGAGCGTCGTCCACCAGACATGTCTACGCGTTGAAGTGGAACCTCTTCGTCTCCTGGTGCTCTTCTCACCGAGAAGACCCCAGAAAATGCCCGATCAGTGTCGTGTTTTCCTTCCTGCAAGAGGGGTTGGAGCGAAGGCTGTCTCCCTCCACCCTAAAAGTCTATGTTGCCGCTATCGCTGCACATCATGACGCAGTTGAAGGTAAGTCCGTGGGAAAGCACGACCTGATCATCAGGTTCCTGAGAGGAGCGAGGACCTCTCAGTGGTTCCCTCTTGGGACCTCTCAGTGGTTCTAACTGCCCTGCAGAGTGCTCCCTTTGAGCCTCTGCAATCAGTAGAGCTTAAGTTCCTGTCAATTAAGACAGCGCTCCTGGTTGCATTGGCCTCCATTAAGAGGGTAGGAGACCCCGGCCTTGATATGTGCCCAAGGTTCCCACCACTCCCTTCCGGGACCAGGTGGTGAACCTGCAAGCGCTGCCCCTGGAGGAGGCAGACCCAGCCTTGGCATTGCTCTGTCCAGTACGTGCTCTCCGCACCTATGTAGACAGAACGCAGTGTTTCAGGACCTCAGAAAAGCTCTTTGTCTGTTATGGTGGGAAGCTGAAGGGAAAGGCTCTCTCCAAGCAAAGGCTGTCTCACTGGATAGTGGACACCATTGCTTTGGCATACCAGCAGCAAGGTCGACCGTGCCCCCTTGGTGTGACTGCCCACTCCACCCGGAGTGTGGCGTCCTCTTGGGCTCTAGCGCATGGCGCCTCGCTAACAGACATCTGCAGAGCTGCAGGCTGGGCGACACCCAACACATTTGCCAGATTCTACAATCTCTGAGTGGAGCCAGTGTCCTCCCATGTACTCGCTTCAACCAGCCGGTACTAGGACCCGCTCAGGTGTATTCACTTGCTCGCCATTCCACTCCACGGACTGGATACATGCGATATTTCCTCAGGTGAGCTTCCCTCAAGCCCTGAGTGCCTCCAGTACTGCTGACGTTGACGCCAGTGTCTATTGCCTGCGCGTTGGCTAGGTGCATCCGTGTGCATGGTCCCCCCTTTGGGCGACCCCCACATGTGTATTTCCACTGTAAGCCTCTCTGAGCATGTGTCTTTTCCTCGGCATGCCACCTTGCCACCCCTGGGATTGAAATATTCCACCTGCGGCTGGACACCCCAGTGTTCTCCATATGCATCCCTCTGGGTCATATGTGTATTCTCTAAGTAGAGCTTACAAAAACATAACATCAATAATTTTTAGTTTCATTAACTCATAAATCTGCGCTCTTTTGCTTACATCCCTCGCCCCATTTACATTCAGGGAAGAGATTTTAAAATTACTCATTATGAGGGATGAAAAAAGCACAAAAAGCCAGGTCCATATCACTCCGCTATTCTTGTGACAATTCATTACTTAATGCTTGAGGACGTACTTTTTGCACAATCTTTTTTAGACGATACACCTCAGGATTTGACAGACATCCTTCACCTTTTTGTTTCATTAAACTTTTTACTGAGTCAATAAATAAATAAAGATCAGGAAAATAATCTATAACCTCAACATTCCTCATTCCTTTTGTACGCTGGAGAAAATGTTTCATTCTCTCCAAGCTGTAACCACTGTAGTCTAGTCTCATCTCTTCCTCAACTGGACCTTCAGAGAATTCCTGCTCACTTTCTGAGCCAGACAAATCACTTGCATTCAATACCTCCCCAGAACTTTTGGTAATGATCTCATCTTGTACCTTTTTCTTTGATTTAGTTACATTTTCACCAAGATTAGACTTCCTTTTCACTGATGGCACTTTAAATACAGCTTTGTTTTCTTTGAGTAGTTCACCCACCATCTCATCAAGCTCAATGTCCATTGTCTCATCATCTTTTTGAATTCGTTTCTCACTACTCTTCACTCCACTACTTCCTGGTTCTTCATTGTCCACAATCAAATCCGAAACCTCACCAATTTCCCTTTCTTTTTCCACACTCTGACCTTCATTATGACTTTGAGACCCACTTTCATCTTCTGTACCATTTGACACATTTTTGTCTGGACAAGCACGTACCAAGTGCCCCACTTTCCCGCATCCAAAGCATTTCATGCTCTCCGTTGTTGCAAAAATTACATAATCAAAACTATCAACTTTGAATTTAAAAGCAATATTCAGCTCATCAATATCACTCCTCAAGATCATATATACTTGTCTACGAAAAGACACAACGTGTTTCAACAACGGGGATTTGCAACCTAAAGGAATTTTCTTAATCGCTGAAACCAACTGTCCATATCGAGATAAATCGAGAAAGAGGTCTTGATTGCATCAAAATCCCCTTCTGCACAAAGTGTCCTGCTGTGCTACATGTATCACTGAGACCATCATACTGGCAGTTGTGCTTAGTCGCATCACCAGTCACTTCATGCAGTGCCGTTGAATAAAATTGTAGAATAAAATTTTTTGAATAAAATGGCTGATTTCATTATACACTTTGTTGTTACTAATATATAGTATACACTTTTTATAGTTCTTTTTATAGGCCTACTGCTTATAATGTAAGTCATAAATCATAGTTCAGTTGAATAATTATTTTCCAAACTTTATCTCACCCTGTTATACTGTTTTAGGCTGCTTTAATATTTTACAAATTTTACGTGGATTCTCTTGACAAAAGGAATAGTAAAATATAATCATAAAACCAGATAACAGGTGAAAAGCCTTACTGTAAACAGTGTTAATTTAAAACACAATTTATGCTTAAAAGCAGAAGACTGCTTCAAAACACCAGTAAGTGTAAAATATGTAGATTCCCATCAATGAGGCTGAAGTGCATTTTCATCTGCTTTAACCAATCCCTTATCTACTACGTTCTTATAAAAAATTATAACCTACTGTGTGTGTACAAGACCAGTTGAGAAACAGACAAACCAAACACTGTCTAAAGATGTATTTATTGGCTAAATATTGTATTTATTGTTTAATTTCATTAATTTAATTTCTGGTTGTTCCATCATGTGTGCCCTTATGAAGAAAAACATCCTGCTGTAACGTCCTGTAAATGTGGAGGATAGATATCCATATGTCATCATCTTTCTTCTCCATTGGCCATAATAACCTAAGAACGGCCTATGGCTGTGCGTACGAATGGACTGCGTGTTCTGGATTTCCGAGGGAGGGGAATGTGCGCCGACAGACCAACATGTACATTTAAATGTAAACAATCCGTTATGATTGTTTAACATTTGCTGACGTGGAATTAGCTAACAGTGTTTATATGTGCTTGTTTGCCTGTGCAAGGGTGGGGTAGGGGTAAAAGAGTGGTGGACCTTGTTTAAATTTAAACAAGTTTATTGAAAATGTATTGATTTACCCCATACGGAAATAAAATATTTCCCAATATATGAATGAGCAATATATTTAGTAATATAACAGTATATTTGAACATATAGCCTACATAATAATATATTGTGTTAATATATTACAATATAGGCCTATTGAATAATACGGAATTGCCGCTTTTCATATATTGGAAAATATGTGACGATATACAGTGTTTACTAATATATCATAATGTATGTAATTTTATATGCAGATATATCTATCACACATATACACATATATAGAGAAATAGATAACGTAATATATTTCTTGTATTTTATAATTATTTACATTTTAAATGTTCCATATTTTCAAGCTAGTTAATGAAAGCACAAGCACACCTGCATAAATGTACTACAGGGTTTAGCAGAAATACTATCATTGTGCTGAGGTGAGCACAGTCATTATTTTGAATATAAGGTAATTACAACCGGTATTTGGCCAATCGTCAACCGAACCACAGGCTCTACTCTTCAGCACAATGGTAACCCCAAAAACTCAGACATACCAGGAAACCTTTTAAAATCCAAAATAATAGAACATTTAACACTAAGAGCTCCCCCCTATATTAATATTGAGCAAAACACATCAATTAACACTTAATTTTAACATTTGCTCTCCTTTAAAGGTAGGCTACAATATGTAGGATTTTTGCAGTAAGATATCCAAAAACCACTAGGCCAATGTTATATTTGTTTAGTTGATTACTTACAATATCCACGTTTCCAACTATTTGTAAATCGTGAGAAAATTGCGATTTTAACCAAGGAAACGGGACGTGTGAGCAGGGGTGAGGAGTCGCCAGTCAATGGCGTCATATCCGCGTTACCCTCGGTTTCCGCTCGTACTGCCATAGTAACCATGGCGACAGATGTGGACAACTGGGTTATGCTTAGCAGGACGCTCACGCTGTTGTTGTTTTGTTCAAACATTATGGACCATGGCAAGCAGACTTTGAGACAAAAAGAGGACTAAAACGAAATTCAGAATCTTTCGAGATGCCGAGAGCTCCACGTCCGCGACTAACTTCGACTTGACAGAGACGCGAGTGTTGCATGTACTTTATTAGACAGGTGAGCAAATGTACATAAAACTAATCAATGTTATTTAGTTCAACATGATGAAATCTTAGAATACGATCTGTATGTTATTCTAATGTTGATCTAGCTTACTGCTAGTCTCATACAGCCGACAAACAACCTAACTAACAACATTCAACACACTCAAATGCCGTTTAGTGTGATAGTGTAACTGTTAGAGCAAGTGAAACAGCGCTGCGTTAACTTACCTCAAGTTTCATTCGTCTAATAAACTGACCTGTGTGAGTATTAATTCAGCACTTGCTTGTAGTTCGAATGAAATGTCCTTATTCCTTTATATCCGCGGGACTCGCGTTGCGTGTGGCGCTGGTATACGTCTCTCATTATAAGCAATCGCGCCCTGCTTCACACCACAGTCATGTTAAAAACATCAAAGTATTCACGCATCCATAAAACATCCATCAGCTTGACGACAAGATCCATAATTCCGCTTAATGTTTTGCATCATCGATATACGCCTTTGTTATTGAAAGAGGTTAGCGAACCCTGATGGCGAAAAATCCTACATATTGTACCTTTAACAGTCAGAAGCAAAGCATGCTGGGAACTGGAAATCTGTTGTAACTCATTCCGTGAATGTGTGCGTGTATATATATGTGTGAACAAACATTCACATTTATATGGGAACATGTATGTGCAATATATGTACACAATAAAGGATAAAACTTTGTGAATATTACATGTAATGCTATTTTTGTCTTCATTTATAAATATTTTATATGTATTAATATATAGCCATATATGGTCAATACATATATTGCAGTATATTTAAAAGTCACTACAGCGATCTGTCATGCCATATTGAAAGCACAAAAATGGTATTTATTGTTTGAATTTCGTAATAAAACTTAAAAATGTTGAAAGCTGAGACTTTTATTGATTTTAGTGCTTTGTCTGTGTCCTCTTTGCTCTGTGATGTTTTTTCACTGCGTGTGAAAATGGACGTCTTTCACACTTCACAATTCACACTGCGAGCGTGAGCGGCACATGCTGAAATCAGCGGAAAGAAGCTACATTAAAGGTAAACAACTTCTTATTTCCTGACGGGTGTCCCGGTCTTTTACACAGGTTCCGCTGCTCGGCTCCGTGTTCTCCGCTTGGCTTGGCTCTTTTTGCCACAGAGTCCTTATCACTATGCATGCCATGGCCATACCACCTGAGACGGGCTTCTCTCAACTTCACCGTGATTGGGGCAACTCAAAGTCTTCACCTGATGTCCTCCTTCGTTACATGGTGGTGGAGGGTTAGCCCAAGCATCCATCGGAGCATCTTCATTTCCATCACATAGAGGGCTAGCTCGTGTTTCTTGGTTGTGAGATTGGCCGTCGCCGTGTCCAAGTAGAGGATGAACAGCAGGGGTGAAAGAGCCCTTAATGGACGATGACTGTGATGTCAAAGGGGGTTGATATTCTGGCTGGGCATCGGACCACACTTGTGGTGTTGCGATGTAATAGTTGGACCCAATTAACATACTCTTCTGAGGTGCCATGCAATCTTAGCGCTCGCCAGATGAGGTCATGTGGAACTTGGTCGAACACATTATCCAGGTCCAGGAAGACCATGTGCACCTTCTTGTTCTTCTCCTGGTGTTTCTCCATCAGCAGCCGAACAGCGTGGATGGCATTAGTGGTACCGCATCCCTTCACGAAACCGCACTGGTTGGACGTGATGGTGACAACGCTTTGAAGGCGTTGGTCTGACACTTGCTCAAAGATCTTGATTGTGTGGCACAGTAATCGTATTGGCCGATAGTTTGCACACTCGCTGAGATCCCCCTTGCTTTTCCAGATAGGTATGGTCATACTGGTTGTCCAAACACAGGGCGGATCATTCTCGGCTACGATGCGGTTGAAGAGGTCGGCAAGGAATGCCACTGCACGATCACCGAGGATCTTCCAGACCTCGGCCTGGTATGTCGTCAGGGCCAGTTCTCTCGAATTGCTAGCTGCACTTCTTCATTCCACCACCATGTTTGCTTGTGAATGAATTTCCGGCCTGTTTTGGTATTTCTCACGATGGTTTCCGCTGCACGGTGAATCTTATCCACTGCCTGGCTCCACATAGCTTTCACCGTTTGACCGGGGTCCACTGCGAAGTTGCCCAGCGCAGCTGCCAAGTCATCCCTGCGCTTCTTGATTTTCCACCACTTAATTCGTTTGGGCCCTGTCGTTCGCTTCCTCTTCTGACATGCTGGTCCATTTGTATGTCCAGCACCAGGAGATGGTGTTGGGGTGCAATGGGGTGTCATACAGAATCACTTTAGTGTTGGTCACCAGCTTCAGGTCTCACCGCCGAGCTAGTAGTCGATTTGAGTCGCATGGCCACTGCTGGTGTAGGTGGCCAGGTGGGTAGATATTTTCTTAAAATACGTGTTGGTCACAGCCAGGTGAAACCCTTCCACCACCTCCTTGTGTTATCGGCTGGTAACAAGGACCTGGTCCTTGGCTAACAGTGGGGGTCCCCAACGACAGGTGGTGCGAGACTCCGGATGGCATATAGAATCGTCACATCTATGGATGGAGGTAGATATAATTTTATTTTGTTCTAAATTAACAAAATTTAAATTATGAGTCAATACATCATACATTATTTTTCCAAAATGTGTTTTTGTCTTACCCTGATTCACTATGGTATTATATGTGTTTATATCATAGACTGTAAAAAAAGATGGACGAAGCACCTTCTCTCTCTTCCATTGTAGAAAGTGAATGTTTCCAATGTCCCAAGATGGCGCTGACATCTTGCACTAATTACATTTTTTGGAACCCGAATTTGCACAGAAGTGAGCAGGAAGTGGAGCCGCGGTATGAACATGAAACTACTAACCACATTATTTTATAACCACATTTTATATCCTGAAAAAAAGCTTGTTGGTGACTCCGTGACTACAAATCACAGGTATTAATCCAAACATAGAGGTCTATGTTTGGATTAATATTTTGCTGGGGCACTGCCCCACCTACCCATACAGACTAGCCGCGGCTGCCTGACAGTATACGACACTTGTATGGATGTTAATTGTTGTTACTTGTAAAATGTAAAAAAAAAAATTAAAAAAAAAAAAAAAAAAAAAAAAAAGTATACATCACTTGCCCGTCATATCCATAAATAGAGAAAGGTTGCTCCGGCTACTTCGACGAGTACGGTTTGCGAATGGCATAGTTGTCACAACGACCGAGAAAGGTTGACATGGAGCACTTTAAACCGCCGGAACAGAGGTGGCAAAAAGAGAACGTGACAGAGCTCGTAAAAATGACAATCAACATTTGCTTGACTTTTCGGAGATTGTAAGAACTGGAAGGATTTGAAATGTATGCGATGCGAAGATGGCAGTTACTCAAAAGATAAGGTATGTTATTGAACCTATTGAAAAGACAAATTGCCATATAATGTAGCTCTCTAACAGAGTTCATTGTAAAGCATTTTCTATTGTGAAGGGTAATTTCATTATGGATTGTTGTAGCTCTGTGCTGGAATTTATTTTCAAGGAAGTACATGTCTATTAATGTGTAGCTATAACGTCTTCAGCTAACTTAGTCAGCTTGAGATCCCATAGTTAACCAGTTTAGAAACTGGTTATGGCTTAAGCCCAAAATGTTTTATGAGCAGCAGGATTTCTCTTTTTTTATTAGAAAGAATAAAACCAAAAGTTATGGTGTAAACTTTAAAGCACTAGTATTACCAGCCGTGGTATGATTTTATGAAGCAACGTTGAATGACACACTGAAATAGCATGGATTTAGTAGGATCCTTTTTAGTGTTCTGTTTATTAAACAATCATTATAAAGATTTAATTATTGTCAAGTTTGTAACAATTCTCAATGTTCAACTCCTAATCACAAATTTATTATTATTATTATGCAGCTCTTTCGTGAGAGAAATGTCCAGTAGTATCAATGTTCCTGCGCAGCCATACTGTAAAAACTGAAATGATCAGGGACCTTGGAACACATGTATATACCGGTATATATATAAATGTGTGTGTGTGTAGGCCTACTGTGTGTGTATGTTGTAACTGAGTGAAATAAGTTAATGAAGAAAGATTTATGTGGACAGGTTTGTGAATTGAGTCTGGTTGTCCATAAGATGACCCCCCCCCCCTCCTTTACTAATTAGTGCGTGCTGTAAACTGCATGACATCTGAATTCATGTTGGCTCTAGTAAAAAAAAAAACTTACATATGTTGATTTATAATATATTAGGCCTAATACATAATATATATTAGTTTAGTATTTTATCAGCTGTAGGAGGACTATGCCTCCGGTACGATATGAGTGACATGATTTTATTTTAATGACAAACTGTTTCTTCAGTTCTTTATTATGTTGTACAATTCCCATACATGTATGTCCAAGGTAGCAAATTCATTCACATGACATTCCTTGTGGAAAAAGCCTGGCCTCACACAAAAGCACTGAACAATGCCATTGGCGTTTTGACAGTACGGAGACTCTTGCAAATCTGTAACAACAGCGTCCAGCATCTCTGCCATGTCTGTGTAGCGTGATAGTGCCCCAACAATTTCCATTCTCATTATTGAGAAATATAGCAGCACTGCACTATTACCATTGTATACTCCATCTTGATCAGATTTTTTTCCTTTCATGATCCAACCTAAAAAATGAGTCTGTTCCCTGTAGTGTTTGTTGTATTCCTGCCTGAAGAGGGCGATATTGTATCTTAAAAATCGCACACTCACACTCTCTCATATAGCAGGCTTCCTCTTTCTGCTTTTCCACTGTTGACATTGATGACCAAATGGCTGTGAGCAGGCACAGTAGGGCATTGTTTTGTACAAGACACAGTTTTTGCGGATAACAGTGAGATTATGTTTGCCATCTGAAACAGGTTTTATGTAAAATGGTGACTCCAGACTGAAAATGAGTGGAAAAGCTTCAGAGACTGTCACTCCATTTTCTTTCGTTGCATCACCTTTCTGTGTTTGAAGTCTCTTTGGCAACGTCTTAATGCGACTTATAAAATCTTCAGCAAACAAGCAGAGTGCAAGCACTTAAATTAGTGTCAAGCCTCTAGATTACTCATTAAAGATCAGAATAGCAATATGCTATGCAGCAGTGCCAAGCAGGGCATCTGTCATTATCTCCACCAGCTTCTACTCCAACACAGAGCAGCAGGTACATGAACCCAGCAGAGATCTGAGGAACCGTATGTGCACGTGTGTGAAAGAGGCTGAGGGGGGTAGCTGTGGATTAATGAGGGATATAGCCTACAGAAAGATGAGAAGTAGGTTTGTACGGTTCAGATTCCAAAATCTGTTCTAGATTTGCTAGCTATTCATCCTCTATGTAGCTAAAGTTTGTTCTTGTATACCACGACATGCAGGGCTCGACATCAAGCCTTTTCATGAGCTTGTGCTTCGGACAAGTAAATCGGTCATTCACTTCTCCGAGTAAAGAAATTGCTTGTCCAGGAAAAAAATATGATTTTTTGTGTTGTAAATATAATTTATTCTGAAACAATATTCTCATCAGTGTTCAGCCAGCTTTGCCATATTAAAATCTGCATATTTATGATATTTTAACCTTTATAAAGGGCATTTCCCCCCTAATCGGTTTAAATATTACTTCATCATTAATTTTAAATTTGATCAATTAAATTAGAATAATAAGACAATATAGGGCTGCTACCAATCAAGTTAAATAATTTACACTGAAAAATTACAACTGCATTAAAGGGATACTTCACCTCTGGAAAGATGAATGTGTATTTAAAAATGGGTCATTTATGTAGAAGAAATGTGAAATTATTTTTGAATTTGGAGCTTTCTAGACTGAGAAAAGCCAGAAAATGTATTTTTGGCTTATGTGGATGAAAAACAACAACTCCCAGAATGCACTTGCTTCGCTGCCCTAGGAGGCCACGCCTACCGGTAAAAGAGCGCAGTAGTTAAACAACAAGTCTAGTCTACTAGTGAGTCTCCGTGATGAGTCTGCTCGAAAATGTTTCGAGATCGCCCAAAATGTCCGGGATTCGGCTTTTGTGTTCTACAGTCGCCATTCATCATGTTTACTGTGGCGAGCAGGACGAGTGAGGGCCGCGGGAGAAGTGCACGAGGCCGGTGGCGTGATTACCTGTGAGACGCACCGCTCTCGTATCTCTCACGGAAGAGTGGGAATTTTCTTAGCAATGTTAAAACGCACATCAACCGATCACTTGTTTAGCGTTCATGTAAACACTACATTCAGATTCACCAATCGGAATGAATTCAGTTAGATTGAAACAAAAGGTGTGCATGTAAACAGTGAATGGCGACTGCAGAAAGCAAAAGCTGAATATCGGACATTTTGTACGATCTCGACGGCCAGACATGTCCGGGAAAAAGAGGATGGTAACCCCTACTACTCAGCTTTCTCCACAGAACAAGAGCCTGCTAGCTTAGCTTCCAAAAAAAGATGTCTGACACTATGTGTACACTCTGTGAGTGAGATCCCACCCTCTATGGGCGGGTTGAGAACATGCGGGACAGCCCCCACTACTGGCTGTAGTCTTAAGCCTCTGGCCAAAAAATCCTCCGATGACGCAAAATGACGATTTTTGCGTCATCGGAGGATTTTTTCCAGACAAAAAATACATAAATCTCTCGTCTCAGGGGGATATGAGCGTGGAAAGCATGGTAATTCGAAAATACTGCAGGTTTTCTACTAATACAAAGCTTAATGCTAAATCCTGAAGTATCCCTTTAAATAATGTTATGAGATTGTTTTGAATGATACTTTTAAACACGAAACTAAACCACCAGTAGGTGGCGGCAGCTGACTGTCTTAATGAGTGAGTCATTGAGTCATTTATTCAAACAATTCGGTCAAATGGCTGATTCGTTCAGGAATGAGGCAGTTGTTTATGAATGGGTCATTGAATCTTTGACAACCAATTCGTTCAAAAATTTGAATCATTCAGTAATGAAAACACGGCTAAGGGGGGGTACAGTGGTGTTTCATGTATTCAGAGTTGTTTACAGTCTTAAAGAGATGGATTATCATGCTAAACATGGCAAAAGTTAAAAAAATATATATTTTGGACGAATAACGGAGAATTTCTGTGCCGAAAATCTTACTTCCGGGTTGGTACAAGTTTCGGCTGTTTTTTTTCGATCGTGGATCTAATGACTTGACTAGAGTGGAACTCCTTATAGACCTTATGTAGCCACGCCCCTTTTCCGGGCTGAGCTCATTGTCTTTTGACTTCCGGTCTGTATTTTCACAGCGATCTTGCCTAGTTATGAATGAACGGCTCGTTAAAAAAAATTCCCAAGGTCCATTTGTTAAGACATATGCTTTACAATGCTTATCATAAACATTACAATGCTCATGATAACTTTCGTTAACTCTACAATAAGTAAATCAACTTCACCAGCTAATTACTCCTGGACAGCGATGCCATAGAAATATACAGAGCGACCGCAAAAACGGAAGTTCAAAGACAATATTCTAAAGATGGCGGCGCCCTCGTTTCTCTGGTGCATAAGGTCTATATGAGCATTTCTCTCGGAAAAACGTGCCCGCGCACGTCGACCAGAGGAGAGCGAGACCGCGCACATCAACGCGCTTCAACAGGAATTTCAGGAAATCATCGGCAGCGCTGCATAGGATTTGTTCAAGAATGTCTTTAAATACATTTGTTTAGCTGGCCACTGTACGTGTCTGTTTGTTTATTGTAGCCTAAAACCAAATCATGTCCTCATAAACCACGAGTAAACACACACAAATGTTGTGAGTTATAACTCGAGCATGACATGGTGTTCTAAAAACACTGCGCTCAAGTTCAAATCATTTCTACTTTTAAAAAAACTCCCGCCTCAGTCGGCATCAAACTACACTTCCCACATGTACACCTTTAAAGAAAAAGAAAAATACGACGACATAAAGTGAAAATTAGTCATTTACAAAAACCGCTAAGCAAATATAAGTTATACAGTTCCAGTACACACATAGAGACGCACTGCTGTAGTTGTTGCTGCTGCTGCTTCAATTTCAGCCTCGGGATCTGATTCGGGATCAATAATGTATGGCTGAATCTGATTAGCCATGGTTTGTTTTGGGATGTCACAGCTTCCAGACGCTCTCAACGCAAAAGCTTCGCACGCTCGTGATTATTAATTTAGCTCCGCCCACACGGCACGCCTCCACCCGCTCGTTTTTTTCCGGAAAGACTCGGTACAGCCTATCTTTCTTTTATAAATATAATAAAACTAAAGACTTTTTGGAGAAGGATGCAATACTACTCTATAGGTACTCAAGATTAACATGAGATTGACTGAAACTGAGTGTCTAGCTTGCTCATAGGCTGTGCTGCAGCAACTGCACATCCAATGGCGCAGGCGCCTCTGACGTGCGACCAATGAGACCACTCTACGTCATTACACGTCAGAGCCCGTCAAGGGGGCGAGGCCTCAGCCTATATTAGTCCCCGAATTCGCCATTATAGCAGGTTTATACGACTGAAGCGACAACTATCCAGTTAAAACAGTGCGGCCGGCTACGCAATACTTACGTGAGGTTACGTGAGTAACCAAGTAGTTTCCTTGCGAACGGTCACTTCGTATTGCGTAGCTATACGCCGTACCGAGTAACTGGTTGACACTGCAACTCAGGATCCCTGAGCATACAGAACAATCCATAACCCACATAATTATGTATACCAGACCAGACCCTGTCAGGTCTGGGAGAATACATCAGTAATCACAACATATCATACCCATAAACCCCGACACTGTCGGGGTCATTAGAATATGACAACACCACCGGCCTAAGCGGGTTTATAATGTGAAAATATAACCTGCAAAAAGCGGGTTTTATATATATATGTGAATGTGGTTGTGCAGAGTAACAATTAATGAGACCGGACACAGTCGGGCCCCAATCATACCGAAAGCACCCTCGCCTGCAGGGAAGGTACCTCCATATTATAGAATTTCATAAATGTGGACTGCGAGGACCAGCCGGCCGCATCACAAATATCTTGAATGGGAAAGCCAGATGACCACGCCCACGACGAGGCCATGCCTCTGGTCGAATGGGCTTTGACACCTATAGGGCAAACCTGACCCACTGAGGTATAAGCCATAGAAATGGCCTCCACTATCCATCTAGACAGTCTCTGCTTAGTGACAGGATCCCCTTTGGATCGACCACCAAAGCAGACAAAAAGCTGTTCTGATTGCCTAAACGACGCAGAACGCTTCAGATAGATTCTCAGCGCCCTAACAGGGCAGAGAAGATTAACCTCCCCATCCTCTGTAGAAGGGGGGAGGGCTAATAATGTCACCACCTGTGCTCTGAACGGCGTTGAGAGCACTTTGGGTATATAACCATGCCTGGGCTTGAGGATGACTTTGGAGTCATCAGGACCAAATTCCAGACATGCCGGGCTCACAGAGAGAGCCTGCAGATCTCCCACTCGCTTGATAGATGCCAATGCCAACAGGAGAGCAGTCTTCAGCGAGAGAGGTTTAAGATCAACCGACTGGAGCGGTTCAAAAGGTGGACCCCTCAAAGTCCCTAGGACCGTGGAGAGGTCCCATGGTGGCACAGAGGGAGGTCTGGAGGGGTTAATCCTTCTAGCACCCTTCAGAAATCTCACGACCAGGTAATTTCTTCCCAGTGACTGGCCAGCCACCAGAACATGGTGTGCTGCAATGGCTGCCACATATACTTTGAGCGTGGACGGGGAGCGACCCGCGTCCAACAGCTCCTGTAGGAATGAGAGAACTACCGATATCTCACATGACTGTGGGTCTAAATGGTTTTTCGAGCACCAGCTGGAAAAACCCGCCCATTTCAAAGCATAAAGGCGCCGAGTCGGCGGGGCCCTAGCTTCAGATATAGTGTTCCTTCATAGGAAGGTCCCCGGATACCCATTTAAGGGCCACACATGGAGGGCCCATAGGTCGGGCGGCGGATGTCACAACATTCCCTTCGCCTGTGTGAGGGATAGGCCATGGAGCTGTGTCCGATAACTGAACCAGCTTAGGAAACCACGGCCTGGATTTCCAAAGAGGAGCCACCAGAAGGACTGGGCACTCGCACTCTCTGACCCGTTTGATGACCTGTGGAATCATCAAGACGGGGGGAAAAGCATACAGGGGGCGGTTGGGCCAGACGTGGGCCAACGCATCCCTGTCCTCCGAGAAGAACATTTTGCAGTGGGTGTTGTTTTTCGAGGCGAGGCGAACAGGTCGATTTCGGCCCTGCCAAACACCTCCCATATGAGACTGACTGTCTGTGGGTTCAGGGACCACTCGCCGAGGGGAGTGTTGCCCCATGAGAGCATATCTGCGCCCAAATTCTGGACGCCCGGGATATGCACAGCCCTCAAAGAGCTCAGATTGGTCTGTGCCCATAAGAGGAGATCTCTCGCCATAGCATGCAGGTCGCCTGACCTGACGCCCCCCTGGCAATTTATGTAGGCCACTACTGACATGTTGTCCGTGCGGACTAATACATGATGACCCCTGAGGTTCGACAGAAATGTCTTCAGGGCCAACCAACTGCTTTCATTTCCAGACAGTTGATGTGTAAGCTCTGCTCCGTGCTCGACCAGAGGCCGGATGCAGGCGCGCCCTCGTGTAGGGCCCCCCAACCCAGGTTGGACGCATCTGTAAAGACCCCTTTCCTTCTGGAAATTGTCCTCATTGTCACACCCTCTTGGTACCAGTTCTGAGCCCGCCAGGGAACCAGGGTCCTTAAGCAACCGTGATTCACCATGATGCGCAGGCTGCCTGACTGCAATGCATGTGTTGGCACCCGGCGTTTCAGCCAGTGCTGCAGCGGCCGCATGCGCTGTAATCCCATGCGGAGTACTGGCGATGCTGCTGCCATGAGTCCCAGCAGTTTCTGAAATTTCTTCAGGGGCGCGAAGAAACAAGGCTGAAACGAGGCTGCTCTGAACGAGGCTGCAAGCGCTCGCACTGAGAGCGCGCGCTCTGGTGTGAGCCGTGCTCTCATCGTCACCGATTCTAAAACTATGCCCAGAAAGATCGCACTCTGGCAGGGGGACAGTTTGCTCTTTTAAACATTGATTGTGAAACCCAGGCATTTTAAATGGCCGAGAATCAAATCCCTGTGAGCTATTAGTTCGACTCTCGACTGCGCTAGCACCAGCCAGTCGTCGAGGTAATTCAGCACGCGCACTCCTCTCTGTCTCAGAGGAGAGAGTGCTGCATCCACACACTTCATGAATGTGCGGGGTGCCAAGGACAGACCGAACGGCAGGACTGTGGTATTGATAAGCCTGTCCCTCGAAGGCGAATCTCAAGAATGGCCTGTGACGAGGATTTATTTGAATGTGAAAGTAAGCATCTTTCAGATCCATTGTGACAAACCAATCCCCCGGGTGAATTTGCCCGAGGATCTGTTTGATAGTTAACATTTTGAAGAGCCGTTGCAAGAGAGCCTTGTTCAAATGTCTCAAATCTAGTATGGATCTGAGACCGCCGTCTTTTTTCGGAATTAGAAAATAACGTCTGTAAAAACCCGCTTGTTTTAACACAGGGGCGACTAATTCTATCGCCCCTTTTGCTAATAAATTCTGCACTTCGGTGCGAAGCACGTGATCCACGTCGCTTCTCACCGAGGTCTCGATAACCGCCTGAAACTTCGGGGGTCTGCGAGCGAATTGGAGCGAGTAGCCTCGCTTTATAGTGTTTATGACCCAACTCGACACATCGGGGATAGCTTGCCAGGCTAAAACCCGTGTGGCTAGGGACTGACACACTGATTGGGACGGGCCGCCTAACATAGGGGGACCTGAAACCCTTATAATGTGATTTGTGCATACATTGAGTGTTTGACTGACTGTACAGGCATTTGCGTGTGGGGCAGTCAGTGTTACAACAGGGGAGGGGCCGCCTATTGGAGGGGGACCGTGAACCCATGTGTTGTGCTTGTGAAACATGCTCTTTTTGTGCTTTATTTGGGTCGCCGTGAAAACGGCGTTTGTTTGCAAAGACGCGCTCACTGCTGCGGGCCTGTTTACAATAATAAAATACCCAGCCGCCTGAACTGAACAGGGGGCTGTGGGAAGTTTTGTTGGCTTCTTTGAGGGTGGTCCGGCAAACGCGGGACACTCCCCCTCTCTCTTCGTGCCGCCTGCTAGGACGGTCGAGCACGATGCTGGGTCGCGGGCCTTGGCGCCGGGGCATCGGAAACCGTTTCGCCGCTCTTGACTGGCGCTGGGCATCACCCGCAGGGCGGGGCTGAGAGGCCTGTTTCGTCGGCTTCGCTGGCTGAGGCGTGGACGGGGCTGGCTTTGGTTTGCTCGATGCAGAGCTAGAGCGGTTAGACAGGAAGTGTCGCATGGCCTGGGACGCCTTCTGTGCCTCCGTGTACCTCTCTGCGAACCCCTTCACCGCCGGGCCGAAGAGACCGGTGCTGGAAACCGGGGCATCGAGGAACCTTGTCTTTTATGAGTCTTTAATATCGGTGAGGTTTAGCCCGGTTTGTTTGGGTGCACGGCTCTAGTTCGCCAGCTAGCAGCCGTGTTCGGGCAAAGATGAGCGGCCACGGCCTCTTCGAGGGGCGGCAACGACTCATAGCCCTTCTCCACCGCGCCGTCCATAGAGGAGAGCGTTGCGGAAACTGCAGAACCTCGTGTCGAATAAGGAGTGCGCCAGGCCTTGGTTAGCTCCTCGTGAACCTCAGGGAAAAATGGCGCTGGTTTGTGACGAGGGGCCTGCTGGTGCCCCGGCAGAAACCATCCATCCAGCCGACTTCGAGGCTGCTCTATGGGCGCGGCCCACTCGAGCTTGAGGTCTGCGACGGCCTGTGTCAGGATCCGAAGCATCTCCGCGTCGGAGTTAGTCCTGGCCGCAGGCGCGCTGGCTGCTGGCTGAGAAGCAGTGACGGGGTCAAGAGAGCCCGGCCACTCGTCCTCAGATGCAGCAAAAGACAGGCTGTCGCAATGCTCGCTGGGCCCGCCGAAGGAGACGAGGCCTCCACGTGGAACAGGACCGGAGAAGGTGATTGAGCAGGAGAGAGTGAGGCACGCGGGGACGTGGCCGGCGTGCGTTCACAAACATCCATGCTCTCGTGCTGCCGTTGGCTGCGGCGCTTCTTCCTCGGCTGAAGTAGGGCCGCGAGAGGAGGCGCAGGTGACGCAGCGTCGCTGTCCCGGGCGAGAGCTAGCCGAGTCCGCAGCGTGGAGATGGGCATGCTCTCACAGGCCGCACATCCGCCCGTGGAGAATGCATTCTCCGCGTGGTCGAGTCCCAGCCATGAAATGCAGCTCGCGTGTTGGTCGACCTCGTGCAGCTTGCATCCGCACGTGGCGCAGGATTTAACAGGCATTTGAAACAACGCCTCGCGTGAGCAATAGTAAAAGGATATCGCCGGATAACCACAGGTGAGACGGCGTCAGGAGACACACGGCTGAGAAGGCGTAATCTGCTGAATTCGTAGCTTGCTCAGGCTGAAAGGCTTGTTCGACGGCGAAGGCTCAGTAAACAGTCAGAGACGTGTAGTTTGCCGCTGAAGGAGTAAAATCTGCTATAATGGTGAATTCGGGGACTAATATAGGCTGAGGCCTCGCCCCCTTGACGGGCTCTGACGTGTAATGACGTAGAGTGGTCTCATTGGTCGCACATCAGAGGCGCCCGCGCCATTGGATGTGCAGTTGCTGCAGGACACCCTATGAGCGAGCTAGACGCTCAATGGGCGAGCTGTGCAGCTGCAAATGCGTTTTACATATAGGTTTCAGTAAATCGAGGAAAAGGAGTTTTCCCACTGCGTATAGCTACACAATACGAAGTGACCATTCGAAAGGGAACTCCTGTCACTTAAATTTGCCCATACAGAGTAGGCTACTTGTTCTGTGACTACTAGTTATTCAGTTTCTTTCATTATGTCAGATGATAATGAGATTGAATTTATGTTGAACATGGTGAACATGATAAACTACAGTACAAAAGCTCTTATAGTCAACTGAAATATGGTCTGCTTAACTTATTTTACGGTGGTCACGAGTTATCAACAAACAAATCCATTGTCAGCCATTTTATGATGTGAAGCAAAAATGAAGATAAATGCGCAAGTTTACAGTTGTTACTCTTTTTTTTTTTTTTACTTATTTGGAGTATACTGTAAAAAGTCTGGGGTCAGTATGATTTAAAAAAAATAATTAATACTTGTATTCAGTAAAGATGTGTTATTGATCAAAGGTCACAGTAAAGATTCATCAAATAATCCTAAAAAAAAAAGTTTCCACAAAAATATTGAGCGGCACAATTGTTTGTGTTGATAGTAAGAAATGTTTCTTGAGCAGCAAATCAGCATTTTAGAATGATTTATGTAGGATCATGTGACACTGAGGACTGGAGTAATGGCTTCAGCTTTGCCAATTTAAGAGCTTTTGAACATTTATAATTCAAAATACAGAATATTATCTTAAAACAAGTCTTAATATCTTACACAAATTTGCTTTAAAAAAATCTTTAAGGATGTTTAGATATTTACCTACTGCATTAAATAATTTAGATGAACAGGACTGGTGAGGCCTTCAGTGACTTCAGTGCACCATTAAGGATGTAAGGTCATCATCATCAGGAACAAAAACAAAAAGATGCAACACATATAGACTTGATTTATAGGAAAATGGCACTTTCAGAGTGCACAGTATCCTGTGATCTGCCTGTGGATGCTAAGAAGGGCAAGTGAAGGTGGCAGAGAGGATTACGGGCCACAGTTGTGGCCCCATAGTGGCCCATAAAGAGGAGTTAATGGCTTGGTGTGGAGTGAGAAAACTCCTGTGCCACGAAGGCTGTGAAAAGCGATGACTTTTACAGCGTGCTGATCCACAGCCTGTCGCACGCTCCCCTTTTCTTCCTCGGCAGGGATTAGCAGGACTTTCTTTAGGATTTATGGCAAATGAAGCGCTCTTAATGACGCCACAGTAGTCATTGTGCAGATAGTGCCACGTACTTCGTGTGAAGCCCAGGCCGCACGTGTGGCTCTGAAACTCCCTCGGCAGGAGCAAAATTTCCATGGTGTGAAGAAAGATGGCTGCAGAGAGGGCTGGTCTCAGGCAGAGAGAAGAGGCTACTCAATGTCACATTGAGGAGGAGGATTACAAGATGGTAAAAAAGTGTGTGTATGTGTGTGTATGCAGGCTGGCGACTGACTGAGTGTGATATCCTGGGCAGAGTGTGGAAACTGAAACAAAAGGATGCAGCGACAGGAGTCAAAACACATGCAGCCCCCTGCTGAACACAGTCCGAGAGCAGGTGTTGATCTTTCAAATAATGATTCAGACAGAAAATATATTGTCACTGTAGCTGTATCTTACTCACTGATCCCTGTTTTGATGCAAGTGCATATTACCATGTCTCTGCATTCATCTTCTGATGAATACTGTTATTCATAACAGTTCAAAGTTAATGGCCCATGCAAAAGGACATGGCATGTTTTAGACCCTGCAGAAAAAGGTGACATTATCTTTATTTGATAAATTATCGTTATTTTATTATTTTAGTTTATTTTTTATTTATGGGGAAAAGCTTAGAAACGGTAAAAGTTATCAATTTAATATTTTAATTTATTTTAAATATCTATTTTCATCCTGTTACTAAATTTATAATAATAATAATGATTATGATTATCGTTGTTGTTATAAAAAAAACATTCTTTATTCTGAAAAGTATTCCATTCTGTGACAGTTGAGCTAAAAAATAAAGATGGCGTCTTAAAGTTGTGTTGGTGGTCAGTTTGTGTGTAAATGTAAATTTTTGACCAAAGTTTTCCACTTCTGATGTCTTTTCTAGTGAGAAATTACTATTGTAGTAATCATTAAACCATTACGCTACCTCAGAAGTCTGTCCAGAATCAGTTTGGTGAGGTTCCTTTGTGCGCAAACGCTGCCTACAAAGTCATTGCCTGATAAGGCAGCAAGGCAATAAGTCAGCTGCCTTAAGTTTTTGAACGCAGCCTAACAGTACACATTTTCAAACTCTTTCTAATCAAATTCAACTCATCAGCTCAGTAGAGACTCCAAGCCGAAATGGATAGATCAGACATCCAAAATGTGCACTGTTGGTGTGCCTTCAGGAAAAGGGTTGGGAAACACTGCTCTAAACCAGTGCATGTTGTATATTTCCATCCCGGCCAGTTATTATGTAGATGACAGTTATAGCAGCAAAGCATTTATCGTGAAATTACCACCCTGTAATGCTTTCTAAGCCCAGGGCTTCCGTGATGAGGGCACCCTGGTGAAAGTGAAGCCTTGGATTACTCCGAAAGCCAAAGCCCAGTCATCTCACCTGTCATGCATGGCCAAACACAAAATATGGAGTGACTAGTGCTTCAACACTTTCTAAAGGGTGACAAAAGGAGAAGGACTGTGTTAAAGCGTTAGATTTACAGTCAGAACTGCAAGCAAACAAGCAAGGCCAATGATGTGACATATTTAATCATCTTATTATGTCTAGATATTGCTTCTAAAAGCATAAAAAGGCAGTGCACAATGTAAATATTTGTCTCTTGTGGTTTTACACAGTAGGTTGGTGAGGTAGAGGATTATAATTATTCAATCTTTAATTAACAGACATTCTTTTTCTAGCAGGTATTGAGAGCAAAAAGTCTAAAAATTTTCTAAAAAAATATATAATTTTCTACAGACAATAAACCGTTATGTTGGAATTTAACTTGATTTTAATTAGGGATACATGATATAGGCCATATCAGTTATTAACTGAAAAATTGATTGGTATAAGTTATTGGTATAAGGTATAAGATATTTAATTGTGCATGTTCATTTCTCTCTCTTTTTACATTTAGATTACCCTTTTCGTTATAATGCTCACTTAAAGTTAAAGGTATTGTTCCCTTTATATCTTAAATATTTTGTCTTTTAACGGTAATAATGTAATAATACTGTTAAATGTAAAATTTAAATTTTAGTAATGTATTCAGACAAATAATATAGAATTTTAATATTAGCAGTTAGCACCTGTTATAACATTGATTCGATTGATATTGTAAAGAATTTTAATTTCATTGCATCTCTGCTTTTAATGCTTAGGCTGTTTACATCTGGTAAGATCTCTGGATGTCAGTTACTTTTCATCTTGTATTGAAAGCCACAAAAATAATACATAGAACATTACAAAAGAGCAAAGAAGCATAAAATGTAAAAGGTACTGATAGTTAAACTAATTATACCGACAGTCATGACAGAACTGATGTGACCATGACGGCTCATCAGCATTCGTCTCATGATGTCAACTCTGTCACCTGTTGCCATAACAGCCATCTGTGCTGCACATCAGCACCCGACAGGTTTCAGGAACATGATCTCAAATTATTAGGACCTTTCATGAATAAATTATAATAAAAAGAATATCCTTTATATCAATTCTCACCATTGTGTCATTCCAAACCTAAGACTTTCGTTCATCTTTAGAAAACAATTGAAGATATTATAGACCTTATTCACAGCAGTGCCGTCTTTGGTTTTTAAAAGGAATGAAAGCGAGGCTGACGGATAGACACATACATATCTTCAGTGGGTTGTACTGTTATTTAATGTGTTTTTGGATTGTTCCGGTGATGAAAGACTGCAAAAATATCTTTCCAATAAATTTCAGTAGACAAAAAAACTTCAGACAATATGAGCTGTGGAAAGTTATAAGTGAGGAGTTTTATACAGCTTTTTACAGTGGATGCCATTGAAAACATGGTAAGTCTATGTCTATCCCTCACAGCCTCGTTTTCATACCCGTCATGGCGCTGCTCTGAATAAGGTCTATTAATGAAATCTGAGAGATTTCTGTCCCTCCACTGAAAGTCTATTCTCCCATGTTCGCTTTATGTGATGAACAGATAAAATTTAGGCTTTTACTCAAATATCAAAATTGATCAACGGACATTAATAGAAGCAAGCAAATGGTTGCTTGCGAGAACAAACCTCATGTGTCCTTGCAGAAGCTCAAACGTGGTGTAACACGCGAGAATGAACCTCATTAGCAGTGAATCCCAATTCAGAGGCTGCATCCTTCTTAGGACTCAGACTTCAGAGGCTACATCCTTCAAAGTCCGTGAAGGTCAACCAAGCATTGTTAAATGGGACGGTCTAACCTACGGAGGGCTGTTCTGCCGTTAATGAGTGACAGTAACATTTGTACTGGACTTTTTAAAAAGTTAAATTAAAATGTCTGAAAACAAAACAGGGTTCACAAACTATCTAAATATGTTCATCATGGTCCATTTCTGTATAAAGAGTATAAACTATATATAGGCCTTATTGCATCTCAGTAAGATACAAGTCAACATTTGAACCACTTTACATTTTTTATATTTTTACATTTATATCATTATACAGGTCCTTCTCAAAAAATTAGCATATTGTGATAAAGTTCATTATTTTCCATAATGTAATGATAAAAATTAAACTTTCATATATTTTGGATTCATTGCACACCAACTGAAATATTTCAGGTCTTTTATTGTTTTAATACTGATGATTTTGGCATACAGCTCATGAAAACCCAAAATTCCTGTCTCAAAAAATTAGCATATTTCATCCGACCAATAAAATAAGTGTTTTTAATACAAAAAAAAAAAGTCAACCTTCAAATAATTATGTTCAGTTATGCACTCAATAGTCAATTCTTGGTCGGGAATCCTTTTGCAGAAATGACTGCTTCAATGCGGCGTGGCATGGAGGCAATCAGCCTGTGGCACTGCTGAGGTGTTATGGAGGCCCAGGATGCTTCGATAGCGGCCTTAAGCTCATCCAGAGTGTGGGGTCTTGCGTCTCTCAACTTTCTCTTCACAATATCCCACAGATTCTCTATGGGGTTCAGGTCAGGAGAGCTGGCAGGCCAATTGAGCACAGTAATACCATGGTCAGTAAACCATTTACCAGTGGTTTTGGCACTGTGAGCAGGTGCCAGGTCGTGCTGAAAAATGAAATCTTCATCTCCATAAAGCTTTTCAGCAGATGGAAGCATGAAGTGCTCCAAAATCTCCTGATAGCTAGCTGCATTGACCCTGCCCTTGATAAAAGTGCACCAACAACAGCAGCTGACATGGCACCCCAGACCATCACTGACTGTGGGTACTTGACACTGGACTTCAGGCATTTTGGCATTTCCTTCTCCCCAGTCTTCCTCCAGACTCTGGCACCTTGATTTCCGAATGACATGCAAAACTGAGCAACAGTCCAGTGCTGCTTCTCTGTAGCCCAGGTCAGGCGCTTCTGCCGCTGTTTCTGGTTCAAAAGTGGCTTGACCTGGGGAATGCGGCACCTGTAGCCCATTTCCTGCACACGCCTGTGCACGGTGGCTCTGGATGTTTCTACTCCAGACTCAGTCCACTGCTTCCGCAGGTCCCCCAAGGTCTGGAATCGGTCCTTCTCCACAATCTTTCTCAGGGTCCGGTCACCTCTTCTCGTTGTGCAGCGTTTTTTGCCACACTTTTTCCTTCCCACAGACTTCCCACTGAGGTGCCTTGATACAGCACTCTGGGAACAGCCTATTTGTTCAGAAATTTCTTTCTGTCTTACCCTCTTGCTTGAGGGTGTCAATGATAGCCTTCTGGACAGCAGTCAGGTCGGCAGTCTTACCCATGATTGCGGTTTTGAGTAATGAAACAGGCTGGGAGTTTTTAAAAGCCTCAGGAATCTTTTGCAGGTGTTTAGAGTTAATTAGTTGATTCAGATGATTAGGTTAATAGCTTGTTTAGAGACCCTTTTCATGATATGCTATTTTTTTGAGACAGGAATTTTGGGTTTTCATGAGCTGTATGCCAAAATCATCAGTATTAAAACAATAAAAGACCTGAAATATTTCAGTTGGTGTGCAATGAATCTAAAATATATGAAAGTTTAATTTTTATCATTACATTATGGAAAATAATGAACTTTATCACAATATGCAAATGTTTTGAGAAGGACCTGTATATTCGAGTAAGATGAAACACAATACTTTCGTTTAAAAGTGTAATTCAACAATTCAAAAATCCTGTCGTCACTGGTGCGCAATTCATTTTGCTGTAGGCAAGGCTGCGAAGGATCCATCGGTAACACTTTACAATAAGGTTAATTAGTTAACTACATTAGTTTACATTAACTAAGAATGAACAATACTTCTTCAGCATTTATTAATCTTTGTTAATGTTAATTTCAACATTTACTAATACTTTATTAAAATCTTGTTAACATTAGTTAATGCACCGTGAACTAACATGAACAAACAATGAACAGCTGGATTTGTATTAACTAACGTTAACAAAGATTAACAAAAACAGTAACAAATGTATTGCTCATGGTTAGTTCATACATTAACTAATGTTTAATAAATGAACCTTTTTGTAAAGTGTTACCGATCCATCTGTTGTATCCTTTGTTTCACGGTAAATGAAGGACACATTCGGAGGCCACATTTGAAGGAGCCTTCGAATTGGGACAGCCTTCATTGTGCCGCTGTGATGCAATCAGCCTTCGAAGGATGCAGCCCCTGAATTGGTTCATTTAAACAATTCGTTTTAAAACTTTGAATCATTCAGTAACAAAACACCGCTGAGTGTTGCTTTGAGAATGGGCAATAGTTCTGCTGTGATCTTTGTTTGGAACTATTTTTGTTGGTGAAATAGAACAAAAACAGTCAATAGTGTCTAACATGTAAGTAACTTAATATGAACTTGTTTATTGGACTATAAAATCAATGTAACATTTGCAAACATGATAATCTGGAACAAAACAGTTCCCTAGGTTGTGTTATTTTACTTAACTATATCAAATGTTATAAATAACAAACTAAACATTTTTAATTTTTACCTCAGTAAATTTCTTTTGTGAGTTTCTTTTTGTGCCGTTACCTTCATTTGTTTTGATTTCCGAAAGCCTTTCACAAAGAGACAGGCAGTGCGAACCTCAACAGTGCGACCTTGCTACTAGAAATACACTATCCATTATCAATTGCTGTTTACGCTGAATGTAATAAAATCAGAATCATTCTTGCTTTTCAATGCTTCCCTAGTTGTTTTTCGTCACTGAAGGTTTAATCAGGCTACTTGTCCAGTTTTCTTTTACAATCTTTTTATGAACGTTTTTAAGCATCATCAGAGTTTTGGATTAATAGATTTTCACAGGGACAAAGGGACAGAAATCTCTCAGATTTCATTAAAAATATCTTCATTTGTGTTCCAATGATGAATGAAAGTCTTACAGGTTTGGAACAACATGAAGGTGAGTAAATTATAACAGAATTTTCATTTTTTGGCGAACTAACCCTTTAATACTGTTAGAAATAACCTTGATACATAATGCATATTGCATAATGTTAATGAATTAAAAAATGTGCTATACATTACTTTCGACAGTCCTCGGGTATTAAAAATGTGGTCCACAATTCTCCTTATTCCTCTGAATGAGTCCTAATTTGGAGATATTAAGGTTCTTCAGATAGTGGTAAAATGGTAATATCTCATGACCTTTGGTATACTGAATTATCTACAATATAATAACCTTTGTCATGTTATGAAGATAAAGCAGTTCACTGAATTCACTATTACTCTTTATTACCAAAGCCTGGAAATACAGCATTGCCTAGAAATTCACTCTTTTCTTTGCTTTCTAATCTTAATGCATTCTCTTTTGAGTATGTAATAAAAGTTCCTTCTTAAAAGGAAGAGGAAAACAAGAATCATTATTATTAAAAGGAAGCTCCAAACCAGCTAGGATTTGCTCAAGGCTTATCAGATTCTGTGCTGATGTCTGGATTGACTAATTCTTGGTCTGAGCTGGTGAAATGACATTTTTTGCATGGGCAGCCACTCGGTAGCTGTTCCCTCTGGAAGCAGCCTGCGCATGCATATTTAATATTGTCAATACACATCAACTTTAATGGCTTGCTTTGAAAAGAGAAATAACTTTTTCAGCTCCTTAAGAAAAGGGATGTACATCCTACTGACATCTAGAAGCTTTTTCCTGTGCAATTAATGTCAGAGTGTACAGATCACTTTTGTTGATTAATGCATCACAATTTTACCAAATGTAGAGAACTTTTAGTGCGTTTTTATTAATTAAAGTTTTAATAATTATTTATTACGTTTTAAAGGTGACATATCATGAAAATTTGACTTTTTCCGTGTTTAAAGCTGCAGTAGGGAGTTTTGAGAAAACATTGACTTAGCCTGAAAATTTGAACAAGCACACCTTACAGGTCCCACCCCCTTGCTTTCTACTGTGCTACAGCCCTCCCTCCACAGCTCCTCCCCCACAGCGAAGCCTGCCGTGAACGCGCAGGCTAGTAAGCAGGGCCACCGATGACGGTGGATAAACAGTTATGGCACATTCACTAGTAGGGACGAAACGATATGTAGGCCTAATGATAGATAAGGTTTGCTAGTACAGGGTTTCTCAACCTTTTGCCTACTGCGACCCACTTTTCTTTTGTATGCCAGTCATATGACCCACTAAATAAATCTTGAATCACTGAAATGCCTCTTTAGATCTATAGGCTACAACGCAGGCCTATATGCTTATTATAATTAATGATAATCACGAAAACACACAAACATTTTCAATAATTAGGCAGACTATGAGGCAAACTGATTTTTTTACTCACGTTAATGTGATAGCCTTGAGACTGCCGCTCTGATCAGGCCAGACTTGGTGGAATTTGGAAAAGTGTGACTCGTAGTGTCGCACACAAACTGTTGTCAGCCTATTCCTGCTTTTTGTTTTCGTTGCAGTCACTGTTGAAAATCCCGACTCACAAAGATACCATAAAACTTTAAATAATAGCCCGGGCTTTTATTTTCCCAAATCGTCGAACTGCACCGGCTTGTAGGCCTATTTGAGACAGGCGTCTATATGAGACAGGCCTTTATAATTTAGTGTTGAGATGTTGTTCATTGAGATGTTGTTCCTAGAGTCTCTAATCTCTAAAAATCTCCAAATGCTCCACGTGAAACTGCGGTCTTCCAACCTTTTACTATCGTGTCAATTGATTTTGATTAATATGCGCGAGGGATAGAGAGCAAGACAGCGCTCGTGTTGTTTGAAGACGTGAGTGCGCGCGCGCGGCCGGGGCGCTCTCTCTGTCTCTCTCTCTCTCTCTCTCTGCTCGTTATGCACTGTCAAGCGCAGTAAGCGGACGCTCTGACGGGTTTTAGAAGATTAAATTCAACCCGAAACTAAAAAACAGACCCGGCTTCTATTTGAGACCGGCCTTTATTTACCCAAACCTGTCGCCACACCAGGCGTGTAAAAGAGACAGTATTCGGGACTCGGCTATTATTTGAAGTTTTACGGTAGTAGTGCTAAATGGGAAGAGAAACTTCGTTGCACAATCTGCAAGTTGTGGATATTCATTTCTGGTTTGAATCCAAGCAATGAAAATAGCCTATGATTCATCGGAGGATCGGCTACGTTTACATGCACAACTTTTGTTTCAATCGGACTGAATTAATTCCGATTGATGAATCTGAATGTAGTGTTTACATGAACGCTAAACGTGCTGGGGTTAATGTGCGCGTTTATATGTCACAAGATTCAAATCGAATTTTTGTATGTTTTTGTCATGCGCACACTGCACGAATACAGAGTTTCCCGCTGTTTGCGCATACTATTCTCTTACATTGGTTCTTTATTTGTTTTAAACAGCAGACTTAATATTTATCCATTGCTGGTCATAATTTGGAGACAATGAGCATATGAACCGTTGTGCCGTGCCCGTGCTGCTTATTTATCACGCAGTAAAAATGCCCAGCACCCAAAACCAGTCTGTGAATTAGAGTCTGAAACAAGGACTGGTGGGATGTTGTCCTGCTCCACTTCACAGACGCTGAGTGAAAGGAGAATTTTAGAATGATGGTACGCTCATTTATACGACACTTTACTCAAAAGGAAGAACAGCTCATTCAGCGCGTCATACATCATTATGCTATGCGCAGTCCTTTAGTTTCGGTTTTCAATCCGATCAAGCGTTTATGTCCTCCCAGTTGGATTAGAAAAGGAATAAACCACCCCTTTCAATCGAATTGAAATTTTATTCGGATCGAGCTCAATCGGATCGATTAAGGTGTTTACATGAAGGCTTTTTAGTCCGATTGAACCGTCAATGCGTTTACTAACGGATTATTTGGATTTGGTTGCATGTAAACGTATAGCCTGTTGCAATGAGCCTTTTGTGAAGCCCACTTATTGGCTGTGCCGGTTAACACAGAGAAAGTCTCGCGACCCCCTATAGAACGAACAACGACCCACTAGTGGGTCGCGACCCCCTGGTTGAGAAACACTGTGCTAGTACATTATTTCAGCAACATGACAAGCCAGTGAATTAGCAGGTATCAATTGTTGCTTTGCACAGTGCGTGACATTTTATCTACATGTTACGCGGCTAGAGTTTTGACACCGAGTCAATGGGCTCTGTCTAATTCTTTCTTTTTCGCTTGTTTATCGTCATCGGTCTTTTTCCTTTTACCCGTCTTTGTTTTATGAGCAGGTGCCACTCGAGAAATTGGCAGTTTAGGTTGTTTCTCCGCCATTAGCACAGCTGCAGCACACCGGCAATCTTGAGTTTGAACGACGGTACGCGCTGTGCAAGAGAGGGGTGTGATCAGCGCGTACACGGGCGTGATTGACACTGCTAAGACATTCCTCCTGGCTCTGATTGGTTGTTTCTGACCGGGAGCGGCGTATTTCTGCAAATGGCAATAGGACCACTGGGAGGAGCCAGAGGAGCTTGATTTTTTCACAGATTATCTGTCTCATATTCTACTGTCAGGACATAATGACAGTTTTAACAAATATGTAAAAAATATATTTTTTTTACAAAAGTTACCTACAGCAGCTTTAAGTGCTATAATTGGGTCCCAGGTGCATCTACACCCAAAAAACATGAAAAGTGACAACCCTTTCTCTGCTATTTCGCTCCCCTTCTGATGTAGGAAGGGGATCTTATTATAATATTACCGCCCCTTAATCTGCACGTTTCCACCCACGGTAGACCCCGAAGCCGCCGCCAGGTGCCGCCATTTGGAATTTCAGCCGCCGCCAGCCAATAATTTCGTAAGCCAAATTGAGCCGCCATCTGATAAAGTTTGGCTGAGCCGGCTAGAATTATTTGCATCAAATAATAATTCTATCACATAGAGACATACACACACGAAATATATAAACAATACACAAGATCTATTTTCCCACTGGATTCATAACAGCACAGTCTTGTGCTCGTTGCTACGATACACAGACTCACAGTGAATTGACGAATTAAAATTGCTCGTTTTCCTTACAGAAGAAGCGATGCATTTTTTTCTCGCACTGAGGTGAAATGGCGGAAAGAAGCAAGCAAGGTAATTTTGATCTCACTTCTCACATACTTTCCTAATTACTTTTTTTTTATTTTTTACTTAGGCCTACCCATACTTTTGTTAAATCTTCAGGGCACGGTTGCACAAACACCTGAATCAAAGATTGATGTTATTCTGGAACGGAGAGATTTATAGCACTGAACGTGATATTACTGCAGTAACAAACCACCGTTTCCACATTGCTAATTCACGATGCATGCTTCAGTGTACATTGAAGTGATGTGCAAAACTTTGTCCAAAATAATACTGATAACAGTGTGTGTTTATATTAAGGCGAGACACGGCAGGCAAAAACATTGTTCTCTTACGAGAGATACTCTCGTACTGCGTAGTAAAACTACGCTTTGGGGAAAATCCTTTTCCACGAGAATACTGAAGCCTAAAATTATCCTTAATTTTGTATAGATGTGAAACGCGTTGCCGCAGCATACAGACCTAGGCGAGACAGCTCGCGCGCCGATTGGCTGCTGTGCTGGCAACTGCTTAAGCCTATCGAGCGAGACCATGAGTGACGTCACACCCAATGGGGGCGCTTCGCGCCCTTCTGCGTCACGTCCCGCCGAAACGGGCGTGGCTTGGGGCTATAAATTGCGCTCGCAGGCTTAACTCTGTGATTTTTAATCCTTCAGCGAAGTCTCCAACATCGCTGGATCCGAGGAGAAGCCGCGCCGTCGACAGAAGCAACTCAGCGGGACGAGTCAGAAGCTGCTGGCCACGCCGCCTTCAAAGCTGCGCTATCCGGCGCCTATATCCTTTCTCTATCTCTGTGTGTGTGCTCGCCGGCGCGATCACACACCCCATCTTCTAAAAGAACAAACGTCTTTTTAAAGATGGTTTCCTGTGGCTCGTGCGGCCCTCCCCCAGCCGCCATAGCTCGCCGGTGCGCCCGCGAGCTGCGTCACCGGCTTCATCCCTGTCCATCTCCGCCGGACAACGGCCGCAGCCTGCCGCCGTTTCTGTCGCCGACGAGGATGAGGTCGACGCGATGCTGAGGGAAGGCGATTCCTGCTCTCTCCTGGCGTCGGGCAGCGAGGATTGGGCGAGCTCTGTGGACCTCACTCCTCCTGCACGCTCATCTACGGGAAAGAGAGCGAGCATCGAGGCGGAACTGATTCGCGTGCTCACTCTGGCCACGGCCAGCCTTGGCCTCGAGTGGGTGTCGTCCGAACAGCCCCCCCCCCCCAACCGACTGGACGGTTACTTCCTGCCCGGGGAGCGCTCAGCTCCTGCTTCAAAACCAGCGCCGTTTCTTCCTGA
This sequence comes from Rhinichthys osculus, assembly GCA_029959095.1. Taxonomy (NCBI): domain Eukaryota; kingdom Metazoa; phylum Chordata; class Actinopteri; order Cypriniformes; family Leuciscidae; genus Rhinichthys; species Rhinichthys osculus. Next base: position 22,208,061 of record JARWKJ010000008.1, read on the forward strand.
GCTTCACGAAGAACTCGCTAGAGCTTGGAACTCCCCGTTCTCGACCAGGACACGGTCTTCTGTTTCCCTGGCGTTCTCCGCTGTCGACGACGCTAAAAACAGAGGATACCTTTCCCTGCCGCCGGTCGAAGAGCCTATAGCAGCGCACTTATGCCCGTCCTCCGCTGGACGGCGTTGCTAAGATGGCGCTGCCCTCTAAGGCTTGCCGCATGACGTCATCCCTGCTCCACCGCGCTTTCGCCGCTAATGAACAGGCTGCGTCAGCATTGCACACGATGGCCACGCTACAGATCTTCCAGGCCGATCTCCTCCGCAAGCTGGACGAGAGAGGGGCTGACGCGATCTGTGTGGCGGACTTAAGGAGCGCTACGGACCTCGCTCTCCACGCTTCAAAGTCTGCAGCACAGGCCATCGGACGGAGCATGGCGGCGCTCACTGTGTCTGAGAGGCACCTCTGGCTCACGCTTTCAGACATGCCGGACGCGGAGCGCACCGCCTTTCTCGACGCGCCGCTTTCCCCTGCGGGCCTCTTCGGTACCTCGGTCAAAGACTTCACTGACTGGTACACTGAGGTACAGAAAGCGACACAGGCTATGAGGCACTTCCTCCCGAAGCGCTCCAACTCTGCAGCAAGCCGTGCGAAACCGTCTGCTCAGAGCTCGCAGCCTAAGCCTCCGCCCAGCGCCTCTTCTCAACGCCGCCAGAACCAGAGCTCGAGACCGCGCTCTCGATCTTCCAGCCGCCGCCCCGCGACGCGTGGCCCGCGGCCGAAGATCGCTTTGAAACCCGAGGCCCCGAAGTCATCCTAGCACTCCTAGGAAAACGACGGTGTTCAGGTCCCGCTGCGGTCGGACCCCCACCGAAGTTTGCCGCTCGTCCAGTCCCAAGAGAAGTGACTGGTCTAGTGTATAGCAGTCAACAAGCCGGTCTCATTGCCCGCTTGCCTGCACACAACAGCCGTTTTCACGGCTACCCAGATAAATCCTTTAAAGAGCGTATTTTCTGGTGTCCCGGCCACGGCCGATGGTGTTTCATGTGTAGTAAGACTGCCCACTGTAATGTGCCCATCCCTACACACAAACACAGCCCCACACACAGGGCTCGCGCACATAAAATCGACCCAGATCGATTGCGCAACAAGCGTAGCAAATGTGCCCACGACTCAGTGCCCACTTATGCTACCTCCTGCACGTTTCACAGTTTCTGTAAAAACGAAACTGGCATGCAGGCGCTCTGCCCAGGCGAGCGATGCTATAAAGGTGGTAAATGTGCCCGCTCCCCCGCGCCCACACCCACACACAAGCATCACAATTCCTGTGAAACTCGTCCAGCCCTCTCCCTCCCAGTTAACCACTGTAGAGGGATCGAGCGCGGACATTCTGCCCGCTGTCGTCAGCGCGGCCCCCGCCTCAGATGTTTTGAGCATGGCGCTTACGTCACAGCTCACCGAAGCCGCTGTATCGAAAGCCGATCAGAGCGCGCTTCAGCCCCTATCAACCCGTGCTGTTGCATGGGCGAAGCTCCCCGGAGTCTCGAAATGGGTGCTAAACATCATAAAAGAAGGCTATTCGCTGCAGTTTCGCCGACGCCCTCGCCACCACGCGGCGCGCATCGAAACCACAGTGGGCTCGAATGTAGCACACCTACTTCGAGCCGAAATTCAGAAACTGCTGAGCAAAGGGGCTATAGAACCCTTATCACAAGCTCAGAGCGAAGGTTTTTTTTACAGCAGATACTTCCTAGTACCCAAAAAAGACGGGGGTCTCAGACCCATACTAGATCTGCGGCAACTGAACAAAGTGCTTATCAAGCGCCAGTTCAAGATGCTCACAACCAGAAAAATCCTTGCGCATGTTCGCCAAGGGGACTGGTTTGTGTCAATAGATCTGAAGGACGCGTATTTTCAGATACAGATTGCGTCACGTCACAGGCGATTTTTGAGATTCGCCTTCGAGGGTCAGGCTTATCAGTACACAGTCCTGCCGTTCAGCTTGTCCCTAGCACCCCGTACATTTACAAAGTGCATGGACGCAGCGCTCACACCCCTCAAACTCAGGGGCGTTCGAGTGTTGAACTATTTGGACGACTGGCTCATTCTAGCCCAATCTCACTCAGAGATCATGGAGCACAAGGCCATGTTACTGAACCACCTCGACAGTCTCGGTTTAACAGTGAACTGGGAAAAGAGTTCGCTAGTGCCCAGTCAAACCATTTTGTTTCTGAGGATAGAAATGGACTCGCTGTTAATGACAGCGCGACTGTCACCTCAGCGCACACTGGATGTTCAGCGCACAGTCAGCTCCTTCCGCTGCGGCGCTATAGTCCCTCTCAGGAGTTTTCAAAGGATGCTGGGTCTAATGGCCTCAGCATCTTCAGTCCTCCAGCTGGGCCTGCTGCGCATGCGCCCACTGCAGTTCTGGCTCAAAGAGAGAGTGCCTCACAGGGCGTGGGCAACCGGTCATCTTCGCCTCAAGGTCGATCGAGCGTGCACCACAGCTTTGAACCCTTGGGGGTCGAAAGACTGGTACCATTCAGGTGTAAGCCTGGGGACTTTTTCGAGACTGAGGGTGGTGTCTACGGACGCATCCAATGCAGGATGGGGAGCGCTGCTCGAGGGCAGACCGCTTTTCGGCCTATGGTCAGAGCGAGAGAAGCTCCTCCACATAAACTGCCTCGAAATGTTAGCGGTGTGCAAAGCGCTCACGCGTTTTCGCCCCCTGATAGCGGGATGCCATGTTTTGATACGTTCGGACAACATATCAGTGGTATCCTACATAAATCGCCAGGGTGGCCTCAGGTCCCTGATGCTATACAGGCTGACCAGGCGCCTTCTGATTTGGGCGCCCAGCAACCTGCGCTCGCTGAAAGCAGCACACGTGCCGGGTCGCCTGAATGTAGGACCAGACAGACTGTCCAGGAACTACGTTCCGACAGGGGAATGGTCTCTACACCCACAGACGGTACAACTACTGTGGAGGAGATTGGGCAGAGCGGATGTAGACCTGTTTGCGTCTCAGGAGAACGCTCACTGTCCAGAATTTTTCTCGAAAAACAAGGACGCCCTGACCCATTCGTGGCCTCGTCGTCCTCTCTATGCTTTCCCCCCTGTCTCCCTCCTAGCCCAGGTGGTGGAGCGGATCAGGGAGGAAGGATGTTCAGTGCTGCTTATAGCGCCGCTCTGGACGAACCAACCATGGTTCCCAGCTGTGATGCAGTTAGCGAGCACCGCCCCGTGGCCAGTGCCTCTGAGAAGGGATCTCCTTTCTCAAGCCAATGGCTCGATTTGGCATCCCCACCCGGAACTATGGTCCCTTCACATGTGGGCCATCAACGGGTATCCGCTGACCTCCCTCAGGGAGTGTTAAACACGATTACGCAGGCCAGAGCTCCGTCTACGCGACGTCTCTATGCCTCTAAGTGGTCGGTATTTTCTGGTTGGTGCACAGCTCGTGGTGTGTCACCCCCGGATTGCGGAGTGGCAGAGGTTCTCTCCAAGAGCTGCTGGATAAGGGCAGGTCCCCTTCCACGCTCAAAGTATATGTAGCGGCCATAGCGGCTTTTTCCAAAAAGACGCCTGGTCAGTTTATAGGAAGGAACGATTTAGTCATCCGGTTCCTTAGAGGAGCTAGGAGGCTGAATCATCCCAGACCTCCCACAGTTCCCATATGGGACCTTTCTATGGTTCTGGAAGCCATGAAAGGTCATCCATTCGAGCCTGTACAGGAGATTGGTTTAAAACACCTGTCGTTCAAGACGGTGTTTCTTCTGGCTCTCGCTTCAGTGAAGCGCATTGGGGACTTACACGCGCTTTCCGTGAGCGCTGCGTGTTTAGAGTTTGGGCCTAACGACTCGAGGGTCATACTCAAACCTAAGCATGGTTATGTTCCAAAATCCCTTAATACTTCGTTTAGGGCACAGGTCATTTCCCTGTCTGCCCTACCGGTTGCTGGGGAAAACGTGGACGAAAGTTATCTCTGCCCGGTCAGGGCATTGAGAGCATATGTGTCGCGCTCATCTGTTTTCAGACAGACGGAGCAACTTTTTGTTTCGTTTAGCGGGCGTTCTAAGGGACTAGCCGCTTCGAAGCAGAGCCTATCCAGATGGATAGTGGACGCAATAGCTCTAGCATACACTACCAAGGGCGTGCAATGCCCGTTGGGTGTCAGAGCACATTCCACGAGAAGCATGGCTTCATCGTGGGCCTGGTCAAGTGGGATTGCCTTGCAAGATATCTGTATGGCGGCAGGCTGGGCCTCCCCGTCTACATTTATAAGGTAACCTAGAGGTTACTGCTCTTCAAGCCAGGTTACTATTGGTCTAATTAGGCCAAAAGGGGCTAGACTGAAGTTCAGTCTTGTTATATATGGCTATTATAATAGCAGGGCCGCTTAAGCCGCCTTTTTTTTCGGAAGATAGTGGCTAAACCCTCTTCTTCCAGGATTCCCTGTGAGTCCCTTGGTGATTATGCACTGTATGAACCCCGGCTGGTCGCCTTGGGTCTATGGTGTCGGATCCCAGCACGCACGACGTTTTACATCGAGTTCCCCAAAGCGTAGTTTTACTACGCAGTACGAGAGTATCTCTCGTAAGAGAACGTACTCGGTTACTAACGTAACCTCGGTTCTCTCTAGAGAGAGGAACGAGTACTGTGTATTATGTCGAGCGTGCACTCTGTTGTACTCCACTGTTAAAAATCACAGAGTTAAGCCTGCGAGCACAATTTATAGCCCCAAGCCACGCCCGTTTCGGCGGGACGTGACGCAGAAGGGCGCGAAGCGCCCCCACTGGGTGTGACGTCACTCATGGTCTCGCTCGATAGGCTTAAGCAGTTGCCAGCACAGCAGCCAATCGGCGCGCGAGCTGTCTCGCCTAGGTCTGTATGCTGCGGCAACGCGTTTTACATCTATACAAAATTAAGGATAATTTTAGTCTTCAGTATTCTCGTGGAAAAGGATTTTCCCCAAAGCGTAGTTTTACTACGCAGTACTTGTTCCTCTCTCTAGAGAGAACAGAGGTTACGTTAGTAACCGAGTACGTTTTTTTTTTACTGGTCAATTTTGAGATTTTTGGATATTTGTCTTCAATAACATGTCTTCTTTCAGACTTGTGGTGAAAAAAAGTCCAAAATACACATTTAGGTCTTTATTTTACTACACTTCGTCTGTTTGCGTCTCATAAATTCAACAAAAGTTTGCGTTCTTAATCAAAATACTTCTCCGCGATCTCTGCCGTCACCCTCTCATCACATGCACCGTTAGGAAGCTCGTTGGAAGCTCTCTCTCTTCTGTACAATCCTGTTGGATCCAAATATGGTCATTTCCTTTTTATCAGCAACCAATCGTGAAAGTAAAAAGACTGACATCAGCCATTTGCAGCTATGAAAAGTTTGGCGGTTGCAGCAGCCATTTAGGTTTTGGCTGAGCCGGCTAGCCAGCCAATAACTTCATCAGCCAGCCATTACTCTCAAAACAAATGGCTTCGGGCTCTAACCCACGGCACCACCATTTGGTTTTCGCAAGCGACAACAGTGTAACCAGTTCTAACGCAATGGCAAAAGTTTGAGTAAAGCATGCAAATTGTTCTGTCATTGTCTGCACAGACTAGATCAAAAAACTATTTATAGTCTCAGCCTCATGAAACAAGAGAGCAGTGGATTGATTTTATTTTCAATGGAAATCCCCCAGAAACAGATGAATCAATGTAACTCCACAACAACTACATAAATGTATCCACTAACCATTCAGAAATGTCCAGGTGCAGTCTAAAAGTTGCAACCTCTTCCTGAGTCTTTCTATAAGGCTGCACTCCGCTACTGGTTATTTCTGAGATTTTGGATGAGTAAGAATATTCGCGTGTTTTGTTATTGTATCCGAAGCTTGTATAAAGGATGACAGGGGTGAGGAGCAGCAGCTCATTTGCATTTAAAGGGACACACACCAAATCGGAGCGTTTTTGCTCACACCCAAAAAGGGGCAAATTTGCAAAGCTATAATAAATGATCTGGGGGGTATTTTGAGCTGAGATTTCAAAGACACATTCTGGCGACACCATAGATTTATATTACATCTTTTGAAAAGGGGCATAATGTGTCACATGTGTTATTAATAATAATAACAATAATAAAGAAACTAATTATCAGAAGCTAATTTAAATATAATTTATTTGCAGATGCCACTTGTTTTATGTGTTATGTAATGCAATTACATTCATGAATATGTGCTTGAAGCTTTTATATGTTGTTGTTTTTTGTGTGTACATCAAATCTGTGTCTTTGCTCTCTAAGCAGAGGGCTGTTTTCCGTGTGCGTCCATTCATCTGTGCCCTGAGGGCGGTGTAATTAACCCTCTATCGATCAGCCGGTGTACACCCCATGGTGAGGTGGCCCGTGATAACTGCGTGTTGCTGGGCTTCTCCATGTGTGCTCTCAATTCATATTTAATCGATATTCCATTAAAGTTGTGTTTCTACAGAAGCCCAGAGTGATCTGAGTGTGGCGGTTAAAGCAGCCAATGTGGTCTTGTTTTTTTGGTTGAAATATTCAGCAAGTTTTTAGGTCTATCCGGTCGCTGTCCTGATTCGCCAGACGGGGAGAGGATAATCCTACAATGCTGAGGTATACAATGACTAAATGGTTTAGCTCCACATTACTTGAGTGAGCTCTTAATGCATTATAGTCCTTCACGTCTACTGCGATCTCAAAACTCTGGCCAGTTGAAAATACCTAGAATATCAAAATCGACTGCTGGCGGTATCCTTTTCCTATTTAGCACCAAAACTCTGGAATAGTCTTCCTAACATTGTCCGGGAAGCAGACACACTCTGTCAGTTTAAATGTAGACTAAAAACATCTCTTTAAAGGATTAGTTCACTTTTAAAAAAACTTTTGCTGATAATTTACTCACCCCCATGTCATCCAAGATGTCCATGTCTTTCTTTCTTCAGTCGAAAAGAAATTAAGGTTTTTGATGAAAACATTCCAGGATTTTTCTCCATATAATGCACTTTACTGGCTACCAAACGGTTCAAGGTCCAAATGACAGTTTCAGTGCAAACTGCAAACTGTTCAAATGGTTTTAAATGACACCAGACGATGAATAAGGGTCTTATCAAGCGAAACGATCGCTCATTTTAAAAAAAACAAACAAAGTTTAAGTTTTATAAGCTCACATGCTCGCCCCGCTCTGTTCTGTGTAACTCTCCTGTTCGAACTCGTTCATCAAAATGAACAAATCTTTTTCCGAGTCAATTCGTTCATTTCGGTCGTTAAATGAATCAAATGACTCGTAAAAAGATTTGTTCATTTTGATGAACGAGTTCGAACAGGAGAGTTACACAGAACAGAGCGAGGCGAGCATGTGAGCTTATAAAACTTAATTTTTTTTATTTATTTTTTAAATGACCGATCGTTCCGCTTGATAAGACCCTTATTCATCGTCTGGAATCGTTTAAAGCCCTTTGAACAGTTTGCAGTTTGCACTGAAACTGTCTTTTGGACCTTGGACCGTTTGGTAGCCAGTAAAGTGCATTATATGGAGAAAAATCCAGGAATGTTTTCATCAAAAACCTTAATTTCTTTTCGACTGAAGAAAGAAAGACATGGACATCTTGGATGACATGGGGGTGAGTAAATTATCAGCAAAAGTTTTTTTAAAAGTGAACTACTCCTTTAACCTGGGATACACATAGAAAATTATACATTTCTATTATTCAATTCAGTTAAATGATTATTAGGCTGCATAAATTAGGTCAGCCGGAACCGGGAGCACTTCCTATAACACTTGATGTACTCGTTACATCATACGAAGAATGGCATCTACGCTAATGTTAGTCTTTCTGCTTATTCCAAGGGTCAATGTAATCAGCTGGATTCAGGCCGTATCCAGACCAGATGGAGGACCTGCGCCTAGACACGACCACAGCGCATGATGTAGTCAGCCAGATCTGGGCTGTATCCAGACCAGAGGACCTGCACCTAGACACGACCACAACGCATCCCTGAAGTGTCAGCAGAGATTGTGTCAACTAGACTCTCCCCTGTGAAGGCCTCATCGACATGGCAGCCATCAGCACTGATCCTCAACAAACTCGTCCCATGCCGGCGTGACAACGATCTTCAACCAGATGGAACAGGATAATATTCTGATTGTTCCAAACCAGTCTGACTTCTGACCTATAATGCTGCCTGAATCATAATCATACACTGTTCATTCATTGGCCAGAGGAGAACTGTCCCCCGGCTGAGCCTGGGTTCTCCCAAGGTTTTTTTTTCTCCATTCTGCCACCTGATGGAGTTTTGGGTCCTTGCCACTGTCGCCTTTTTCCACCTTTGTTACCATTGGCTTGGCTTGCTTAGTTGGGGACATTAAATGTAACATTTAATTTAATATTCAACAATAATATTGATCTGCCTGCATTGACACAATTATACAAGAACTGAACTGAGCTGGACGATGACATCACGGTTTACTCCAGAGCGGCTATATATATATATATATATATAACTAAATTAATAACTTTTTTAAAAACAAAAATGAAACATCACTGAACTTATACTTAAGCTGGACTGTGACGCTATTTTCTTCTGGAAACAAACTTTTTTGGATTATTTTCCTGTTATCTCTGTAAAGCTGCTTTTGAAACAATCTATATTGTAAATAGCTCTATATTAATAATTTGACTTGACTTGACTTGAGGTGACTGAGAGGAAAGTATTGGATGGTCAAATCCTGAGGCCATCAATTAGGAGTTTTGCGGTCACTGCTGTGGCCTTTCTCTGTCAGTGGTGACAAATTAGACCCCTGTGGTAAATATAATGCCCTTGCGGACATCCATAGGCAACGTTTGTAGAGATCAGGGGAGGTTTTTGCTGTGTTACCTGATTATTATTCGATACACAGCATGCAGCGGGTGTGGAAAACCCAATACCAACTAGACCAGAGATAAAACGGCTTTTGCCCAGCAATATCTTTTCTTCTGTCTATCATCCAAAACACCTGCCAAACACTAGCTCTTTTTCAGTATTCCCTTAAACTCACTCATTTTCTTCCTCTTACCTGATGAATTTATCAGTAAAAGTTGTCTGTATGACAGAGCTGCATCCATGTTGTAGTAGCATATGCCTTGTGTATGGTATGCTCTCGTGACAGGAGTTGTCCGACAGCAGCTGCCCCTGCCAGGCTGTCACAGAGCAGAGATGAGGAGCAGCAGTTTGGTAAATGATTAAATGCTCCTCACTGTACTGAATACATAAGAGGGCTCTCTCCCTCTCACACACAACACTGCATATCAGAGAAATGAATATGGTTCAAGCTGTTCCTAGGTTTTTTTTTTTTTGGTACATATTTTGTACTTTTGTGTTCTACTGTACTGTCTTGAATTTAGCACTGAGTATGGATAAAGACTTCAAGATTCGATTCTGATTCACATGCTTTCGCCTCGATTCATTTTGATTCATTTGGGCATCGGTTACAATGTCTATTTGTTACAAATGAAAGCGATTTTCTCTCTCTGCTAATGCTATAAATTAGCCAAGGCAATGTTTCTGACTGGTTAAAACCAGTAACTCCTCTTTTTAAACTTTTTTTCAGTATTATTTTTATGCTATTATAATATTTATTAACAATTTGAATAAGCTTTTATTTATAATATTTTTTTTTTAATAATTCTAAAAGTCCCTGTAAAGGCAATTTAAAAAAAATTCTAAACACATTATAAATGTTAGAAATGTATTGCTAAAACATATTACAAAGACTGTGAACTGTCAGAGAAAGTGTTAACGGTCGTAAGAACTAACTACGATATCTATGGATTTTTAAGGTAATCAGCTAACCTACTAAGTTCACTTTGTTATTGGTGTTTTATGCTGTTTAAATATATAAACGTTAGTGTGAAGAAGAAAATTTAAAAAACTTTTAAATATCAATCTGCACATGCGAGGGACATTGGTTGTGCTCATTTTTGCTTGCTCCTTTTAAGTTATCTTGAGTAAAACCGCAAAAAATTTCATGAAGCACATACAAAAGACCTGAATCGGAAGCGATGTGACCTGTTTTCCGGCTTGGTCACGTGACGCTCGGCATAAAGCCGATTGTGGAGTTAGACCAAGGGGGTAATCCATCGACCGGAATTGAAGCCGGCCGGGTGCCGCCATGTTGTAGCAGAACTTCACTTGCGTTAGCATTTCCATTGACTCCCATTCATTTTGGCGTCACTTTGACAGCGAATAACTTTACATCTGAGGCGTTTAAAGACTCCATTTGTCCATTATTTATTTCTAAAGAAACACGACAATGTATAAAGGGCTCCATTACCTTCTATGTTACATTATGGCCCCGTAGAAACAGATTTAGTAAAAATAGGCTAACGATTGCGTCATAACCACTCGACTCTCTGTCGCGCTGTACAGAAATTACCGTACAGACAGGAGGAGAAGCTCGCAGGCAATCGGGGGGACGTCCCGTCAAGGGAGAAGCCCATAGATAATGAGTCCATAAAAGCAACGGAATACTTACTCCTGCTCACTCACGCCAAAGAACTCTTTGCTCAAGTTCCCCGTCTCTGCGAGATTAACGTTGGCAATTTTCACGCACAGCTACTAGAAGATTAACGTCTGTCAGACAGTTTGCTCACGTCATCAAGCTTAGTTTGAGTCGGTTTGAGTCTGCGCGTCAGGGACGGAAGTGCTCAAAAATTGCAAAAAACGGGCTTCAACTGTCTCAAATGAGTTCCAATGAGATGGCTCTGTCCACTTCTTATACTGTCTATGAGTTAGACCGTTAAACAGTTTTTCACCATTGCTATTTTCCGGATTTTTTGGGCGGGGCTAAAACGGGGCTCGATGACGCACTGGAGCCCCTGAGCTCCTGGACACGCCCCTACTTGATGACGCACTGGAGCCACTGAGGCTGTCCGCTCCCCTAACAATATAGAGCACATTCACATCAGTTTTGCCGCTCAATCGCGAGTTACTGTCAGTACTATTATTAGTAACACAGCCTACAGATTGCTAGCTAGCTATGCCTTCGTCACGTAAATGCGTAGGCCTACTACCTGGATGCGATCACCGGATCACATACAAAACAGATCGGTGTCCTTATTTAAATTTCCGAAAAACGATTACATCAAGAAGAAGTGGATTAATTTTGTGAAGAGCCAACCTTGATGGAGAGCTGAGGATCACTGCCAAAACCCGCCTCTGTAAGTGATCATTTTACACGGGATAGTTTTATAAACTTTCGTCGGAGACAACTGATATTCACTGATAATCCGTTTGTTACTGGTGAATGGGGCCGAACCGACTATCTTCCGCCTCGGCATTCATCCTCCCGTCGCGCCGACAACTGGTGCTATCATCGGCAGTGCGTGCCCACCGTGCGAGCATCTATTCCGGCTGTAGAGTAGGCTTTATGCACAGCTTCACTACTTCCTGAACTTCAGCCAGCCCTTTGTTTCCTGTCTGTCATTATTGGACAAACTGATTAATCCAGGTGTGCCTGATTATTGTTACTGAGGCCAGGCACACCTGGATTAATCAGTTTGTCCAATAATGACAGACAGGAAACAAAGGGCTGGCTGAAGTTCAGGAAGTAGTGAAGCTGTGGCATAAAGCCAATTGAGTGTGGCGACTGCAGCTTTCCCGCGAGTGGGCGTGGTTTCAGCACAGCCAGCGGACACGCCTCCAGCGTTTGAGAGCAGAGACTACTGCTCATTTTTTCAAGATTTTGATAGCTTATTTTATGTAGCCTACTTGCTGGCTTTTTTTATCATTCAAATTTGGCAGGGTGGCTAATAACACATTTTTTTCTGTGGTGTGACAAACTCAGAACACATACAAAATGTTGACTTTACAGGGACTTTAAAGTGTTAGTAATTTTATGTGCCTTCGTTTTTAGCTTTAGTTTATTTTTATTGCAGTTTTTAGTACTTCAACTTTATTTTATTTCAGCCTTTTTCAGTTAATGAAAACAATTCTTAATCACACTGATTTAAAGGTGGACCATTGGTCATGCATGAACATGTTTTACATTTATTCATGAGGTGGAAAGTAACGAATTACATTTACTCGCGTTACGTAATTGAGTAGTTTTTTTGTGTACTTCTACTTTTTTAAGTAGTTTTTAAAATCTGTACTTTTACTTTTACTTAAGTACGTTTTCTATGAAGTATTGTACTTCGCTACATTTGAAATCATACCCGTTACTGAGTAAAAAAATAATAATACAAGAAAAAAAAAAAAAAAAAAACACACTCCGGAAACTACTGCATTGATTGAAGGGCGGGAGAACAAACGAGCAAAAAAGGCGACGCAGACCCAGCTGAAGCTGAAACCGAAGCGCCAAGCGAATTATGGCCAGTATGAAAATACTTTGTAGAAAAGCGTGGTTGTCCTCGAGGATAGATATCCAATTTGCAAAAAATGTGGACGCAAAGTGGCTGCAAAAGGAGGATATAGGACACCATTCCTCCTGCAGATAAAGCCAAGGTATGTCCCGATTTACGTGATGCAGAGGGAACCCCGGAATCCAGTCATGAAAATGAAATTTACATAACGCAGATGTCACGTAAAATAATGGATGGATGAATACATGGAAAGTAGAACTGTGCAATAAATCCAATCGCGACATGGTCTGTGAATATTTAAGCTAAGCACAAAAATACTGCATGTAAATAACCCTATTGTTCTGCTGAGCTGCGCGGCTTGGCTTTGTCTACTAACTACATACTCAAAAGTACGCGTGATATTCAGAGTCTCACAACACTTTTGGTCTTCACTACAACCCGTCAAAATAAAAGTTTGGTTTTACTAGGAGAAATTAGGACAGAAATATATTACTAGGGATACAATAGAACGTAGCCTACTTCTCTAAATAATAATAATAATAACAACAATAATAATACATTTTATTTAAACATTATTTAAAGGAATATATTTTTTGTCCATGGTTTAATTTAGTAAATCTGTTTTTGCAGTGCTTCCCCCAAAAATAAAAGGACACAATTTTAAATTTACATTTGATTACAACCGTTTTTGATAATATATTTGAATTAAATCATAAAAAGAAACATACATTTTCTGAATAAAATACATTTCATAGGACAATATTTTCCTTAAACATTTTAATAAATTATTAATGTTAAAAATAAGTTGTTAATCTAATTCATTATCAATTATCAAATTTAATTGATTAGACATGTTTTATTGAAATTTTAATAAACAAAACAAACAAATGGTTTCAAGTTTGTTATAATAAAGCATTTGTTTGAGTGTGATGAGTCTGCCCGGGTTTTTCGAGATCGCCCATAATGTCCAGGATTCGGCTTTTGCGTTCTACAGTCGCCATTCATCATGTTTACTGTGGCGAGCAGGACGAGTGAGGGGAACATGCAGATGAGAACATGCGGAACAGCTCCTTCTACTGACTGTAGTCTTTAGCCTCTGGCCAAAAAATCCTCCGATGACGCAAAATGCCGATTTTTTTGGGGGGGGGGGGGGGGGGGGGGGGGGGGGGGGGGCTTAATGCTATACAAAGCTTAATGCTAAATCCTGAAGTGACCCTTTAATTTAACTGTCATTTTAACTGATGATAATAATAATAATAATAATACCCATAATTTAATAATACAGTTTATTTATTTAATAATTGATTAATACTGTAAACCGTGATATTTTCTGAGACATTATCATACTGTGAAAATCTCATACCATTACAAGCCTACACGGGAGAGTCCCCCACCCCCGCTGTTAAAAAAGTTACTCAGTAACTTTTACTCTGAGTAAATTTTAAATGAGCTACTTTTTACTTGAGTAGATTTTTAGACCGGTACTTTTACTTGTACTTAAGTAAAATTTAATTGAAGTAGTAGTACTTTTACTTGAGTAGAATATTTTATTACTCTTTCCACGTTCTGTTCATTTAGCAGACGCTTTTATCCAAAGCGACTTACAAATGAGAACAACAGAAGCAGTTAAACTAACAATAGGACAACAATATGCAAGTGCTATGACCACCCTGCCCAGTTTAATCTAACGCAGTACGTGTAGTTTTTTCTTTTTTCTTTTTTTTAAAGATAATAGAATAGAAGATAAAGTGTTCGTATTAATGGATCAAGTGTTGCCGAAAAAGATGTGTCTTCAGTCATTTCTTGAAGATGGCAATGGACTCAGTAGCTCTGGTTGAGTTGGGCAGATCATTCCACCAGCATGGAACAGACCAGAAAAAGGTCAGAGAAAGAGATTTTGTGCCTCTTTGAGATTGCACCACCAGACGAAGTTCACTTGCAGAGCGCAAGTTTCTGGATGGCACATAAGTCTGAAGTAATGAGTTTAGGTAAAAGGGAGCAGAGCCAGTGGTTGTTCTGTAGGCAAACGTCAGTGACTTGAATTTGATGCGATTGGCAACTGGCAACCAGTGCAGTTTTGTGAGGAGAGGAGTGACGTGTGCTCTCTTCTGCTCATTAAAGATCACTCTAGCTGCAGCATTTTGGATCAGTTGCAGAGGTTTGACAATGCAAGCTGGAAGACCTGCTAGGAGAGCATTACAACAGTCTGGATAGAACAAGCGCTTGGACAAGGAGTTGTGTAGCATGCTCTGAGGAAGGACTAAAAAGGATCCACTGAAAAGGAATTGAGTCATTTATTTGTGATTTGTACTACACTGGTTCTGTTTTGCATTTGATTTTGTGTGCATCCTTAGGGAAAACCAACGCATTCTCATCCCAAAGCGTAATATATTGACTCTTTTGACAAAGCGTCTATATCCAACGCACATGGCACCCTTTAGCGTCAATATAACACGCTTCGGTTTTGGGTAGGTTTAGGTCTGGGGTAGTGTTAGGGTTAGACCACTAGGAGGCGCCATATATCTGCGTCTCATATGACGCTAAAGGGTGCCATGTGCGTTGGATATAGACGCTTTGTCAAAAGAGTCAATATATTACGCTTTGGGATGAGAACGGGCTGGGAAAACCCAGCAAAAGGTGTTCTTGCCATTATTTTAGAGTACACAGTCTGGTTATTGCAGAATATATTCTTAAAATGTGATATATTTAGCTTAAATTGGCTTGACTCAAAAGCGTAAAGCTTAATAAAAAAGGCTTTTGCTAAACTTCTTTTTAGGTGGTATAGGATATTGGCAGTGTTCTTGTTTTAAACATCTTGGACAGAGGTCAATGACTCTTAGACATTTTTGAGACTTTTTTTCTAAACTTCCAGAACTCAATTTCTTCAATGGGAGGTCATTTCAAAAGTTGTTAGAGCTACAATAAGATATATTGGAGTTCAGGTGGGTCTTTTCAACTTGTGAAATTGAATTTTACAATCCTAATGAATTAGTAACAAGTCATTTATCAACCATTTACATAGTGGCTTATGCAATATTAATACCTTCTGAATAAGTTATTAACAGGAACTTGTAAAAATGGTTCTAGGAGGCTCACTGCCATTGTTAAATAATAAGGAAAAGCAGTGACAACTTCTGCTGAGCAATGTGAAAGGTGGGTGTTAAGTCTGATCTCACAAGTACCAAATGAGAGCAAAAATGCATGTGTAGACACGAGAGAGAGAGAGAACAAAATTGAACCATGTACATTATATGAACATTTCCTCAGGCCATTTGTCACACCAATGGTATTACCTGCTACCTCAAAAAAGACTGTGAGCCAGCAGATGATGTTGCTGGAGCTGGTGCTTGAGGCTGGAAAGGCAGACTTCTAGCAGAAACACTCTCACAGGAAAAAGCAGAGAGAGAAAAGTGACTTCTTGAAGAACAAACTTGCTCGTCTCTCACTCAGAGACACCTAATCTAACCATATCCACCACAATTCCACACTTAATACATGGAAGACTGTCATTTAGTCAGCCAGATCAGGGCTGTCAGGCCGTCTGGATATTCCAGTCCTTCTTTTCAAGGGAGGGCAGGGGGTAGGGATTCGGATTTAATGTGATTGGGATGTCAGTGATGGCATCTCTGGCTTATCGCCCGAGCGTCTGCCGCAGGTGACACGGCCGACAGTAATAAAAGTCTTACTCTGGTGGAGATGAGGCCATCAGACCTTAGAGTCAGACCTCTATCTGATTTAGAAGAGAGCTGTGGAAGAAAAACTCAATTCCCAAACTACAGGAACACAGAGTGCATTCTGCTCTATGTACTGGTTTGCCATTTCTACAAGGAATCTATAGCATTTTTTTCACTCCCTAGCTTGTTACAGACCCCATTAAATAGTTTGACAAAAGCACAGATGTCATGTGTTGATGTATTTAGGGGTCAAGCACCAAAGGTCCATAGGCACCTATTGTATCCTTTCGCATTCTTCTTATTCTTTTTTATTATTATTAGGGGCCAAGCACTGAAAGTGCAAAAGCACTTATTGAAATCGATGGCGTTTTTATCATTCTTCCGCTTCTTTTTCCACATGGAAGTCTATGGCAGCCCATAGAACCGCTTGCAGGAAAGTTATGAAATTTGCCACACTGATAGAGGACAGTCACCATAGCAAATTTGGAGTCTCTAACTCAATCCCTCTAGCGCCACCAACTGTCCAAAGTTTCACGCATGTTTATGCTAATAACTTTTGAAACATAAGGGCTAGAAACAAAATTCCCTTTCCCACTGATTCCTTGGCTCAATACGATTCGATTGCATCATATGCCGTCATTTTGCATCATATTGCCGTCATGTAAATCCTTCGCCATTTTGAATTTAAAAAAAACCCTACGTTTTCGAACTCGTCCTAGACGGTTGCTCAGATTTTCACGAAACTTGAACCAGATCATCTTCAGACCAGGGCGGCAAAAAATTATGGAATTCAAGTTGATTCGTCAAACCGTTCTTGAATTTGATTATAACTTCTGAACGGTTTGTCCAAAAATCATTAAAGTGGTCTCGTTAGATTCAGGGCGTCATGCCGAGTCGACTGATATAGTGATATCCAATTTTTCCATATCGGCCATTTAAAAAAATAAATAAACTGTCCGCACACTTAAATCCTTTAAGCAAATTTAATCACCAAGCTTTCAGTCAAACGACCATCCTCAGGGCCATTTAGTTGGCCATCCGTTGGCCATTTAGAATTGTGTACTAAAATGCGGTATTTTATGAACGCATGAACATATCTTTACAAAACATGGTATGGGTCATCGGCACGATGCTCTGAAAGAGTCTGAGAAGTTTTGGACCAGCGTCACCTATTGGTGAAAAAAATATATTATACATGCTTATAACTTTGGATTTGGTTGACCTATTTTCACTGGAGTCATCTCATTACATTCCTGAATCATTGGCGAGTCTAAAGGTACCAAACATTCTGGTTTTGCCTTATGGTTAGCGCAATGTTGTAAATTAGCGCTTAAAAAACATTTGGCAATATCTTCGAAATCGTTAGACCGATCGAGACGAAACCACCGTAGGAAGTTTGGAAACATAGGTCGTTGGTTAAACGGAATTATTATTCCACTTCTTCTTCTTCTTCTGTTCTCGAGTCTATGGCAGCCCATAGAACTTCTTGCGAGAAAGTTATGAAATTTGGAATACAGATAGAGGACAGTCTGAAATTCTCCAGCAATTTTGGAGTCTCTAACTCAATCGCTCTAGCGCCACCAAATGTCCAAAATTGCACTTATGTTTATGCTAATAACTTTTTAACCGTAAGGGCTAGAAACAAAATTATAAATAATAATTATTGTATTATTAAAATGACTTAAAATGACACATTGGATCGTACCTTTGTCTTCATCCTCATCTTGTGACAAATGTAAGGAAGTAGGATTAAAACAAATTGAAATTCATGTGACTAATTTTAACAGGAATCCTTGTCTTGACAAAGACTTGTTTGAAAGTTGTTTGACAGACACACAATTTGTATGAACCGTAGTTTATGTATTTCATCATATTTAAATAACTGATTTTTGTAGACCATGTGTGGACAAACTTTTTTTCACACAATGCATTACCTTTGTTGAATTTATTTAAATTTCAATTGAGTAAATTCCTCTTCCTGTCACATCTATTCAAATTTCAATTCAACCTACGGTGGGGTGTGGCCAATTCAAATCAAATTTACAATTGAAAGAGCAATTTCTTCAGGTTGGAATTTTGCTTAACCCTGATAGCTTCCAATTCTTAATTTAGATTTCTTAACTAGAAATGCAGTAGTTAAAAAAATGTAAGAAGAATCAGTATGATTAGTTAATCATACACATTTCTCGGTTACATCAAAAAATAATTATAAACTTGGTTGGACATTGTAAGTTGAGTTATTTGACAGAGTTGTAGTACAACTAATTAAACTGAGACAGAAAAGAGAAAGAAAAGAGTGTGTCAGGAAGTCCTTTCTCTCTACTGGCGCCAATTATCTTGTGGATATGGCAGGATGACACTGATTCCGGCAGTGGGGAAGATGGGGTGGAGGTGGTTTTCTGTCCACACCTCTCTCCCACTGTGGCAGCCACCCATCTCATTACCACACACAGACCACAGTCACAAGTTTCTCCTCCTATTGTTGTTGTCTTTTTTTCTTATATAGTGCTAGTCTCCTGTTTTTGCTTTTTCCACTCATCATCACCGTTAGTATGCTTACTTCCAGGTGGTCACATGATCATTCTCTCTATGAACACAGGAGGAAAACGTCCACAACACTTTACCTCCCAGTTAAGTTTGGAGTCACTGGATAATGGGAACAAGTCTCTGAAAGGTTTCTTATACTTTCAAAAATACAAGCTCTGTTTCCTTCCTAGTGATACCAAGTACATTGCAAGATTTTTAAATTTTTTTTTTTTAAATTTTAACTTAAAAAAATTAGGCTGTGACCCAGTAAATGTTTACTGATAAATCAATGTCTGATTATTATTTAGCAACCTGAGAAACAGGCTATTGAATAATTGATAATCGTGATTTTTTTTTTTAAAACTATGGTTTCTGAAACTGGGGTTTGTGAAGGAATGTTGATGAGAAGCTAATAATGAATTAAATCAATAAAAATGTAAAATGAAAAATAAATTAACTAAAATAAAAACAATAAAAGATAAAACACTTAATATAAATATTCAAAATTGTATTTGTTTTACGGACATCAGAGAACTGTGAACATGCAAATGTGTTGTTCAATTATCAGAATTTAAACTTAAAATCTCTGGGGGTACTTTGAAGTAAATGTTTTAGGTCAAAAGGGTTTGGCTGACAAAAAAAAAAAATGTTAAGGAATGTGAAGGAAATTGTCACACCAGTTGACAATGGAAAGCATATTATCTGTGACCTTCACCCTTTTTGACTAGTCTTTCTGAACCTTAGGGACTGTTTACACGACACCATTTTCAACTAAAAACAGAAAACTTTGTATGCATTTTGACCGCTCATTTACACAACAACGGCGTCGGGGGACTGAAAACGCAAAGTTTTTGAAAACAAACCATTATCGTCTCTGTGTAAACTTCAAAAACGTGAATTTGTCTATTACGTGTTCAGTCTACAGGTGCGTAGTGTTTCTTAAGTGACATTGCCAGCTACTGGACTGGCAGCATAATACAGCATTTTTCAGTCGTTTTCATGGATCCATGAATGAGGATCGTTTTGACAACACTGTCGTCTGTACGCAAAAAAACGCAAAGGAAAAACTTTTCTTTTTTTAGGACATTGTTGTTGTGTAAACATACCCTCAGATTTGCTCTGGTTGCTGGCCAGGGTGACTGGCAGAGCAGATGGAGACTGAAAAAGGCAGCTATAGCTACCAAGCTAAAGTTTGCTAATGTGTAAATTATTTCCTTTTTTAATTCATCTTTGGTGGAATGAGTTGTTCACGGATATACCAGTGTCATTTTTGCTGGTCCTGATTTAATACTTTGTACTTATGATTGATTTAAAGGAGAATATAACATTAAAGACAAAAGTCACCATCATATTTGTTTTCTGTGGTCATATCCACCAGTAAGTGTGCCAACGTTTTCATAAAATATGGAATTGTAATTGTGTGAGTGACATTTTAGTATGATTTTTCAGCAGTATGATATAAATCAAAATTTTCCATAACAGATGGACAAAGTATGTCAGTAACCAAAATCAGTCAGCAGCTTCTCTATTCTGTGTAAGCACATACTTACACAACCGTTCAAAAATCTGGTGTTAGTCAGTTTTTTAAATTAATGTTTTGCAAACAAGGTCAAGTATTTGATCAAAAATGCAGTAAAAATACAGTAATATTGTGAAATATTATCACACTTTAAAATATCTGTATAACTAATAAGTTATGTTATGTGATTTAGCTAAGAACACAGATCTAACGGTTTCTGGTTTAAGAATTGCTCGTCGCATGACTATATTCCAATTTCCCGCAGGCAGGCAAAAAAACAAACAAAAAAAACCTCACTTTAGATGGGGAACTAGTTGCTGGAATACAGAAGTACTTTTTTGGCTATAGTTTTGCAGGAGGTGTGAAATTGCATATTCATGCCATCTTTGGCACATACATTTTCAACAATATTAGTCATTTTATATTGATTATTCAATTAAGCCCTGATTATTGCTGAATAAAAGTAGGCCTATTATTTTCTTTAAAAAAAAAAACCCACAATCTTACCACAAAACATTTTTTGTTTGGTAGTGTATATTGCAGACACTGTTAATGTAAACAAATGCTACACACTCACAATGTGGTATAAAGAAATGAAAAAAAAAAAATCCTTATTCTCCTTTTTCAAAGGTTGCTAACCTATCCACCAGTACCAACACGCTGGGTAAGTGTGATGTTTGTAGCAGAAGGTTGCCAAATATGCTGTCATTAGTTTCCAGTTCCACCCATTTGCTGGGTCAATGATAAGGTCAATGTTGGCTTATAGAAATGTTTAGGTTAGTTACACAGAGAAGGTTAGTCACTCTGTTTGTGTTTTTGCATGCCCCTGAACAACCCTAGACAATTAAGGGTACGCCCACTTTATAGGGAGCCTGTGCCCCAGAACTGATGAAAGCCTGGAAACGCCCCGAGTGTAAATGCAACGTGAAATTCTTTACAAACACCAGGCTACATCAGAACAGTACAACATTGAGGTCTGAAAGATTATGATTATAAATTAATCTCGAAGCTATTCTAGTTGCTCAAGGCGGTTTGAATATTAATGCTTATAACCAGCCGTGTTTCTCAGGGCCTCTGATGCAGTCATGTTTCTGCCTGGATGTCTCTTTGCATAACATTAATCTGGACCTGACATAACATAGACCCTGAGGGAACAGCTCCAGGTAGAGAGTGAACAGTTCTCATCAAGCCCCTCTTAGTGAGGATACGAGAATGACCTTAAAACATCTTGAAAGTCTAGAGAATACATCAGTGCCTTATCTTGTAACCCTTGAAAATGCATGCTCTCAAACTCGCACACACAGGAAGGAAGTAAAAAACGCCTCCATTTAAATAGTAAATTTTCAAATTTAGACAATGAAAGCCCTTGATGCAGGATCTGATGCATGTGGAAGTAGTGCTCTGTCATGTGTAATTTAACTCTTTATTACATGTTGTGTAATAGAGTCCCTGTTTGCCACTATCCAGGCAGATTTACACCTTTGCTGTTTCAAAAGATTCATGTGATATAGTAATACCAACATGTGATGGGTTCAGCAGCGACTTTACTCTCTGTTGTTTGATCCTTGCTGTGCCACACTTTCTGCACATCTGCGATAGGCTTTGAAAATGGAGCTGAAATCTCCCTTGAACAAGAAACAGCGTTACTCAGCATTAGCCTGTGATACTGTAACTGCACTAATGAATGTAACACTTTAGAATAATGGTCTGTCATTAATAGGTCAAATACAGGAAGTAATGCAGGACAAATGAGTAGTATACGTTAAAGTCCCCCTGTGGTGAAAATCAAGTTTTTAATGTTGTTTATATGTCTATGTGGTGTTTTTAATATGCTTTAAGACAAACCATGTGCAAATTCATGTCAACACCATTGCTGAATATTTTCTCTTTAAAAATGCATTGAACCAAAGACGGCCTCAAAAACGCGATTTGAAAGTGCTGGTGTTTCTGATGTCACAAACTACCTTGTAACCAATCACGTCAACTTGTGATCGTCTATGAGTGGATCTCTGAGCTGGTGTGAGTGAGTGGAGGTGGGGCTAATTTGCATATTCATAGAGCCGCATATACTAAATGAGGCAAGGGTGTAGAATACATTCAAGCTATTTTAAAGCACGAAGAACATTTTTTTCAAGGAAAAATATGTAATTTTGGTGATCAAAGAGGAGTTTTAAGGGATAAAAGGATTGGGGGACTTTAACACTTCAGCTACTACTTTGAATTAGTGCACATTCCTCATATCCTCATTCATTCCTTATATGGAAACAAGCGTAACAAATTCCTTATTAGGTAATCAATAATTACTAAATGAGATTGGCCTCATTAAAAGCTATCAACTTATGACAAATTAAGAATTATCAATTACTTACTAACCACAATATTATCGTGTGTCTACGGTATTGCTGAAGTGTTGCAGTACTAGCTGCAGTACTACTCTTTTGTCCTTTATTATACTTCCTGAATATTTACTTATAAATGACGGACGATTATTTTAAATGTGTTACCGAATGTACCCTAGTGAAAAAAACGTATACCAAAATGTATTTAAAATACGTTTATTTCATACTAAGTATACTACAAATCCAGTAACATATTTACTGACATATCGCTTGAGACTTACTGATATAAATATTATAATTAAAATTTATTTGGAGTACTTCTGTCACGGGTGGTTGCAGTAAGGCAGACGAAGATGAGGATATATTTCCAACACGAAGGTTTTATGGTAATAAAATAAATGAGAGCAGAACAGGCAGCAACACACACTATACACAACGTAGATCGGACAAAGACTGACTGAACAGAGAACTTAAATGCAAACACAGATGACGATGATTAACTGACCACAGGTGATACAGATGACCGGATAATGACGATGACACGTGACATGTGATGACAGGCAGACAAGTCCAATGAAAACAAACTAAACAAAATACCACTGTGACAACAACTTTATTGTACAATGCACATTTCTTATTATTTAGCCTAAAATGTGTTTTAATGTCACTATATGATTACTGTATAAAATCAGTCTTTAAATGCAAGATATTTAACGTGTAGCCTACATAAAGTATACTTGCAATAGTTCCATTTTAGCACAATCAAATATACTTAAGTATAGTTTTAGTTGGACCTCAGCCCTATTTTTGGATAGCTAAAGTACATTAAATACAAAATTAGTTGTTCCAATTTAGCAGACTTTATACCAATTTAGTATGGCAACAGTACAATTGCAAGGCATTAATATTAAGTACATACATGTAAATGTTTCTGTAGTATACTTGGCATAAAATAAATGTATTTCAAATACATTTTGGTATATTTATTTTTCACAAGGGGATGAAAAGGGTATGTAGTTCAGCATTAGATTATTTTGGAATGACAGAATGAATCCAAGTCATCTCTTTAAATTTAAATATAAAGGTACTGTATGTATTATTTATTATATTGTGTTATTTTATCATATAATGTTATGTATTTCTACCTGGCTTATTGCAGGCCTAAAACATCAAACCAGCCTGCAGGCACAAGACTAGATTGTTCTCATTATAATCAGCAGAGCTGTCTGCATACAGGAGTCGCTGTGATACTTCTGTTGGCGGACACCTGTTTTCTTTTTGACACGATGCAGCTACTCAGGCCAATTTATTATGCACGTCCGACTATAATAAAATCATAATCATAATTTAGTCCTTTATATTTAAATAACTGATCGTTAATTTTGGAACTGATACCTTCCTGATTTGAAAGGAGATAATTGCAGATCTCAGGCATCATTAGTCCACTAAACATACAGAGCACTCTGCTATATAAGAGCGAGTCCTGAAAGGTCTGTCCGAGCATCAATAACCGTTTAACTGCACCAATTATTGTATATATTTAAAATTGGTGCTAAAGCGCTTGTATTTGTTGTGTCCCCCGTTGAAATGATAGCTGATAGAGAGCTTCACCTGGCTAGCCTCCAGGTAAATCCAGGTTGAGACTTAAGATAAAACAGCGGTTAAAATATCTGCAAATTGACCTTGTGGCAATAAATCCTCTTTCTTTTCACATTTCAACTAGAAACCATTATGCATCAGTTACGAATAACGCCATTTGTTTGATTCTGCACGGGATTCAAGATTGTTACATGAATGTTTAGCAGTTTTTTTCCCAATTAACGTTCCCTCGTGTCAGGCACGACGTACGCTACCAGAACTCTTCGTTCTCGCCTGCAAGGTTTCATCGAGCCATTTACGGATCTGTGAGTGTTCATCAAGACATTTACAGACTTGTGCACAACAGATATGAGGAATGTGCATGAATTCATAATTCAGCCTTACAGTTGAGTCATTTTCAAACATCTGTTCCAAACGTGGCTTCACAGTCAAAGTTAATTAGCTTCTTGTTTCTCAGGTGATTGTGGTAGCATATCGAGACGCTGTCGTCTCACTGCGTTGGTCGCCTCCGGATAATGAAAGCAAATTGAATATACTCCTTGACAAAAGTTATTGCGAGAAATAACTAACAAGAGCCTCTGGAATCATGTTTTACATCAGAAGTCTTCAGACTTCAAGGTTTATGGTTTCAATTTACTAGTTTTATGTTACAGTTCTTTGCATCAGAAAACATGAACTGTAATGCAAATTGAGCATCTCTGTGCCCACTTAGCATGAGCATTGTGTTTTATTGTTTTTGTATTAATTATTTTTATTAAATGGACCTGACAACATTGTTATACATTTTATGTAGGGCTGTCAAATGATTAATCGTGATTAATCACATCCAAAATAATTTTTTTTTTACATAATATATGTGGGTGCATTGTGTATAATTATTTTATATATATAAATACACACACATGCTTGTATATATTTAAGAAATATTTTCATGTATATACTGTATATAGATTTATATATAATTTATATTATATATAAATATAAATATTTTATATATAAATTATATTTTTTTCTTAAATATACATGCATGTGTGTGTTTTTATATATATACAAAATAAATATACACAGTGCACCCACATATATTATGTAAAAAAAACTTTTATTTTGGATGTGATTAATCGTGATTAATCATTTGACAGCCCTAATTTTATGACTTTAATGTTATTGTTCATTTTACACTGCCAATTGCAAATCACAACAGTCGTGAACAGCCTCATCTTGAAGTTTCAGCCTGAAAAGTTGGCATTTAATTATGTTAAATCTGTCTTTAAGTCTTTAAAGGGTTAAAATGACCTGCGACAGGATTGAAGGGCTATACATTTGCTCACTTCATTCATTCTGTTTGTGTCTCTTCAATAGTGCATCTTGGTTTCCAATTGTCTAATTTTTCCAGACCCTGCATATTATTGCAAAAGGAAATAGAAAGATATCTCTGAGAATTACTATATGCCACAGTCTGCGTACTAATGGGACACACAAATGTAATAACACATTGGCATGATGAATGTGTAGTCTTGTTTTTCTGTGGAATCTACAAAAAAACCCCTCTCCCATCTCTTTCCATCTGTTTATGCAGCTAAATGTAATTTTGAGGTGTTTCTCTGTCCTGTGGTAATTATAATGGGACTTTAGCAAAGCATAATTCGTATCGGTGACTGACAGAAAGGGCAAAGTGCTTTTCTGTGCTAAATGTAGAGGTTTTCTGGCAATCTTTACATGAGCTTTCTTTCTCCTGAGATATATGGCAGGGTCAAAGCTTTGATCATAAAACCCCTCATAACCTCTTGTGCTGACCTTTGTGAACTCTATCCATATCGGTTCCAGATATCCTTTTTTTTTTACATATCTCTTTTATGTTTCGCCTGAATTGGGGTCAAGACCGCTTTCACTCGCTTAATGTTTGCTGGGTTGTTGGAACCAACACTCAGCTTGTTTGAAGTCAAAAGCCCTCTAAAAAAAAATTCCGAAGATTTTACACGACTTGAAGTTTCATTAAAATTAGGTATTGAGTTAAAGTTTTATTTTATGCCAGGACATTTTCTAATGAATGTTATAAAAACATTTCACAAACCATTTTCTGTTTCTGTTGAAGTCATAGGCCATGTTCACACAGCAGCAGAATACGGTTGTCATTCCTGTATTTGAATAATTAATACAGTTACGTTCACATTTACGGGAGTGACAACCGCGTTCTATAACCAAACTCACACCAATAACTTGCATTCATGACTCACAACCGCATTCTCGGAAAACCCGCGCTGAACGGAACCGCAATGGACAACTTGTCTATCACGTCATAAAGTGCGAGAGAGTCGCTCTGCTAAGGGGTTTTGTGTGTGGTTTTGCTTTCGGTAACTTACAGCGAGGGAGATATGACCTGTGTGTCATCTAAAGGTTTTAGATCCAGTCACATTTCTCCACCGGAGGAGCGGCTCCTGTCAGTGTTCTATGCGTGACTCAAATGCCGGTGTGGTGAAGAGATGAGTCCTACCTACCAAGCAATCCGATTGGTTCAAAGCACGTTTTATGGGTAATCGCTTTAGTGCCTGGTTACAAATCAGACAAAATCACTTTATTATATTAGTCGTTTGAACTACGTTATATCTTAGATGTTTCATATACTAGCCTATTTAACGGAGGCTATAGATTTTTTGAAAATGTATAGATTTTAGTGTTTCTTTTAGTTAGCTTATTCACAATTCAATTACTAATAGTTATCTGTCTTTCTGTAAAGCTGTGTGTAGCCTACTGTGAAAAGCCCTATACAAATAAATATATTAGCCTACTTGATGGGAGAAAACTGCTAGACTACCTAATGTTACAAACTGTTCAGTCTGACCGATAAACTCGCGGCTCAATTAGACTCTTGTCGTGTCAAAAGTGATAAGACTTTTCAGTTTTATAGACGTGGCCATCTTTGATATTACTTTGGTCACTGTCACTGTTGTTACTGGTAAGTGAATACAGGCTTGACTCTCGTTGCACGTTAACTTCATGTCAGACAGTATTCGAGACGCTGTAAGTTGCTTAGTAGTGAACAGAACATTTCGAGACTCAGTCACACCAAATGCGGATGTCAATCCCAAAAATTTACAGTGTGACTGTGAACATAGCCATATATTTGCATTTTTATTTAATAAACTGTGGAAGTGGGCTACTGTAAAAAATAATAATAATATAAGTCAAAGTAGCCAGGAAATACTGTAAATCCAATGCAATATTTAACAGTGCATCTTTTTACCTAACACGTTACAGCCAGCACTATTTTTAAAATGGTTTAGCTGAGAATATGTTTGAAGTCATGTGAAATGGAATGATCAGGCTGTTCAAGTAATAATATGATTCACTATATTCAGCTCATGAATTTTTAAATCATAAAGTCCTGATTGGAAAGCACTGTGAAATCTCAATAATGGTGTTCATTTCTGTTAATAATACTTGAATGTGCTGAACGCCGTTTTTTAAACATTTTTTAACACGTTTAACACTTTTTTTTTATGCACATTACAGGTGTAAAGCTCTAGATCTCTCAATACATCTGGCTTTCACACTCTGGTGTTTATTCATATGGGTTTTGTAATTGCATAATGAACCTGGACAGAAAAAGAAAAAAAACACAGCTGTTATTTTGGGTCATGTTGCCAGCCATTGGCTGCCACCCGTTGTGTGTGAGGCGCTTTTCCCAGCTTCTGCATGTATGCATTTTTGACAGATGGGTTGCTTGGCTTCCTTTCGTAAAAAGCAACAAACAGTTTTGGCTGTCAAGCACACAGACTTTGTGACACTGCAGGTTGTCACCATTGACTTCTCAATATTTCCATCATTCCAGCATGCTGGAATTTAAATGTAACCATGATGCTTTTTTCATGACAGCTTTACACAGGTTCTTTGCCTGTTTTTTATTTTTATTTTTTATTTTACTTATAATTATCATTATACAATACAATAAAAACGTTTTTGAAAGAAGTCTCTTATGCTCTTCAAGTCTGCATTTATTTCACCCAAAATACAGTAAAAATTCATGTTGTGATATATTATTACAAATTTTCTATTTATATAATACATTTTAAAATGTAATTTATACCTGTGATGGCAAAGCTGCATTTTAAGCATCATTATTTTCATTAAAATAGAAAACAAATATTTAAAATTGTAATAATATTTCACAATATTATTGATTTTTGATTAAATAAATGCAGGATGCAGCTTCTTCCATCTTGGCAGTATGAAGACAACATTTATAAGTGGTAAATTCTGTGGTGTGCTGTTGTGAAGGGATGATGATTAATCACCCTCTGATATAGCTTTACTCCAGTGATTCATGCTGGAGGATTTTTGTGGTTGCCCAAAGCTGACGATGACCCATGCTGGTTCTCGGGTCACAAAGGTGCCCGGAGAAAGAGGCATTCTGTTATTCCTGGCTCATATGCATGTGCTTGTTGTGTCTGTGTGTGTCACTCATCAAACGTGTGTCACACATATGGAACACAGTGGATGTGAATTTAGCTAGAAATTACTTTTCAAAATAGCGATAAAACTGTCAAAACATGCGTAACACGCACACATACAAGGTTAGCGAAGAAAATGAAAAAGGAAAACAGAGTAGTGATTTTACAGTGCCAAGCTGTCAGATGTTCACCAAATGAATTTTTACACACACCAGAAAATATTAACTTCTACTATGTGCACACAGTCAGAACCTGACAGTGAGTCTGTCCTAATGTTTTGAAAAGCAGCTCTATCTTCTGTAATGCATTTCATTAGCACAGGTGTGTAAAAAAAACAAAAAAAAACCACCTTTCAGTAGTTAAACTTTTTAGATATTTGCCTCACCTACCTTATGATATGAAACAAAAAGTTTGGATCATTTATATATATATATATATATATATATATATATATATATATATATACAAAGTCAGAGCATCTAACTCTAACTCTTAAACGGACAATGTGTACTTTTTTATGTATTTTATTATTTAAAATCAATATTTTTATTCATAAATAAAATTATGTCCTCAATGGTGTACAAATACCTCTGCCAATTATTTGACTTATCCTCGTAAACGAAGAATTTATTATCTTTATATACATGGGACGGTAGGTCCACAGAGGCTTCCATGTAGGTCCGACATCTTGAAAAACTACAATAGCAGAGAGGGACAAAAAGTACTAGGCCAACGCGTTTCCACAACGCGTTTTCGTTCAGAGCCAGCGTGGAGTAAATGAAAGCAGCAAGCGGAGGAGCAGAGCAGTGAGAGGGGCTTGTCACTGCCCCGGCAAGTTTACAAGGCTGCATTGCAAATCCTCGTCGCCAGAAAAGTCCAAAATAGATTGTAAAATGAAACGTGACCGGAGACTACAAAAAACACGAGTTAATGTCGGGATAGCTTTTTCCAGGTGGATAGAGCTAATGCAGGAGAAAGATTTCAAGAGACGCTGAAGTCCTGCTTTCTTCTCGACAGGTAAGTCAATGTTACAGTCTTAATTACAAGCTTTTTTTCATTGTTTGGTTGTGTACTTTATTTTATAGACAGATGAACATTTATAGTTAAAAGTTGATGATGATATCTAACAATGCACGTACTTCAGAAAATATAACGAATAAAGAAGGCATAACTACTTATTACAATAGTTCATGTTTTTCACAGTCAGTAATTCATACTGTAACATTCGTTTGTTCGTTGTGTCAAGATGCTGTTTGTTTGAAATAACAAACCTGTTCACCCGAAGGAACACTCGACGAAGTGCTATTAGAAGACATCCTGTCATAGCTTTTTGGTACATAATGGCTACCGTAGATGCAACGCGCATTTGAAAAAGCGAGGCGCTGGAGAGCACAATTCGTTTGAATGCAAAATACATTTTCACAGCTAGATGGGAGAAATTCCTACACAATGTCCCTTTAACTTTATAAGTAGATGCAGGCTCATACTGAGTTGCTGATATATTCTTAGTCCAGTAAACGTGAGCAAAACTTGCAGTTTCCTGTCACTCACCTTCAGAGCGCCCCGCAAAGTTTTTGCACATAAAAAGACAGCAGTTATTATATGCACTGCTGCACGACCCTGAATTCCTCAGACGAAGGGATTAATTATAATGAAAGACAAAGAGAAGCTTATCTATTCTTCTGTGTGCTCGCTTATGTCAGTGCATGACAATAACTGAAGGATATACTGAAAAGGGTGTGGATGTATACAGTAAATATCTATAAATACTGCTTATGGTGACCCATAGCTGGTATAGTGTATTAAATAAAGTGAAAACATTTGGCTAAATGAAGAATAATATTGTGTTGGGAAAACTTCTGGCGAGGAATATTTCCTTTTTCACTGCTCATTGCATTATTGTTTAAAGCTGCAGTCCGCAGTTTGTGCTCTTTATCGCCATCTCTGTTCGAAATCTGCAATTGCAGTTATTTGCGGAATTATCAACTTTACGTGAGTTGTACCTCGGCACGGCACAGCGCGGATGAATCCAATGTTTGAGGGGAGTGTGCGGCTGTCAGTCATCGCACCGGTGTGGATACTGGCATTCAGAATCACAGATTATTATTTTTGGAAGTATGGCCAAGACAATCATTTTCACCGGAAAAATGTCATCTGAACAATTAAGTAACATCCACTTTTGTTCTGGTTCTGACCAACTAAGGGAAAATAAATCATTGCAGTAATCACACTGATTAAATCTAACAATCGCTTATCATATCACGTAAAACCGTGCAAATCATACTTTGTTCTCAAATTGTTAATGTTCAACATCAGCATTGCGTGACTACATTTAATGCCCTTCCGATAATTGTTTTTCGCATGGGTCTGGTTGCAGTCTCTTTTTTTCTGAAGCCACTCCGAAGTCTTTTGCATTTTACAGCGGGTGAATCTCTAGTTGTCACTGGTGATTGTCGTTTGAACCTTTCTGGATCCGCCATCAAATTGATAAGTTTAATTATATCAAGTGCTGTGAGAAAAGGCTATAAATCTCCACCTCCAACATCCTCGCACGCAATATAGCCTACTAGCCGAGACTCCTTCTTTATGTGTACAGATGTGACGTAATGACGCAAAGACATGCTCAAATTTCCCGCGGAAATCCACCAGTACCACTGGAATTAAAAACATTATTACAAGCTTACCGTTTTGAATCCAGCTAAGGCAAGCAGATAGTTTTGAACACTGGCTGGTAATGTATTTGCTCAAATTTATTTATTTTAACCCAAAAAAGCTACTGACTGCAGCTTTAATATATATCAGAGCAAAAAATTATGATCAAGACCACACATTGTAAAATAATCATGGAAGTCAGTCAAATTCATCTGCCGCTCAGTCAAACAGAAAAGCACAAAAGAACAGCATTATGGTTTGCCACACAAGTCAACATTCTGTATGTCTCGGTTAAAGTCTTTCAGCCTGAAAGTCCCCTGGTGGTTATGCAATGGATGAATATTTCATCAGCAAAGTTTGGGCTCGACCAGAGACACAGGACTAGTAGATGCTGCTCTATCTTGTCACTGGATTGAAATGTGAAAGATTCAAACTGTGCCAAAATGTCATTTTATTCTGAATTCTTCAATAATGGTGTAATTTAGTGTTACGTAAATTATGTTTGGTTGTTAATCTTCGTAGTCTCATGTAGCCAGACTTTTTTGACTTGTGGAATAAAGTCTGGTTCATTTTACAGCTTATTCTGGCCATGAACTGCCTTCTTATATTGGGAAGGTCTGACAGATCAAGATGTAAAGCCACCAACTACAGTTTGTTTTGCTCTTGCATTCCATTTAGAGGCACATTTTGAAATGTAAAATTTGTAGTGTATTCTGACAAAATATGAAAAAAAACAATGTGTTGTGTTCTGTTTTTGGAAGGCCCTTAAAAGCATAAAATGGACTTATATTTTCCCTTATTTTGATGTCATTAACCCACAATTTTATGTAAAATCTTCATAAAATACCAAAATGAAAGAACAAAATTCATAATCTGAATCTAAATTTATAGATGAAAGGCTTCCTGCTGGTGTACACTGTGCAGAAACGTACCACAATTACTGAAGTAATGTGAATAGCGAACAAAACCTGTCTTGCTCTCACTGAAATAGTACAGTTCCTCAAATACACTAACACTGAAGGATGCCATTCACATTTCATTAGAATTGTTGAGGTAGAAAGCATCTTAAATTGGAGCGTTAAGGTCTGCTGACATCAGCGATCTTGACAGATGTCATGTTTTATGAAAACACACTCTCAGCAAATCATTCAAAGATAATCATGTAATTTCAGTCTACAATGAAGCAAAGCTCCTGTTGAACAGCTTCTGCCATTTGTGCTGCTAAGCTCTAAATGACATTGAGTTCCATTAGCTCATTAGAGGAGAAGCAGTGTGCATTTCATGCAGTACGATAATAAAGCACACTACTCATTAGCATTTCTAACAAACTTGGCTTGCAACTTAAGTAAACCAGGATTCACAGTTCATGGCACTCACAAGGCATGAATGAATAATGGAAAAAACTGTATCAATACTTGAAATCAGACAAAGATAGGCCTAAGCAGGTTAACCAACAAAGCATATTGATAACTCAAATCAGAAAAATTAACACTTATCCGAGAGTCCTTGATCAAATAGTCCATGCATGAGAAGTATTGTCCTTATGCGTGAATCCTTAGTCCTTGAGCCCAAAAAATGAATCAAAATGTCCAGGAAAAGTGGTAATAATCCTCCAAACGTGATGAAATAGCAAAAATAGCAAAAAACCCAAGTCTTCTCTTGATCCTCGATGGTTAATTAATCCATAAACGACTTCAAATGAGAAGGCTAAAAAACACCAATCTGTTTGGTTCAAACAGGATCACCTAACATTCCTCTTCCAAGGTGCTCTACCTGTCAAAATACAAGTCCATTTGGCCAACTACAGGATGTTTCTTCACCAAACATAAAAGTCCCACATACAAAAGATAGAGAACTTCAAGGGCCTGAAACCAATTGAATCATACCTATACTTATTTTACAGTATTTTATCCTAGTTGTAAAATAAAGTATGTGTATTTCTCTTAGCCCTTATATAGAAGGGTCACATCATTTCACAGTACATGTCAAATGCATCTCTAGAAATTAGTTCATTGTTTTAAAATAAATTGACACTGCGACCCATGACGAGACACTCACTCATGAAGATAAGATAAACTTCAAATAAATTATGTGGAAAAGATAAATAATGGGGAAAATTAAGATATGGCTGGAAGCCTACTGATATAAATTTATAGAGGAAATAGTCAAATTTTTATGCTAGTCAATATTTATCAGTGTTGGTTTGTTTTAAATAATAATAAAAAAAGTTGTGTTGTTACACTATAGCTGTGTCCCACCACTTCAGAGGGGATTAGTCCTTTGACTAATTGACCTTTCAGTAAGCCCCTCCCCTCGAAAGCAGATAAGCCAATGGCAGTTGAGTATCAGTTGCACGGGGACTGGAACTCGGACATCTTTTAGCTTTCAGAGCCATAGAGAAACATTGGAAGATCTGAAGCTCTCATCGGTTTTATGGTGTTTATGCTACAAATATAGTAAAACAATGTGTCTGGGGTACTTGTAGCACTGATTCCAGGTATCCTGAGAGGATGAGCATGGGTATTCATGTTTTGAATCACGGTACTGTGCACATGTTCACCAGCATTTCAAAAGTGTGATAAGATTTGCGCGAACGGACCAGTTATCTGCGCAATACGACTGAAGCCCGGTTTATTTATAATATCAAAGATGTGACCGCAGTAACCTGGTTACCTAAAGATTCAACTCCAATCCCAATAAATATGAAAAATACAATACATTCATTTTCTGGTCGTCATACTCTCATTAAGTTACAATTAAAGTTAGTGAGTCCATGCTAACGCACAAACCTAAGTAGCTAACTATTCTCACGTCATGTACAGTAGGTCAAAAACACCCGATGGCTCAAAAACAGCCATCTGCGATCGTGACGACCGTAACATGAGGCTTCTCCTGCTTGCATTGTGATCTTTAAACCCTCACTTCCAAAAATCTTGTTAACTACTATAGCAGATAAATAGTCCACTTTGGTGGCTGAACAAAAAAAAGGCTTGACGCTCACTTTCCAAAAGATTCCATTGTCCACAGGATAGATTTCCAAACTGAAATAATATTTATTACAAAAAAGTATGTATATACAAAATCAAAATCTGAAGTAAATAAAGGATTGAGAAGATATAAAGTGGATTTAATCGATCTGTTTCACATGGAGTCAAGCCGTGAGGTCAAAGACTGTCACTTCCGGTTCTGGCCACGCCCTCAGGTGAAGTCACAAGTCCTTTATTCCCAGAGGCTTTACATCTCCCGCTTCAACCAAGGGGGTAATCCACCAGCCGGAAACTGAAGTCTCATTGGCTAGCAAGCCTTCACCTGCTGTTAGCATTCCATTGACTCCCATTCATTTTGGCGTCACTTTGACAGCGAATAACTTTACATCTGAGGCGTTTAAAGACTCCATTTGTCCATTGTTTATTTCCAAAGAAACACGACTATGTATAAAATGCTCCATTATCTTACGTTATGGCCCCGTAGAAGCAGTTTTTGTAAAAATAGGCTAACGATTGCGTCATAACACGCCACTCTCTGTCGACAGAAGTAGAAGCTCGCGCGCAATCGGGGGGATGTGGAGGCATAAAGTCAAGGGAGAAGCCCATAGAGAATTGTAAAGTTGCTCTTGCTGCTGCTCATGGACAGCTAATACTCACGATCTCCGGGTCTGCAAGATTCGGAAGGGAATGATTCAGATTCCTCTTGGCACAGCTACTAGAAGACGTACAACTGTCAGACATGTTGCTCACGTCACATCTACGTCGTCAAGCTCAATTTGAGCCTGCGTAGTACGCTTGGCTATCAGGAAGTGAGTGCTTCTAATTTACTTAACTTTTCTCCGTTGAAGTCTATGGGGTCGCTGTGTCCATTTCTTATACTGCCTATGGCTTCAACCCCTAGGTGGTGTCAACTCAAATAACATTGGGTGAAATAGTTAATTATTTAACACAAAAAATAATCCTTATTTTAGCTCCTACAACTACCATATTTATTTTAAAATGTTTTATATATCCCTCCATGGCATATTTAAGTCCCAATAGGCTATGTGCACAAGCGTAATTTCGAACTTCCGCTATCGTCAGAAGTCGGCATGTCAGTTTCCGGTTTACGGCTGTTCATCCGCATCCGCTATAAACGAACAAGATGAGTGCTGCTGTTGTACGAAAAAAAGAGTTGTTAAACACATCTAAGTTTCTAAGAACTGTAGGTGGATCTATCATCTAACGCCCGTTTCACACATACCCCGTTTGCAGTGCGTGTTGCGGTGCAGGAGCAACGCGCGCTATAGTGCTTTCACATATGATGCGTTTGCAGTGAATAACTGATCCGCGGCTGTACCACAAACACATACTTACTTTTTTTTGTTTGTTTTTTTGCGCGTCGCCCAAAATGTCTATTTTGTGCAGCCACTGCGCACGAAGGTTGGTGTTTTTCGGGAAGCGTTGGAAGCTCAAATGGCTGTTAGCGACTTGAAGCAGAGCAAAGTGGCACACAGCAGTGCTCCTAACTGTACGTTCACACCGCCGCCGACTTGAGCGTCAAAGAAGCTCTGGCCGCCCTGTCAAGGACGCTTGTCAAAAAGTACAGGGAAGCTTGTTGACGCTTTGAACGCTCTGACGTTGCAGGGAGAATAGAAGTGTCACAACATAAAATGTAATAAACAGAAAAAAACTAGCAATACATTAAAGAAATCTTTTATAAAGACAACATTTTTATAACCGTTTTGGTCACATTTGGTCGGGGAAAAAAGAATATAACTATTATTATTATTATTTGCGGTCAAATCGGTGTCACCGTGAGCAAATGAATTGCATTCCCGCTTTAAAACGAGCGATCGTAAATATTTCAAATAAAAGTTGCGCTCTCACGGTCCCTATAAGCAAACAACGTCATGTCATAAATGATAGGAAACCCAGCAACGGCGATTATTGGCTTCTCTTCCATTTTCTCGGAACTAATGTTTTGGTAGGAACGAAAGTTTACAGCGTGTGTTTCTCCGGAATCAGCCAGCGCGAGGGACGTCTATATTCCGATTGGTTGCTGGCGTTTTGCCGCTGCTTGCCGCTGAACCGCGTCACAGCTCATTACCATAAAGTTGAGCTTCTTTCAACTTTCTGATTAACGCTCAAAACGCCCAAAACGCGACGCCGAGGGATTTGATGCTCCTTGCAGCTGAGAGAAGCCAGCTTCCATTGAAAATGAATGACTTCCGGCCGCTTTGGAAGCTCAAGTCGGCGGCGGTGTGAACGTACAGTAAAGCACCATGTTAACAGGTTAGGGATTCACTTTTCACACCGTTCCAGATGGGGCACGTAGCTTAGCAGTGCAGCGATCGTTTCTGCACCGAATCTATTTCTGCTGTGCTGCATTAAAGTGACACATGTTTCGTGGTCAAAATGCACAAAGATTGACCTGAAAATGTAGTAATTTCACCATAAATGCATTTAATATACCGGTACTACTATTTTTCACAGTCATCTGAAGACTGAAGACCGGGGTAAATCAAGGAAAACTACAATTAAGGCGACATAATGAACAACACTCGTCTCATTCGTGGAGGTGGAAAAAACAAGTTCTTTGTGACATCAAGATCTATTGTAGGCTATTACAATTTAAATGCAAAAGAAAAGGCATGTGAGTCGGCTGTTTTTGCCAATTTTAAGTTTTAATTTAAAATATTTGCCATTTTAATATAGTAAATTTGACCACTTGCTTGAGCAACTTAATATAAGTAATGCATGGAATAATAGCCCTAACTTGCGTTGTTTAAATTGTGTTTAAACGTGCATACAATCCATTAAAGAGTGTGTACAAAGAGAATCGCAATGCTGACAATTTTTTTTAAAATAAAAGTTGCAGCACAACTTCTGGATTTTAAATAAAAATAGTAAGTATGTGTTTGTGGTACAGCCGCGGATCAGTTATTCACTGCAAACGCATCATATGTGAAAGCACTATAGCGCGCGTTGCTCCTGCACCGCAACACGCACTGCAAACGGGCGTTAGATGATAGATCCACCTACAGTTCTTAGAAACTTAGATGTGTTTAACAACTCTTTTTTTCGTACAACAGCAGCACTCATCTTGTTTGTTTATAGCGGATGCGGATGAACAGCCGTAAACCGGAAACTGACATGCCGACTTCTGACAATAGCGGAAGTTCGAAATTACGCTTGTGCACATAGCCTATTGAATGTTCCTCGACGAGAGTTTGTGACTCCGTTTGTTTGTCGGAGATAGCAACAGTAACTAAGGGTTACTGTTAACAGTTACACTATCACAATAAACTGCATTTGAGTGTGTTGTATGTTATTCTATGTGTTGGCTGTATGAGACTAGCAGTAAGCTAGATCAACATTAGAATAACATACAGATCTAAGATTTCATCATGCTGAACTATATAACATTGATTAGTTTTATGTACATTTGCTCACCTGTCTAATAAAGTACATGCAACACTCTTGACCGAGACGCCACTCGCATCCTATTGGCTGTCCTGCGGCAACTGCAGCAGCCTATCGAGAGAGGCCCTCCGTGACGTCAGATCCAATGGGGGCGCTTCGCGCCCACTACGTCACGTCCTGCCGAAATGGGCGTGGCCTGGGCGTGTTGGCCAGGCACGGCAAAGATACGCAGTACTCGTTCCCTCTTCTAGAGAGAACCGAGGTTACGTTAGTAACCAAGTACGTTCTCTTGCGAGAGATTCTCTCGTACTGCGTAATATCTTACGCTAGGGGAACACAATGTAAAACGATGTGCGTGCTGGGATCCAACACCAAAGTCCCAAGGGCAGGCTCATATAGTGCATAATCACCAGGGACTCACAGAGAGTCTGAGAAGAGAGGCTAGAAGCGTCATTCCCAAAAAGTAGCATCCTAAGGGAGCTAACCACATCAACAGTGTTCCACACAGCCAGGGTGAAAATGTTCGGCCTGAACTGGGTAACAGTATGGGTCTTGCTCATTGCCCATGGGGTTATTTTATCGATCAGTGAGCGGTGCTCAAGCGGTTTCAGTATTCTGAGCCGAAGCAATGGGGCAGACAGTACTGATCTTTAGACCGACAGTAGTTTAGCCTGTAAGGCGGGAACCTCTAGGTTATAAAACCTTATGAATGTAGATGGCGAGGCCCAGCCAGCCGCCATACAAATATCCTGCAAGGTAATCCCGCTAGACCAAGCCCACGATGAGGCCATGCCTCTTGTGGAGTGCACTCTTACACCCAAAGGACACTGTAAGCCTTTAGAAGTGTAGGCAAGCGCTATGGCATCAACTATCCACCTGGATAGGCTCTGTTTCGATGCGGCTAGTCCCTTAGCACGTCCGCTGAACGAAACGAAGAGCTGCTCAGACTGTCTGAAAACAGACGAGCGAGACACATAAGCTCTTAATGCCCTGACTGGGCAAAGGAAGCTCGGGTCCTTTTCCTTGTTGTAAACCGGCAGGGCAGACAGGGAAATAACCTGAGCCCTGAACGGTGTGTTGAGGGATTTAGGCACGTACCCGTGTCTTGGTTTGAGTATGACCTTCGAGTCATTTGGCCCAAATTCCATACACGTCGCACTTACTGAGAGTGCTTGTAAATCCCCTATGCGCTTCACTGAAGCGAGAGCCATAAGAAACACTGTTTTGAACGACAAATGTTTCATGTCTGACAAATGGATTGGCTCGAACGGGGCACCTTTCATGGCTTCCAAAACCGTAGAAAGCTCCCACATAGGGACTGAGGGGGGTCTGGGAGGATTCAGCCTCTTAGCTCCCTTAAGGAAGCAGATGACTAGATCGTTCTTCCCCAGTGACTGGCCAGTCGCGGGTTTAGTAAACGCTGCTATGGCCGCCACATAAACCTTGAGCGTGGATGGGGTTCTGCCCTTATCCAGTAGCTCTTGAAGGAAGGAGAGAACTTCCGTAACCCCGCAGTCTAGGGGTGAAAAGCCTCGAGCTTTGCACCAGCCAGAAAACACAGACCATTTTGAGGAATAGAGTCATCTAGTAGACGGGGTTCTAGCCTGCGTGATCGTGTTTAACACTCCCTCCGGGAGGTTAGCGGGTACCCGTTGATGGCCCATGCATGCAGGGACCACAGCTCCGGGCGAGGGTGCCAAATTGAGCCCTTGGCCTGAGAGAGGAGGTCTTTCCTCATCGGTATTGGCCATGGGGCAGTGCTTGTCAGCTGCATCAGAACTGGGAACCAAGCCTGGTTTTTCCAGAGCTGAGCCACAAGTAGCACTGAGCATCCCTTTTCCCTGATTCATTTCAATACCCGAGGCAGGAGCGAGACGGGGGGGGGGGGAAAGCATAGAGTGGGCAGCGGGGCCAGACGTGGGCCTCCCTGCTCTTGGAGAAAAACTTGGACAGTGAGCGTTTTCTTGGGACGCAAACAGGTCTACCTGCGCTCTGCCGAATGTCTCCCACAGCAGTAGGACCGTCTGCGGGTGCAGAGACCATTCTCCTGCTGGAACATTGTTTCTAGACAGTCTGTCTGGTCCCACATTCAGGTGACCAGGCACATGTGCTGCTCTCAATGAGCGCAGATTGTGCTGAGCCCAGACCAGGAGGCATTCCGTCAGCCTGTAAAGGTTTCGGGACCTGACGCCACCCTGGCGATTTATATAGGCCACCACTGACATTTTGTCGAGCGGACCAAGATGTGGTGACTTTTTATTTGGGGACAAAAACGCCTCAGCGCGTTGTCGACTGCCATCATTTCTAGACAGTTTATGTGTAGGAGCTTCTCCCGTTCTGACCATTGGCCAAAGAACGGTCTGCCCTCGAGCAGCGCTCCCCATCCCGAGGTGGAGGCGTCCGTGGACACGACCTTCACACTCGAGGAAGTCTCCAGGTTTACACCTGACTGATACCAGTCGATTGCTCTCCAAGGTTTCAGAGGTGAGACGCATTTCTGATCGACCTTGAGGCGAGTCCAAGTAGTTCAAAACTCGCATGCCCTGAAGTTTCAGGGGTGCGCGAGCCGCGTCCATGCACATCGTAAATGTACGAGGTGCTAGGGACAGGCCGAACGGCAGGACTGTGTATTGATACGCCTGGCCCTCGAAGGCGAATCTCAAGAATCGCCTGTGACGTGACGCTATTTGTATTTGGAAATACGCGTCCTTCAGATCTATTGACATAAACCAGTCCTCTTGGCAAATCTGCGTGAGGATTTTCCTGTTTATGAGCATTCTGAACTGGCGTTTCACAAGCACTTTGTTCAGCTGTCTTAGATCTAGAATGGGTCTGAGACCCCCGTCTTTTTTCGGTACCAGAAAATATCTGCTGTACAGACCCCCTTCGCTCTGAGCTTGAGATAAAGACTCTATGGCCCCTTTGCTCAATAGTTTCGCTATCTCGGCTCGAAGTAGATGAGCTACTTCGTTTTTTACCGTAGTTTCGACCCGCGCCGTGTAGCGGCGGGGACGTCGAGCGAACTGCAGCGAATAGCCTCTTTTTATAGTGTTCAGCACCCATTCTGATACCCCGGGAAGCTTTGCCCATGCATTTGCATGAATAGCTAGGGGTAGAATGAGATCTGGGCTCTGGCCGCAACATAGTGGCGACCGGAGAGCTTCGGTGTGCTGTAGCATAAACGCTGTGCTTGCAGCGTTTGAGGCAGGGGGCGCGCTGATCACAGCGGGCAGCCTGGCCGCGCTCGACTCCCTTATGGCAGTCTGCTGAGAGAGAGCGAGCGGGGCACAACCCGTGGGGTTTAACATGTCTGTGAGTGAATGTGGGCGTGGGACAGCAGGCACATTTACTGCACTGAAAACACCGTCGGCCTGAGCTGACTGTATGTGTATTGGTTTTGTTTTTACAGAAACCGTGGGACATGCATTGTGTAGTGTTTGTGGGCACTGGGTTGTCGGCACACACACTACGTTTAATGCACAACCGACATGAGTCGATTTTATTTGTGCAAGCCCTGTACTGTGGCGGGCTGTGCTTGTGTGTAGGAATGAACACTGGGTCGTGTGCATTTTTATTACACTCATGACACCATCGGCTATGGCCGGAATACCAGAATTTACACTCTTTATGTGATATCTGGGTCGCCGTAAAAACGGCGTTTGTGTGAAGGCAAGCGGGCCGTGGTACTGGCTTGTTTACTGCAGAATACACTGGAACAGTCGCATTTTCTGGAACTGAACGAGCGAAAAGTTTCGGTCAAAGTCTGGTCGCGGCGAGACTTGAACACCGTCGTTTTCCAAGGAGGGCTAGGAAGACTTTGAGGCCTCAGGCTTTATCTCAATCTTCGGCCGGGGCCCACGCGGAGGGGGGCGGCGGCCGGCAGAGCGAGAGTGTGGTCTCTGGTCCTGGGCTTGACGGCGCTGTGAAGCGGCGGCGGGCTGCGGCTGCGGCTGGGAGCTTCGAGCAGACGGCTGTTTTGGGCGACCTGCTGCGGAGCTAGAGCGCTTCGGTAGGAAGTGCTTCATATCCTGTGATGTTACAGCCGCTTCCTCCACTGGAGGAAGAGAGAGGTATCCTCTGTCTTTAGCACCGTCCACCACGGAGAATGCTGCTGAGACAGAGGTGCGCACTCTGGCTGAGAAGGGGGCATTCCAGGACTTCTCGACTTCTTCATGAACCTCAGGAAGAAAAGGCGCGGGCCTAGAAGACGGTGGGGCACAGTCCCTTTTCAGGAAACATCCATCCAGCCTGTTGTGCGCGGGCTGCGCGAGCGCCTCCCACTCGAGGCTAAGGCTCGCCACTGGCTGTGAGAGCAGACGTATCAGCTCTGATTCGATGCTGGCCCGCTTCCCTGACGACTCGCGGGCAGAGGGGGGGAGATCCACAGAGCACGCACAATCCTCACTGTCCGACGCCAGGATAGAGCAGCTGGCCTCCTCCGCAGATGCAGCTACCTCGTCGTCATCAATAGCGTAAGCGGGGGCGGACGGCGGCCGCTGTCCGTCGGTGAGCGACACGAGTGAAGCTGGCGAAGCTGGCGGGCGAACCGGAGATCTTTCGCGGGCTGGAGAAGGCTCGGGGACTTGAACAGGCTCGGGGACTTGAACCTGAGTCGCAGCAGCGAACACACACTCAGCAGAGTCAAAGGATATATGCACCGGAAAGCGTAGCAGGTACGGTGACTGAAGGCGGCTAGGTAAAGGCCAGCGCCTTCAGATGCAAAAGGCACGTCCCGCAGAAGGCTTTTTCTCAGACGGCGCGGCTTCTTCACTCAGGATCCAGCGATGCGTGAGTTTCGCTAAAGAGATGAAAAATCAGATTATATCAGCCCATCGAGCTATATTTATAGGCCCAGGCCACGCCCGTTTCGGCGGGACGTGACGTAGTGGGCGCGAAGGGCCCCCATTGGATCTAACGTCAGCCTCTCTCGATAGGCTGCTGCAGTTGCCGCAAGACAGCCAATAGGCACGCCAGCCGTCTTGCCTATGTCTGCATGCTGCTGCAACGCGTTTTACATTAATTCAAAATTAAGGATAATTTTTGGCTTCAATATCTCGTGGAAAAGAGGTATTCCCCTAGCGTAAGACATTACACAGTACGAGAGAACCTCTCGTAAGAGAACCGAGGGTAACGCAGATATGACGCCATTGACTGGCGACTCCCTCACACCTGCTCAAACGTCCCGGTTCCTTGGTTAAAATCGCAATTTTCTCACGATTTACAAATAGTTGGAAACATTTGGGATATTGTAAGTAATAAACTAAACAAAATATATAACACTGGCCTAGTGGTTTTTGGATATTTTGCTGCAAAATTCTTACATAGTGCACCTTTTAATAGGCGACAAGAACAGTTCTCCGAGTCCATAGGCTAGACCGTCCCATTTAACAACGCTCGGTCCGAACTTGCCATCTTTCAAAGGTGTGGCCTTTGAAATTGTGACACAGCTTATAAG
The DNA here is from genome assembly GCA_029959095.1 of Rhinichthys osculus. Taxonomy (NCBI): domain Eukaryota; kingdom Metazoa; phylum Chordata; class Actinopteri; order Cypriniformes; family Leuciscidae; genus Rhinichthys; species Rhinichthys osculus. Next base: position 22,251,004 of record JARWKJ010000008.1, read on the forward strand.
TTGTCATAATGGGACTTGTGTACTCAGGACAAGAGTATATTCATTATAATTAAATAATAATAATAATAATTTATTATTATTAATATACTCTTGCCTTGAGGACTTAATTCAACCTTTAAAATTTTCATTATATAGTAATAGTTGACTTGTGCATATGTGTTTTTTTTGTTCACTTATTTACCTGACAGCTTTTGCAGAAATATGACAGTGATTTTTGTTTTATTTTGAAGGATACTTCTTTATTCTTTATTTTTATTCATTTAAACTAGATATTTCGAACCAATATCCAAAAACCTACTGCTGGAGAAAACATGTATTTGTTTGATCCTTGTCTCAAAAACTTAGTTACTGAGATATAACAATGGTCACAACTAGCTCCAGTCTCCCCATGTTGACCTACTTACAGTCTAGCAAATAGGCTACTTGATTTTATGTCTAAAGGCTACATGTCTGTTTGAAACTATTGGCCCAATTATCTTGTCTTCCAGTAGGACATTTCTAACTCTAAATTACACTGACATTGAGTAGAGACCAATTATCCTGCTTAAAACCACTTATTCCAAATGACTGTTTGCTTAGCAGTAAGCGCCAGTCATTAGGGCTTCAATATTGATCAATTCAGTAGCACTCCAGCGCTTGAAATCCATGACAGTCCTATATTTCAAGTTTAAGTCTACCAAGTCAGCAGCATAGTTTGGTGGAGTGCTACTTTTAATGAAGGGAAAACTTATGATTCATCACCTTGTAACACAGAAACACTGCTGAGAATCTTTTGACACACTCCCTCTCTTTCACCAGGTTTGCCTTTAATCTGTCGCTTTCAGCAGCAAGCAAGCCTGGTCCTCTTTGAGCTGCTTCAGCCTGCCTTCATCTCACAGCTGCGAGATCGAGCTCTTCTGTTCGCTGCGGTCCGTGGACCTCCAAAGGTCTTGATGGCATAAATCAGTGAGTAAAAAAAAAGCAGTCTCTTGGATTCCTGTCAATCACAAATAAGCTTTGCCGGTACAATGTGTGGCAAACATTGACATTTCTACATGACAAAATAAGCCAGGCGGGTGTCAGTTTGCATCTTTAAGTGTGTCGTTGTTAATCCGTCTCGCTGACATTGCAGCCTCTCCCTTCACCTTCAGTTTAATTAGGTGCAGCTCTTGTCAGTCTCATAAGAGAGAAAACGGACCATGATTTTCAGATGGATGTAGGGAGTAGGAGGAAGTAGGAGGGAAAGAGGTTTGAAATGAGACAGTGATAAAAGAGGTAATGATTAGATTGCAGTGGGGAAACAGGCTTTGCAGATAAAGTAAAATACAGAGTAAGAGTACAGATGCAGTTTTGTTTTTAATTAAAGAAACCACACACACACACACACACATACTGTATATATATATATATATATATATATATATATATATTTTTTTTTTTTTGGTGGTTATAAAATCAAGCCATTTTATTTTTTGGATACCTTATGTAGGCTACCTCCTGAAAAAATAAAATAATGTTTTTTGGTTATTATAAAATAAAATAAAACATTGATAAAAAGTTTTTTTTTTGTATTAATATATTTCATTATTTTATTTACCTTCTGAAAAATATGTATTTCATTACGAAATGGCGATTATGAAGGCAATTGTAATATATTAGTTTGTCGACATGATAATAAATATTACAACATTACAACAGCCTGATGCTGTCTTACGTTTATTGAATAAGGACTCCTGATAAAACATTATCGTCCGTGGAACACGCCACTTCCGGTATTTTGCCGGTTACTCGACACGGGTAAATCCTGATAAGCGCTCATTGTCACAGTTGTAAACACAATGGCTCTCTTTTCCATAAGTAGGGTTTTGCTTCACAACGGCTTTGTTTCCAGGCAGACTTTTAAAGAACCCGACACACAGGTCTCCTGGAAATCAGATGACGACGTTGATACTCCCGAAGTGTTTCCCATTTTGTGTGCCATAGCCATAGTTTAGCTAACGGTCTGTGGCTGTGACGTCTGAGGCTGAGACTAGTGCTAATTTTGTCAGCTCGTCTTGTGGTTACACTTTGCTTGCAAGAGCAAGACAGGATGTAGCACATTTTTTTCAACTGCCTTGAAGATGATGCCTTAATGCAGTTTGCACATGCACAGTGTTTGCATATGCTTGTATTAGATAATTTTAACATCCAGTAGCTGTTGTTATACCTGGGCATATGTATGCATTTCAGCTTAGTCAGGAAAAGTGAAGATAAAAACAACAACAAAAACAACCAAAAACTTGCTGTCGTTACATAAGAGTTTGACATTCACTGGTGAAATGTCATTTATCAGAGATCTCAACAGCTCATATAAATGAGAAAGGTAGATATACCGTTCAATGTTCATTCATGATTAGAGAGCCTTGTATTCATGTTCAGGCTTTTGTACTTAGGTAGATCATGCACAGAGAATAGAAAAGCCATACATCATTTGAGATGTGACATTAGAAATGCTGTCAATATTCATTGACCCCATATTTGAATAGAGTGAAAAGCCTTTCAGATTTGAATGTAACAAGCGCTCTCCTAAACCTAAATGCTCATTTGGCGTACACAAAGGCATGAGTGCTGAATTGTTTTCATATTCAAATTTCAAGTAACAGTGAGGCTGAATGGCAGCCTTTTATTGATGTGAACGACCTTCAGCATTGCATTAGCTCACGTGGATCTGTGTATGAGCAAAGGCCTGCCCTCTGCAACTTAATTAATAGAACGTCACACTGATGGGAGAGAATTTGGTTCAGGCTGAATCTTCTGCACCATTTAACCGTATAATGGGATGGTTTCTTCAACGTCTTCCCAAAAGCTGACCTTGCCAGCGTCTTTGAAGGCCTGCTTGCATTTTTAACCGAATAGAAGTATTGGAGGCATAAATGTCTAGTCTAGTGTATTTGCTGTCACTGAGATTGAAGAAGTTTATCTAATTGGTTCAGGTTTTGCACATGCATCTGGCCTCTATGTGTACACAAAGTGCATGTAAACTTTTATCATCTTGTGAAGAGATTTTAGATGAGTTAAGTTGAGCCGAAAAGGATACAGAGGAAGAAAGTGAGAGACAGAGGAAGAGATGGCAGGAAAGAAGGGCAGTGAGGAAAGCTTATGTTACCCCCAAAATAGTTCAAACAAAAAGAAAATTCTGACATTATGCTCTCTCATGCCGTTCCAAACCCATACACTGTTATTTTTTATCTTTACTGACAGACTATTCAAGGTGACCATGTCTGTCAGTCACCCAAAAAGAAAGAAATAAAGAAAGAAAGTAAGAAAAAAAAAAAAACGCACTAAAAAACACATTCAAATTATGACATTCCAGTTTCCAGTTATTTGAGGAATTTCAGGAATATGAAATTCATTATCACTATTCACTAATCATCCCAAAGTTTGTGTTCATATTCAGAATCTAAAATGTTTGGTTACTCCACATGAGATTAGATACCGTTTTGGCGTTGACGTTGATGATGTTGGAGTATGTGTGGAGGCTGAGAGTAAATTTGTCATTTGTCACGATTCTTCTAGAATATTTTCTTCTGTGTAATAAAATAATACAAATAATAAAAAGCATAAACAGCATAAAAAAACAGGTTTGAAATGGCATGAGTGTGAGAACTTTTTAATTAATTCCATATTTATGTATTATGTAAACTACCATTTAAAAGTTTGGGGTTGGTAAGATCTTTTTTTTTAAAAAATGTTTCTTAAAGAAATCTCTTATGCTCACCAAGACTGCATTTATTTGATCAAAAATAGATTAAAAGCAGTAATATTGTACAATATTATTAAATAAATAAATAAATATATAAATGTAATTTATTCCTGCAATGGCAAAGAAAGCTGTTTTTTTATTTTTAGCAGCCATTACTTCAGTCTTCAGTGTCACTTGATCCTTCAGAAATCCTTCTAATATGCTGATTTGCTCAGAAACGTTTCTTATTATTTTTGTGCTGTTGACTTTGTGGAAAAAGATTTTTGGGATAAATTTTTTTCCATGATTCTTTGAATAGAACGTTCAAAAGAACAGCATTTATTTAAAATAATATATATTTTTTCTGTAACATTATGAATGTTTTTTTATATATATATTACTGTCACTTTTTTATTTATTTAATAAATCCTTACTGAATAAAAGCTGTTAAAAAAAGAAGAGCCCATCCTAAGGGGATATCGAAAGATTAACTCTGACTAGCTTTCCTGGTGAAGAGAGAGGAAGAAGACAATATGCCAGGCCATCATACACAGATTAAAAGCAGAGTGTGGATGTGTGGATGAGAGGACGTGCGCTTGTGTGTGGCAGGCAGGCTCAGACAGCACACGCCTTCGGCTCCTCACTGCCTCTGAGATTCGAATGACAGCTGAGGGTCCCAGAGGAGCCCACTGTGAGGCCTGAGTGAAGTTCTCAGAAACTGGGGCTGAAAGGACAGAAAGCACAAAGACGAAGCAGGGACGGCAAAGCCAGCACTACTGGCTGCAGTTATTAGTGACGTGTGGAACTTCTTGCTCTTGGCTTTGCGTTGCCTTTTGGATGGTAATTTTACACATGTTCTATGTTCTGGGCCACTAAAATGTATTTAGAGCACATAATGAATCATGATTGCTTAAATTATTATTATTTTTTAACAAAAGCCTGATACAAAATGTACCCTCAATTGCCCCAATAACATAACTTCAATAACATAATGTCAAGACAAATTAATGTAACTCTTATTACTGCATTTATAAGATTTCCACGTCCAAATGACTGAGAAATAACAAAGGCCACATTTAAACTGCAGGTCTTGAAGCTCAATTCCGTTGACAATAAATCCGATTTTTTGACCAGCTTACATTTTCTTTTAAAGGTGACCCATATCCAATATCTGCATTTACACTATCCACTTGGTGAAACAACCCAAGGTACTGAACCGGAAAAGCTTAGGCTGAAAAAGGAAGTAAAAACGGCACGATTGGCAATGGACGCATGAAGCGCTAATACAAGCTTTTGCTTTCCGCCATCTTTAAAGGTCAGCAAAACATTGGGTTGAGCCTTCGTCCTCAATTGCGCAATTGAAAAGAGTTGACGTCATTTGCCACCGTCTCGTTTCCGATCTGTATGCTTACATGGCAGACGCAAGTGCACGTATCCGATTTATATCCGATTTATACGGATGAGGCCTGAAACCGATCAAAGAATACCGGAAAAAAATCGTTACTTGAACCATGTAATGTAAATGCAGACAAAATGACTTCTGTTCCCTTTCTGAAGGCATCTCCAGCATGTTCTCATGTGTATTCAACACCAGTACCTTCCCAGCGACCGGCCCGCTGAGACGCTTCAGTTGTCATGATTCCTTGAGTGGCACTGACAGCCTGTCGCTGAAGTCAGCTGCTCCTAGAGCAAATCAATTGCACAAACTTAGGCTGTGTTTCACTGTCTGACATAATAGGTAACGGTGTTCTGTTGTGCTAGGTGTCTTAGTAAACTCTATGTTAGGAGAAGGATGGGTTGTAGTTAATGTCACTGACCCAACAAATAATGACCCAAAATACCTGTGTAGTTCGGTTTTGTCCCTGGAGTTTACAGCTAAAAAACCCCAGCATGACTGCATTTATATGCAGAATAGTATATATACCAATAGAAATCACAAGTTTTATAGTGTGTGCGTGACTTGATGAAACGGTTAGACTACAAAATAGGGCCTGAAGCTCTTAAAAGGTTTTTTTTAAGAGCTAATTAATGGCATTTTTATGTTTCACATACATTTTAAATTGATTATAATCTCTCTGTGTACACTCATGACATTGAGAAGGCAAGAGAGAATGAGAATAAATAAATAAAGGTGTGCGTTTATGTTGTAAAGTCAAATATGTGCATGTGCGTGCATGGGTGGGGGATGGGTGAAAAGAAATCTGATTGGCTAGTTTAGTTTTGTTTCATTGGCGCTTTTTTCACACACGAAAAATTACATAGCCTACATAGTTATTCTTTAAAACCTCAATGAGCTCAAAATGAGTAGGCTACAGTAAACACCCTCTAAAACACCTTAACTTGATTGAAACGTTATCAAAAGGCCTAAAACTATTAAAAAGGGGTGGAGAAATGAAGCCTCTTAAATCTTTGAAGCTTTTCTCTGATTGTTTCGGGGGAAAAAAATGGAAGCATCAAGAGTGTCGAAACCAGTGCCATCTTGTGGCATGTAGGCCTACAATCTATAGCTGCCATGAACCAGAGTGCGCATCTCCGTTGTTTTATCTATGAAGCACAAATAAAAGCCTGAAAACGCTAAATGTGTTTAGTTTTCTAATAATATAATTCACATATTAAAGTGTGCCAATAAATTAAATGTAACAACAACGATTATTATATTAATACTATTTAGCCTACCAACAGAGTTGTTTGAGGCAAGTTGCCTATATAAGCTGTGCTCTAATTTTTTAAATGGTTTTTACTGTTTATATGGCAGAATATATGATAATGTAATATAATAAAAAGTATATTTTATTTTTCACTAGGGGTGCCACCAGTCTAATGATAATATTGTTATCAACATTGCTAGTTTGTGGTGATGGATTTCAAAATGCCACAATTGCTGTTCACTGTATGACGCGGAAGTGTCTGTCGCTAATGTGCTTTGGTCTGAGTGCTGCCATGAAGTGTCGGCTTACATTAAATTCAGTTGGTTTCATGGCTTGTTGTTGTCACCATATTCTGCTGAAATACACACACCGATTGTGTGATAATGCAATTATTTGTAATGATGATTTGCATTTTATTACTTTTTATAACTTTTTTTGTTTCTTTTTTGCTCACTCTAATGTTTGCTTTTGCATTTCTTGTCAAAGGTAGATCAAAATAATTTTAAGGGCACATTTGATGTGCTATATGAAAGCTATTTTTACTTTTTCGATTTTGTTTTATTTTAAATAATATTCTATAATATAGTTTTCATTATAAATTCCTAATGGAAAGTGAGTGCGTAGCCTACCATTTTTTTTTTTTTTTTGGAAAGTGTCTCAGTATCGCTCTTTTCGTCTGTCAGTCCTGTGACTGTCTGTGGCATATGAGTAACTGCATCTTCACTCATGGAGACGGAGGCAGAAGCTTAGTCCCTATTAAGTATTCACCAAGGCCCGCGTCTGCTGTTTGGCAGGTACCCCTCCATTAGCTGAAGCATTTGGAGCCATTAACATTGATAATTTCTAATTAGAATTCAGCAGTGACAGACAGGCTAATTGGCGGTTCTCCCTAAAACACACTGGTAATGGCTGCTCATATTAATTACATGCAAAATAACATGTTTTTGGACGGCAACCGCAGTGAAGAAAATAGAGGTCTAAAGCGGGCTGATGAGAGGATTTGAGGAATGAAGCATGAGCTCAGTGTTTGTGGGTTTTTATAAAGTTTTTATAGATTGTCCATTCATTTTTTTTTTTTTTACAAAATACATTTTAGCACTAATATGACAGGCAATTCAGGAGTTTAATGTGGTAGTTTGTATTTAAAGCTTAAATAAATGTTTCTAGAACATCATCGAAGCTCAAGGAGAAGAGAAATTAAATCTTCATTAGGAGTGAAGTGGGTTATTTATGTCTGACTAATAGCCCCTTGTCGCTTTGCAGAGCCTCAGGCATTGCCTCAGAGCTCAATGAAGTATTTGCTCAATATAACTATAAAGCTAAACAAGACACGGGCGACTTTCTATGATGAGATTTACTGTTCCATAGCAGCTGCGACCTGCAGGTCACAGATGTAATTATCTGATGCATTGTGGTTAATATGATGACATAGTTGAAAGGGCAAGCCATTGTTAATGGCCTGTTCACAAGGCCAGCGATTTGAAGAATTTGCTGTTTGTTTTGCAATAGTAATGATAAGTGCACCATTTAATATGATTTGTGGGTTTCTTTATAGCGTGCAGATGAGAAAATGACTCTCTAGTCTAGTGTTTCTGAGTGTTTGTGTTCATTCATGATAAAGGAACATGTTAAAGGTTAGCATCAGTGATAGTCGCAAAGATCTTCATGTACCGTTAGTTTCAATAATTACTATGTCTTGCTGTGTCTGCACAATCACTTGAGGGCGTTTAATGATGTCATCTGTCTAGATGACAATTTAACACAGTTACTGAGTACTAATCCACCTTATTATGAGGATCTACGCGTCTTGTAAAATCATTTCTACTAATTGTGTTTCTTACAGCTGCAGTTTCTTATCTGTTCTGTTTATTCACACGTTTCCACATTATAAATGTCTGTCAAGTACCTATAAATGACCTAGGAAGGACTGTAGATAAGAAGGTTAATGTCCTCACCCATTTTTATGGTTAAAAAACAACAACTAAATTGCAGATGTTTGCAATGACTGCTACTTACATACAGTATTAGTTTGGTGGTCAGTGAGATTTATTTGGAAATAAATTGATACTTTTATTCAGCAAGGATGCATTCAGTTGATCAAAAGTGAGAGTAAAGATGTTTGTTGCATAATTTCACACATTGTTCTATTTCAAATAACTAAATGCTGTTCTTTTCAATTTTATATTCATCAATGAATCCTAAGAAATAGATCCCAGTTAAGCAGCACAACAGTTTCTGACATTGTTAATAATAAGAAATGTTTCTTGAGCACCAAATCAGCATGTTAGAATGATTTGTGAAGGATCATGTGACACTGAAGACGGGAGTAATGCCATTTTGAAGTATAGCATTTCGCTATATAACACTTATTTAAAACGTTAATAATATTCACAATATTACAGTTTTTACTGTATTTTTGATCAAATAAATGCAGCTTTAGAGAGAGAAAAAAACCCATACAAAAACGTACAGACTCCAAACCCTTTAACAGTAGTGTATATTGTAGGGGAGCTAAGATGAAAGAGTGCCTTAAGCCTTTATCAACATTTTTTGAAAAGTGATGGAATGCACACTTTTTGTTTCCCTAAGCAGAGAAAGATCTTTAGTGAGCTAAATCAGTGTCATCACTCTTGGTTGTTTGTGATTGAAGACATTTGCAGTATTTAAAATTTACTTTTGCCAGTTGCCAGTTTCGCAATGAACAATCCAAACAATACCATAATGCATATACTAGAGAACTTTTTAAAAGCACCAGCTTTCAGAACACTTTAATTCCCTCTGCTTGAAATATGAGGAGCAGATATTTCCTGCTCTTTCATCTGTTACTGAATATCTCATGAAAAATGATTCTCTACCTCTCTTCAATACCGGTACTTCTCCTCCTCCTCCTCCTCCTCATTTTCTTTAAAGCAAAGCTGTAAAGTTACTCACTGCTAATCTCTCAGGCTCAATATCCTCTCTCTGTTCCAAAGTATCTTCTGTGATTTCCTTCATACTTGTCGTCTAGATTGAACAAACCTGTTGAACAGTGGCTGTGTTTCTTTTCATCTCAAGAAGTTCTCCATCACAGTCGAAATATTTCAACACTGATGGCCAAAGCCAGAAGTATGATACGTCTAGATAAGACCGAGCTGCTATTCTTCCTTGCAAGAACTTATTGGTACTGTTATTCTCCATCTCTGGCAAGATTTCATGAGAGACAAACACAGTGGTCATTCCCAGATCTAGTTGTTTTTGCATCATAACATAATGTTTTATATGCTTTTATTTGAGATGTATTTAAACCCTATTATGGTTTTTCGAATATTCCCTTTCATGCAGTGTGTAAAATAGCTGTCTGTGAATGTAAACGGTCTGCAGTTGAAAGTGCACAGTAAATAAAGTTATTGTCTCCCAACAGACAGAATCGACTCTGAACCGCCTAAACGAGTCGTCAGGAATTCGAATCCCAATCACCTACGGCTACGCATCACTATAGCTAACACATTTGCATAATGTCTGCCTATGTTCTATAGTCCGCTCTCGAACAACTTGACCCCCCCCCTTCAACGCGAGATTTGCAAAACGCTGGACCAGCTTCCTCCTCAGAATCACAACCTGTAAGTATGATTAATTATTGATATATTTTCTACCTGGTGTTCAAAATACATAGTTTTGTTTTATATTGTGTAGGTCTCCGGCAAGGCAAGGCAAGGCTATTACCTAAAATTGTGACTATTAAATCAGATTGTCTGTCATTCTTACTACTTTGAGTATTGATAAAGGGTTTGAGCAAAATTTGTTTTACAAACTTTGTTACATCAGTCATTCACTTTAGTCCTCGGCTAACGTATGCGCTGTTACTGATACAGTTAATGATGCAGTTCCCCCATGTGCACCGCAATAAATTAGAAATATACACATTGGTTTGTTGATGGACATACACTTTTTAATGATGATGGTGAGGAATTACAGTTGCAACATCTCATTATGTACATCAAACTTAGTAGTGTATCACTCAGAAACGTCCTGCTTAAGTCGTCCTTGTGATGGAGGTTCAGGTTGAATAACTAGTTCTTCCAATGTTTCATCATCGGACTCTTGCTCGCTTTAGGAAGCCTCCTGACGGAGCTGAAGTTCAGTTATGGTAATGGGCGTTAACTTCCGACACGCACTGTAAGCGGTCGACCAATAGTATAGTATTAGACTGGGCCGTCTGACCAATTAGAGCAGAGAAGGCTCGCGGATAGGAGGGACTTAATCATCTGATGAGTCGTTTGAGAATCATTGAAAAATGTGGTGATGTGCAGTGTATAGTATGAGAAAATGAAAGTGTTTTTTGACCTTTGATGCATGTAAGCTTGTGCAGTGTATAGTATGATAAAATGAAAGTGTTTTTTTTTTACCTTTGATGCATGTAAACCTGTTGTAGGAGACCTCAAAAACAAAATTAGGAACCTTAAAATAGCATAATATAGGGGCACTTTATTTCAATTTCAGACACTCTTGCACAATATACTTTTTTCCCCCATCCAAGTGTTAGACCTGCTTTCCTGTTGCCTGGAGAACATGGTTAGACCCGCCGTGTGTCTCAAGTGATTAAATGTGTCTGACATAGGATTGCACCAGCTCACTCGTTAGTCGCTGACACGAAACAAAACCTCAACAGCCTTGTCTCTTGCCTCAGCCGTGTCACTGTGACAACTGCACCTTAGATATACTACAGGGAAAGTCTTGCAAACAAACTATGATAAACAAAACATAGCATGAAAAGGCAAAAGGATTTGTGTAAAAACCCTTTTTTGTTTGTAATTGACAACAACTGCTGAATGTTCCTACCGGAACATGGATTCTACACCCCACACAGCATTTGTTGCATTCCTTGTTTCATGAAGAAAGAAAAGTAATTCCGGTTTGGTGAATAAAGCTATGTTCAGACTGCAGGAAAAAGTGGCCCATATGCAACTCAGATCTGGATTTTTTTTCTTCATAATGGTGAACTGCACAAAACCACATGGAATCTGACTTTTTTTTTATCTTGATTTGGGCCACTTCCATATGTGGTCTTAAATCAGATAAAATGTCTGATGTTTTGCAGTGCGACCTTAGTCTGAACAGACATATCGGAATTCATGCGACTTTTACATCATTCTAGATCAACATTTGTCACAATTCTGCACAGATGGGAGTCACTCCAAAGATTTTACACACCGTTAGTTCGATAGTTCATTAGGTAAATATGGAAGATGGCAGCGAAGTTAGTCGGTTAAGGGATGGTGAGCTGTTATACTCATAAGTATTATGGTGGCTCTATACAAGCAAAACTTGAGGAAAAACTCTATGAGAAAAACTTTAATCTCTTTCTCATCCTTGTCTGCGTTTTCATTATCGCCTGCGCACAAATTCACTGGCTTCCCCAGCACATCGCCTTATAAATTAAAGTGCAAATGTTGACTTCAGGAACCTCTGTTTTTACTTCTGTATAATTCCGTGCTGTGCACCGTCTTTGTTATTGTTCTTTTGTGCATGTGGGTCATTCTCAATAAGAACCAGTTCTACTTTCTCAACCCTGCTGACCCAAACATTTTGCATTTAATAATATTTATAGGAAAAAGAAAAAATTTCAGCATCTGTTAATATGGCTTTGATTACATTCCATAAATGATTGGGCTTTTATCTCTTGAGCCCTATATAAACCTGGATGAGCATGCTGTGTATTGCAATAATTATTCTAATAAAACAAGAAACCACTGTAAATAATGATCTTAGTGCTGCTGACCTCTGACCGCCATTTGCTCTTTCAGGACCATGGACAGCGCTTTGAAATCCCTCTCATCTAATTGTATTCTTGCTGTATGAAAATGTCACATGAAAACAGAAAAATTATACCAAATCTTTCATTTTTGAAGAGGACAGAGACTTTCAGATAATTTATTACGAACAAAGTACGCTGTACTTTCTTGCTGTGTTTAAGCAGTAGTGCATAGCTCTTCCATTTGGTTGAACTCTATTTGCACGTTTCTCTCCTCTTCAAAATTACTTCCATGAGGGTCTCAACCCAAAGCCCTAGTAATTTAGCACCTTGGGAAGGTGTTTTCCCTGTGCTCTTTTCCATGTGAGAGGGTGTTGTGTGCCCAAAGCGTTTTCTCTGCTGGCCTCCTTCATCTGAACAAACCAGCGCTTGTGTGGCTGTTTTACTATTCCAAGCAGCAGTCGTGCTGTGGGCCTGGGTGGCGTCAGAATGTGTTAGTTTTCACAAATTGCCTGAGGGTGATAATAATGTAATCAAGAATCCCCTATCTTCACCAGCACTCGTCTGCACTACCGTCTTCGGCCTGATTTTAAACCTCATAGGTTGCTTTCTTTGTGATTTATTGTTTTAGTCACCTCTTGCATTTTGCATGGAGACAATGTCTCATTGTTCTCAAGGTTTTTGTCCTCTATTTCTGTTTAACGTTAACCTCACGTCTGGTCTGTCATGTGTCACAATCATCCTTATTAATCCATTGGTTTGAAAAGATGTTGTAGTATGTAATTGGATTTATTTGGCAAAAAGGTAGGCTGAGCTCTGGATCCCAATCTTGGAAAAAAATCCAGGGCAATTTGTATGACTTTTGTGTTACAGTTTGTTTCAGTGAGCCCCTGATTCTCTCGGAACCCCTCTGAATTCTCTCATGTTTCATTGCACGTCTAATTTCACCGGAGTGCCTATATATCGTCTGCGATAATATCATAATTGTTGTTTTAACGATGTGCTATTTGACATTATCGAGTATAGCCTATCCCTCACACACACCCAGAGAGTGCATGCATAGCCTACTCTACTAAGTGATGTAGTCTTGTAGATTAGACTAGTGCGGGTGCGCATTTAGTAAGCAGGTTTAATAAACAAGATGTTAATATTAAGTGACTTACATTTTAGACACCATATTGCCTGTTTTTGCTCTATTTCGCCAACGAAAATAGCTCAAAACAAAGCCACACACGGCAGTATTTCCTTACTGAGTGAATCAGCCGTTTGAATGAATCGGTTGAATCTCAATGATTCACTCATTAACAGTGACTTGCTGCCACCTACTGGCGGTTTCAATGTCACATTTAAGGGTTTACTAAACCCCTGGTCAGAGCCTGACTCCACCCACTGCCAATATTTGAAAAATGCACATGAGACGGGTCTCTCTGTAGGCAAGGGTGTGGTTAGCTGGTACCCTCTTACGTCACAGGGCACCACAACTTCCAATAGGAAAATTAAACTGCAGTAGCCACCATTCAACCTGAAGAGGGCAGCACTTAGACGTTTGTACGCCATATATTGTACATTTAAAACACTTTATACCCAAATGTCAAAAAAATTACTTGAATCAATGAACAGCATTAATAAAGCCCCAGTCTTACAGACCGTTAACTAAAAAAAGTTGTTTTAGGGTTTAGTTACCCTTTAAAGTATCTTTTCTTGTTTTAAATCCTTTTAAATATCAATATTCAATATTGCAAAGATGAATTTTGTTGATATTGATTTCATTTGATTGGTAACAGCCCTCCATCCATTATCCATCTTCTTCCGCTTATCCGGGGCCGGGTCGCGGGGGCAGCAGTCTAAGCAGAGGGACACCGAGGCGTTCCCAGGCCAGCCGGGAGACATAGTCTCTCCAGCGTGTCCTAGGTCTTCCCCGGGGTCTCCTCCCAGTGGGACGTGCCCGGAACACCTCCCCGGGAAGGCGTCCAGGAGGCATCCGGAACAGATGCCCGAGCCACCTCAGCTGACCCCTCTCGATGTGGAGGAGCAGCGGCTCTACTCTGAGCTCCTCCCGAGTGACCGAGCTTCTCACCCTATCTCTAAGGGATCGCCCAGCCACCCTGCGGAGAAAGCTCATTTCGGCCGCCTGTATCCGGGATCTTGTCCTTTCGGTCATGACCCAAAGCTCATGACCATAGGTGAGAGTAGGAACGTAGATTGACTGGTAAATCGAGAGCTTTGCCTTACGGCTCAGCTCCTTCTTCACCACAACAGGCTGGTACATCGACCGCATTACTGCAGCTGCACCGATCCGTCTGTCAATCTCCCGTTCCATCCTTCCCTCACTCGTGAACAAAACCCCAAGATACTTAAACTCCTCCACTTGAGGAAGGATCTCTCCACCAACCTGAAGTGAGCAAGCCACCCTTTTCCGACTGAGGACCATGGCCTCGGATTTGGAGGTGCTGATTCTCATCCCAGCCGCTTCACACTCGGCTGCAAACCGTCCCAGTGCATGCTGAAGGTCCTGGTGTGAAGGGGCCAACACGACAACATCATCCGCGAAAAAGCAGAGACGAAATCGCGTGGTCCCCAAACCTGACACCCCCCGGCCCCTGGCTGCACCTAGAAATTCTGTCCATAAAAACTATGAACAGAACCGGCGACAAAGGGCAGCCCTGCCGGAGTCCAACATGCACCGGGAAGAAGTCTGACTTACTACCGGCAATGCGAACCAAGCTCCTGCTTCGGTCATACAGGGACCGGACAGCCCTTAGCAAAGGACTCCATACTCCCGGAGCACCCTCCACAGGCCGCAGCGAGGGACACAGTCGAATGCCTTCTCCAAATCCACAAAGCACATGTGGACTGGTTGTGCAAACTCCCATGAACCCTCCAGCACCCTGTAAAGAGTATAGAGCTGGTCCAGTGTTCCACGGCCCGGACGAAAACCGCACTGTTCCTCCTGAATCCGAGGTTCCACTATCGGCCGTATTCTCCTCTCCAGTACCCTGGCATAGACTTTCCCAGGGAGGCTGAGAAGTGTGATCCCCCTGTAGTTAGAACACACCCTCCGGTCCCCTTTCTTAAAAAGAGGGACCACCCCCCCGGTCTGCCATCCCAGAGGCACTGTCCCCGACCGCCACGCGATGCTGCAGAGGCGTGTCAGCCAAGACAGCCCCACAACATCCAGAGACTTGAGGTACTCAGGGCGGATCTCATCCACCCCCGGTGCCTTGCCACCGCGGAGTTTCTTGACTACCTCGGTGACCTCAGCTAGGGTGATGGACGAGTCTACCTCTGAGCCCTCAGCCTCTGCTTCCTCAATAGAAGACGTGACGGCGGGATTGAGGAGATCCTCGAAGTATTCCTTCCACCGTCCGACGACATCCCCAGTTGAGGTCAACAGCCGCCAACCTCCACTGTAAACAGCGTTGGTAGGGCATTGTTTCCCTCTCCTGAGGCGCCGGACAGTTTGCCAGAATCTCTTCGAGGCCAGCCGATAGTCATTCTCCATGGCCTCACCGAGGCCTGAGTTTTTGCCTCCACAACCACCCGGGCTGCAGTCCGCTTGGCCTGCCAGTACCTGTCAGCTGCCTCATGAGTCCCACAAGCCAACCAGGCCCGATAGGACTCCTTCTTCAGCTTGACGGCATCCTTTACTTCCGGTGTCCACCACCGGGTTCGGGGATTGCCGCCTCGACAGGCACTGGAGACCTTACGGCCACAGCTTCGAGCAGCCGCTTCGACAATGAAGGTGGAGAACATGGTCCACTCAGACTCAATATCTCCAGCCTCCCTCGGAATCCGGTCGTGGCTCCGCCGGAGGTGGGAGTTGAAGATCTCTCTGACAGGAGACTCGGCCAAACGTTCCCAGCAAACCCTTACAGTACGCTTGGGTCTGCCGAGTCTGTCCAGCCTCCTCCCCCGCCATCGGATCCAACTCACCACCAGATGGTGATCAGTTGACAGCTCCGCCCCTCTCTTCACCCGAGTGTCCAAGACATACGGCCGCAGGTTCAGATGAAACGACCACAAAGTCGATCATCGACCTGCGACCTAGGGTGTCCCTGGTGCCACGTGCACTGGTGTACACCCTTATGCTTGAACATGGTGTTCGTTATGGACAAACTGTAACTAGCACAGAAGTCCAATAACTGAACACCGCTCGGGTTCAGGTCGGGGGGCCGTTCCTCCCAATCACGCCCCTCCAGGTGTCACTGTCGTTGCCCACGTGAGCGTTGAAGTCCCCCAGTAGAACGACGGAGTCCCCAGTCGGAGCACTTTCCAGCACTCCTCCCAGAGACCCCAAGAAGGCCGGTTACTCTGCACTGCCGTTTGGCCCGTAGGTACACACGACACTGAGAGACCTATCCCCGACCCGTAGGCGCAGGGAATCGACCCTCTCGTTCACCAGGGTAAACTCCAACACATGGCGGCTGAGCTGGGGGGCTATAAGCAAACCCACACCAGCCCGTCGCCTCTCACCATGGGCAACTCCAGAGTGGTGAAGAGTCCATCCTCTCTCAAGAAGTGTGGTTCCAGAGCCCAAGCCATGCATAGAGGTGATCCCGACTATCTCTAGTCGGAATCTCTCAACCTCACGGAGCATCTCAGGCTCCTTCCCCGCCAGCGAGGTGATGTTCCACGTCCCTAAGGCTAGTGTCCGTGTCCAGGGATCGGGTCATCGAGGTCCCCGCCTTCGACTGCCGCCCGATCCTCTCTGCACCGGCCCCTTACGGCTCTTCCTGCAGGTGGTGAGCCCACGGGAAGGCGGTCCCACTTCGCTCCTTCTGTGCCGTGGGGGGAGAGGCCCGGCCACCAGGCGCTCGCATACGAGCCCCAACCCCGGGCCTGGCTCCAGGGTGAGGCCCCGGCTGCGCCATACCAGGCGACGTCACAGTCCTTGAATTTTTGTCCATCATAAGGGATTTTGAACCACTCTTAGTCTGACCCGTCGCCTAGGACCTGTTTGCCTTGGGAGACCCTACCAGGGTTCAAGGAGGGGCTATTACCATTGTGTCTTATTTTTAAGTTGGCTTGTGAGAGCCAACTTACTGAAATCCTATTTAAACTTATTATTAGTGGTGCTTGGCAAAGGCAAGGCATCACTATTGTTATCCGTCATACTTATTAGTGGTGCTTGCCAAAGGCAAGGCATCACTATTGTTATTGTGCATACTTATTACTTTAAAACTTTAAATAATAGCCTGGGCTTTTATTTTCCCAAATCGTCGAACTGCACCGGCTTGTATTTGAGACAGGCGTCTATATGAGACAGGCCTTTATAATTTAGTGTTGAGATGTTGTTCATTGAGTGTAGGCCTAGAGTCTCTAATCTCTAAAAATATCCAAATGCTCCACGTGAAACTGCGGTCTTCCGACCTTTTACTATCGTGTCAATTGATTTTGATTAATATGTGCGAGGGAGAGAGAGCAAGACAGCGCTCGTGTTGTTTGAAGACGTGAGAGTGCGCGCGCGGCCGGGGAACTCTCTCTGCTCGTTATGCGCCCTGTCATTCTATTCTACATCACTCACCGATCAAAAAAGACTTTGGCGGGACAAAAATTTGCTTTGGCGGCCGTCAAAAAACGGACGATCTGACGGGTTTTAGAAGATTAAATACAACCCAAAACAAAAAAACAGACCCAGCCTCTATTTGAGACTGGCCTTTATTTACCCAAACCTGCAGCCACACCAGGCGTGTAAAAGAGACAATCGTCTATTTGGGACTCGGCTATTATTTGAAGTTCTCTTACGAGAGGTTCTCTCGTATTGCGTAAGTTTAGCTTACGCTACGGGAAAGATTCATCTTCTCGAGATATTGAAGCCAAAAAATTATCCTTAATTTTGTAAAGGTTGTCAAGGCAGTGCAGCAGCTAGCAGACCTAGAGCGGGCATTCTAGCGCGCTCATAGGCTGCCCTGCGGGAACTGCACAGCCTATCAGTGAGCCCGGCGTGACGTCACGTCCAATCGAGGGCGCTCGCGCCCTCGCCGCGTCCTAGCCCGCCAGAATGGGCGTGGCTTAGCGTATATAAGCGGGGCTCGGAGGCTGATTCTCTGATTTTCATCTCTTCAGCGAAGCTGCTTGCATCGCTGGACCTTGAGAAGACGCCACCGTCGAAACAGCGACAAAGCCAGCTAGGACAGTGACTGAGGAAGCCGGCCGCCTTCGCCACCTTCAGCCTTCCGAAGCGAGCTACGCTATCCGGCGTTGTATCCTTTTTTCTCATTGCTATCCGAGCATCTAAAAGAGCACGAGCGTCTTTTTAAAGATGCCTCGGTCCACTTGCGGCTTGTGCAGAGCCCCTCTCAGCGTCGGAGACCGCCACGTTATATGCGCTCTCTGCTTGGGACAGGAACATGCTGCTCTTGCCCTCTCTTCGGGAGGATGTGAGCACTGTGAGGATCTTCCGATGTCGACCCTGCGGGCTCGACTCGAAGCCTTCCAGAACGAAGCTATCTCTCCGCCCTTTGCTGCACCGCGCAGGAAAAAGAAGTGCCGTTCACAAAGGCCGCAGGAGCCTCGCCGATACCCTCCCCGCCTCTTCTCACCGACGCGCAGCCGCCGGCTACGGCCCGCCCTGCCGTCGAGTCTGAGGACGACGCGGATGGACCCGCCGCAGGAGATAGCTGTTCCATCCTAGTTTGTGGGCATCCGAGGAAATGCTCTTAGCTGGTTTAAGTCCTACCTTACAAACAGAACCTTCTCAGTGGGTATTGGAGACTCTGTTTCGTCCATAGCTCCTCTTACCTATGACGTTCCACAAGGCTCCATTCTGGCTCCTACTTTGTTTTCATTTGTATACGCTGCCGTTGGGATCAATTGTTAGGAAACACGGAGTGTCTTTCCACTTATACGCAGATGATACTCAAATCTATCTGCCGTTGAAGCGCACTGACACAAAGGGCCTTGAAACCCTATCTGCGTGCCTAAATGACATTAAATCTTGGATGTCCTTACATTTTTTACATTTAAACGCAAGTAAAACAGAGGCTATAGTGTTTGGCCCCTCTTTAGGAGGAAATAATACAACTTTTAATACTGCAGACTTGCACTGTGATATTAAACCTACTGTCAGGAGTCTGGGAGTGGTTTTGGATTCCTCCCTAAAGCTAGAGAAACACATAAACACAGTGGTTAAATCTAGTTTCTTTCACTTGAAGCTATTATCTAGAGTAAAGCACTTTCTATCCTCGAAAGAGCTTGAAAAAGTTATGCATGCTTTCGTCCTATCCCGTCTGGATTATTGTAATTCCTTATATGTAGGACTACCCCAGTTTTCAATTGCAAAGCTTCAAATGGTCCAAAATGCTGCTGCCAGTTTCCTGACTGGGACCCGCAAACATGAACATATCACTCCGATTTTATTATCCCTTGCCGGTGCGTTACAGAGTAGACATGAAAATTCTGATGTTTGTTTTTAAATCTTTAAACGGTTTAGCACCTTCATACTTGGCCGAACTTGTAAATGTTAATGTATCTGGGAGGTGTCTAAAGTCCACGAGTAATTATAATCTGTCCCAACCACGCTCACGCTTAAAATCTAGAGGGGACCGTGCTTTTGCTGTTGTCAGTCCTAGGTTGTGGAATAGCCTCCCTGTCTCCTTGAGATCGCCATCCTCTTTAAATGAGTTTAAACTCAAACTAAAGCTGTATCTTTTGGAACGTGCATTTATTTAAATTTAAATTTATCTATGTTTTCTCTTGCAGTCCGAATGATATTTCTTTATTTTTTTTTATTTTTTTTTTTAAATATTGTTGGATTTATGGTATGTGAAGCACAGTGGTCAACTTCTGTTGTGTTTACTTGTGCTATATAAATAAATAAAGAAAGAAAGAAGAAAGAACACGCGCTGGAGCGGAAGCCGAACTGATGCGCCTCCTGTCACAGGCCGTCGACCGCCTCGGGCTCGAGTGGTCACCGCCTCAGGAGCCCGCCTCCAACAGGCTTGATGGCTGCTTTCTTCAGAGTCGCCGCCGTCAAGCGCCCGCTTCCAGGCCCGCGCCCTTCCTCCCTGAGCTGCACTCAGAACTGGCTAAATCGTGGAATGCCCCTTTCTCCGCGAGGCTTTATTCCTCTGTCTCCGCGTCGCTCTCCCAAGTGGACGGCGCCGCGAGAAGGGATACAGCTCCATTCCTAAGGTCGAGGAAGCTGTCGCAGCGCATCTTTGCCCGCCCTCCGCGAGATGGCGCTCAAAGTCTGCCCTACCATCAAAAGCCTGCAGGACCACATCTGCCCTTGTCGGTCGCGCATACGCCGCCGCCGGACAAGCAGCTTCCGCCCTGCACTGAATGGCTGTTCTACAAATCCTCCAAGCCGATCTCCTCCGTGAGTGGGACGAGAAAGGCCGGAACCCAGCTGCCGTTACGGACCTGAGGAGCGCCACGGATCTCTCCCTTCGCGCTACCAAGTCTGCGGCCCAGGCCCTGGGGAGATGCATGGCCTCGTTAACTGTAACTGAGAGGCACCTTTGGCTGACGCTGGCTGACATGAGAGAGTCTGAGCGATCCGTTTTCCTCGACGCCCCTCTCTCTCCCTCCGGTCTCTTCGGCCCAGCAGTGAACGGGATCGTCGAGCGTTTTTCTGAGGTGCAGAAAACGTCGCAAGCCATGAACCTGTTCCTGCTGCGTCGCGCTAGCTCCGCTGCAGGTCGCTCACGTGACCAGCCACCTGCACGAGCCGCCACGCAGCGCCCAGCTCAGCCCAGACAGAACAGCCAGTCTTCGCAGCGACAGGGCGGCCGCCCTAAATCGCGCTCAGCTAACCACAGCAGGCCGCACCCCCCACGAGGGCCTCGGCCGAGGATCGCGTTGAAACCTGAGCACGCGAAGCCCTCCTAGCACCATCAGGAGGAAAAAGACGGTTGTGTCTCGCTGCGGCCGGACCACCGTCAAAACTTCTAGCCCTGTCAGTCCCCTCATCTCAGGCTACTGCAGTGGATCATTTAGCAGTCAACGAGTCGGTTACACAACCCGCTCGCCTGCACACAAACGCCGTTTTCACGGCGACCCAGAGAAATCTCATAAAGAGCAAGTTATCTGGTTATCCGGCTCATGCCGAAGGTGTTTTATGTGTAGTAAAAGTGCCCACAACCCAGTGTTCACCCCTACATGTAAACGCAACACTTCCCGTGTCTCACATAGAGCCCACTCTCATGAAGCAGGCAAATGCTGCTCGAGTGTTGCCCATAGCAGATGTGCCCACGTGCACGCATCTCCTATCTGCCCGCTCTGTCACACGGCCAAGCCGCGCGCTTCACATAAAGCCGCGCGCGCACCACATTGCGCAGTCCCATATGAGCCACAATATAAACGTAAGTCTCGTGGCCGCTCACAAGCGCTCACGCTTACTAACACGCGCTTCGCCAGTGCTGCTAAACACATGCCACAAAGCACAAGCTCATGCCGGTCAATCTTTGATTGTAAGTCACGCGTCCGCCCACGAGCACCCGCGCTTACAAGCCTGCACGCCTCTCAAGGCGCCGCTCGCGCATCACAATGTGATCACAAAGCTCCCCCATTCACAGTAATCGGGAAGCTACATATGAAACAGCCTGTCACTGTTTTCAGCGAGCCGCCCCATATAAGCTGCGCCCGCTCCTCCGGTTCAGTCTCTCGAGCCCGCACAGCGCGGCGACCAGAGCCCGGAGTCCATTCTACCCTTAGCTGCACATATAAAAGCATGGGAAAACATCCCAGGGGTATCGAAGTGGGTGCTAAGCACTATAAAGCAGGGTTATGCGTTACAGTTCGCTCGCCGTCCCCCTCGGTTTCGAGCGCGGACCACGACGACAGTGAAAGCAGAAGTAGCACACCTACTTCGCTCAGAAATAACAAAACTAGAGACCATAGAACCGGTACCGCCTTCTCTGAGCGAGTCAGGCTTTTACAGCTGCTATTTTCTCGTGCCCAAGAAGGACGGGGGACTCAGACCCATTCTGGATTTGAGGGATGTGAACAAAGCTCTTATGAAAAGACCGTTCAAAATGCTTACAACCAGACAACTCCTCGCGCACATTCGCCAGGGGGACTGGTTTATATCTCTCGATCTGAAAGATGCCTATTTCCAGATTCAGATAATACCCCGTCACAGGCCATTCTTGAGATTCGCCTTCGACGATCTAGTTTATCAATACACCGTCCTGCCGTTCGGCCTGTCCCTAGCACCCCGTACTTTCACGAAGTGCATGGACGCGGCTCTCGCCCCCTTGAGAACTCAGGGCGTGCGAATTTTGAACTATCTGGACGATTGGTTTATTCTAGCACAGTCAGAGACAGAGCTATAATCTCACAGAACTGCGCTTCTCAGCCATCTGAAATGCCTAGGTCTCACGGTCAACTGGACCAAGAGCTCATTACTGCCCAGTCAGTCAATTTCCTTTTTAGGAATAGAACTGGACTCAGTGACCATGACGGCTCGCCTGTCTACACAGCGCGTGCGCTGTGTCCGGCGACTGGCCATGTCATTCACGGCGGGCAGTGTTTCCCCTCTGAAAAAATTCCAGAGGATGCTAGGTTTGATGGCTTCAGCCTCGGCGGTACTCCATCTAGGTTTACTACGCATGCGCCCGCTACAGCACTGGCTGGCCGCGTGTGTGCCACACCGAGCTTGGAGGTCGGGTCGCGAGCAGATCAGAGTGCCACAGCAGTATCACAGCTCTGCAGCCCTGGTCAGCGGCCGACTGGTACCAGAGGGGAGTGACTATGGGTGCGGTCATCTCGACGGATGCGTCCAACACAGGTTGGGGCGCCACCCTCGAGAGCAGACCAGTCTTCGGCCTGTGGTCAGACCGGGAAAAACTCCTCCATATAAACTGTCTGGAAATGATAGCGGTCGAGAACGCGCTGAAACGCTTCCTCCCGCTCATTCAGGACCACCATGTTCTAGTGCGTTCGGACAACATGTCTGTGGTGTCCTATTTAAATCGCCAGGGCGGCGTCAGATCCAGGAATCTCTGTAATCTGGCGGAACGCCTCCTCGTTTGGTCTCAGCACCATCTGCGCTCACTGAGAGCTGCACATGTGCCGGGTCACCTGAACGACGGCCCAGACAGACTGTCCAGGGACAACGTTCCCCCGGGAGAATGGTCCCTGCACCCCCAAACAATCCAGTTATTATGGCGCCTTTTCGGCAAAGCGGAAGTCGACCTTTTTGCGTCACAAGACAACGCTCACTGCCCGACGTTCTTTTCGAAGGACAGGGACGCGCTTGGCCGGAAGTGGCCCAGCCGTCCGCTATATGCTTTTCCTCCTGTATCTCTGTTACCACAGGTGATCAAGAGAATCAGGGAAACGCGCCATTCAGTGCTCCTCATAGCCCCGCGTTGGGAGAACCAGACTTGGTTCCCAGAGCTGATGCGGCTGTCACAGACAGCCCCATGGCCTGTCCCTCTGAGAGCAGACCTCCTCTCTCAAGCGCGCGGCTCGATCTGGCATCCCCACCCGGAGCGCTGGTCGCTACACGTGTGGGTGATCAACGGGTATCCCTGCCAGATGCAGTAATGAACACAATCTCGCAGTCTAGAGCACCTTCTACCAGAAGGCTCTACACGTCCAAATGGTCTGTGTTCTCTAGGTGGTGCACTAGCAAAAACCTGGATCCGCGAACGTGTGGGGTTCCGCGGCTGCTGAGTTTCCTTCAGGAGCTGCTGGATAGGGGTAGATCCCCCTCCACGCTCAAGGTCTATGTGGCGGCTGTCGCAGCATTCTCTGAATCAATGCATGGCCAGTCAATAGGCAGAAACAAGCTCATCATCCGCTTCCTCAGGGGAGCCAGAAGGATGAACCCCCTGCGCCCCCCCTCGGTTCCTATGTGGGACCTTTCACTGGTCCTAGAGGCCCTGAAAGCATTCCCCCTTGAACCCCTGGACACAGCGGACCTGAAATACCTGTCGCTCAAAGCTGTTTTTCTGATCGCAAAATGAACCTTTGGTCTAATAAAACATTGGTACCTAGTCAACCGTTCTCTGAGATTTGTTTTCATGATAATCGAATGTAAAGAGTTTTATCTCAAAAAACTGTTTAGCGTATAACGCTAGTAATGGGGGATTTCTTTAAAAAGAAATCGCTAGTTTATACCACTAACAAGACTCAAAATAGCCCCACACTAACACAGTAACATAATGAGGGTAACTACATGCAAAACGAAGCATTGAGAACTTTGTAAGTGTACAGACCGTTTAATAAGAAGATATTTTATGAAGACAGTCCACTTCGTGTATACAGACAGGAGCCATCTTTGGAAAACAGTCTCAACTAGTCAAACCACGAACGACGTGCTAAGTGAGCTGAACTGTATGAAGTTCAGTGAACTTCTGAACTGTATGAATGGCGTTCGTGGTTTGATTAGTCGAGACTGTTTTCCAAAGATGGCTCCTGTCTGTATACACTCATTATGTTACTGTGTTAGTGTGGGGCTATTTTGAGTCTTGTTAGTGGTATAAACTAGCGATTTCTTTTTACTTAATAGATGCCCCCATTACTAGCGTTATACGCTAAACAGTTTTTAGAGATAAAACCTCTTTACATTCGATTATCATGAAAACAAATCTCAGAGAACGGTTGACTAGGTACCAATGTTTTATTAGACCAAAGGTTCATTTTGCGCCGGAGTTCTCCTTTAACCCGCTGAACCCGACGGCATCGTCCGCGACGCCACACGACTCCTCCGATAAATATTTATATTATTTGATGAAAATTTGATCGATTTTCTTACCGTTTTTTGCAGCAGAAAGCTAACGAACTAGCCGTCACGGGGGTGTCTTTCGTGTCTTTCTAGCCTTTACAGAAGGTTTTCTATCCAGCCTGGAACTTGTGCGTCCTTTCAGAGTGTTTCAGCAATTAATCCAAACGCTTATATCCAAGTTTTATCGACTTAATGTCCATAATTTATACATTATCCGTCATTTTTGCCGCTAGCTCGATGCTAGCTGCCATTTTGGATAACACGTCATGCGTTGCGTGAGGTTGTTGACCAATGACAGGCTGATCCGTCATCCACGTTGGTGTGCGTCATTACGCATGAACCAAGGCTGATATTGTGGAGAGAGAGACGCACAGAGAGACGCGAGTTTTGAATAATGGATCGTCAGATTGAGAAACATGGATCTAAATCAAGCGCTGGTCTTTTTTGATCCCATGGAGGATAATGGATTTTCTGGAGAAAAGAGCTTTTTGACTGATGAGGAACTAGATTACCTGGATGGTCTTAGACCCTGCTGAAGAATAAGTTCCATTTATTTATTTACTGTAAAAGTGAATATCACTATTCTATGATATATCAATATCATATTATCACTAATATGATAAAATATACATTTTCTAAATATGTAAAAATAAGTTCTGTAAAAGTAGTATTTCGTTTTTCTATGTTTGTTACAGAGTTGTGGATTACACTTTGTCTGCCATAGTTTGTCTGTAAAAGTATATAAAAAAACTAATATAATAAAATATACATTTTCTAAATATGGTCAAACAGGCCACCCCCTGGAAATGCAAAGCCTGTGATGTGGCCCTCTGTGTGATTCCTGATAGGAACTGTTTTGAGGCTTGGCATCAGTGAATTTCATGAGGCCCAAAACGCCTGGACTTCTTTTGGAAAAATGTAAATAGTTTTGGTTCTGTTCAAGTTATAATGTTTATTCCTGTGCTCCAGGACTCCAAAGACATGAACAAACTGTTTTCCAGAGGACATTTGCTTAGCTTTTATTTATTTGTGTGTGATTTCAATAAATGTTTGAGTGATTCAATTTCCGTTTTATTTTTTCATTTGTCTTTGTGGTCCCATAACTTATTTTACATTCAGGTGACATCAATGCAACACAAATATGCTGAAAGTTCAATTTGTCCTGAAAAAAAAGAGGTGTGTCAATTGTCTGTGCACAAAAGGGTTGATGTTTTACAAGCTTTTTTAGTAAATAACACCAGACGGAAAATTTATTTTAAAAATACCCTTAGGTCTCAGAGGGTTAAGGTCTTTTGCCTTTGTAGGGCAGTATATATGCCTATACACCGGCCACACACGGCCGCTCTGTATTGCCTGTCAGTGCATGTTTACACGCGCTTATACGCTCATAGTACTCGCGCTTATGCTCGCGCTTATGTACATGCGTGTTGTTCCCACTTTCTGGGTTCACAGAAGTGTTGTGACTCATGAGGTGGATGCGGGCGCGCACGGCGTGGACAAGGGGTTCACGTAGCGTTAGCTAAACTTACGCAATACGAGAGAACCTCTCGTAAGAGAACGATACTGGTTACTAACGTAACCTCGGTTCTCTCTAGAAGAGGGAGCGAGTATTGCGTAACCTGCCGTGCTAAACGCCACAAGCGCTATTTCGCTTCAGTCGATGAAAACCAGAGAATCAGCCTCCGAGCCCCGCTTGTATACGCTAAGCCACGCCCATTCTGGCGGGCTAGGACGCGGCGAGGGCGCGAGCGCCCTCGATTGGACGTGATGTCACGCCGGGCTCACTGATAGGCTGTGCAGTTCCCGCAGGGCAGTCTATGAGCGCGCTAGAATGCCCGCTCTAGGTCTGCTAGCTGCTGCACAGCGTTGACAACATATACAAAATTAAGGATAATTTTTTGGCTTCAATATCTCGAGAAGATGAATCTTTCCCGTAGCGTAAGCTAAACTTACGCAATACTCGTTCCCTCTTCTAGAGAGAACCGAGGTTACGTTAGTAACCAGTATCGTTTTACGGTATTATTCTTATTCCGCCGCTATTTTGACACGCTACTCCTCCCGCGCCTTTTGTCACAGACCCACGAATGAGGCATTAAATCGTGCGGATTATTCGGGAATGGTGTGCTATGACTTTTATAAGCGATACATGGGGGTACGATGTTCGCCCCAGGGGCGAAAAAGCGGCCGAAAAATCCCATAGACAACATTACGACAAACTTTGACGAGTCATAGCTCTGAGCGAGGATTTCGCAGAAACGTGTGATTTGCCACATTTGAAGAGGTTGACAGGCTCTGTAAGAACATACCTCACAATAGGGTAAAAGTTGCACCCCTGGGGGGCAGGAGCTGCCCAAAGTTGCCCCATTGACTTACTATGGTGAAGGACGGCCCATGAAAAGCATGTGTTTTTCCTACTATGGTAAATTGCATAGGGATTTTGTATTGAACATAGCTCTGGATCACAGTGTCATAGAGACAAGGGGGCAGGCTCATTTTACTCAGACGACCAATCAGTCTCTCAGGATCATTGTGAAGCTATTAAGCCACGCCCTAGCAACCATTTAGAGCACCTTAGCAACAAGTTTCATAGACTTCCATTGAAAGAGATCAAAAGAATATCTCCGGACTGAATTGTCATAGAAACACCAGGGTGGTCTCGTTTGACTCGGGGCAGCAAACAGCCAATCATGAATCACCTCAACACTTCCTAGCCACGCCCTAGCAACCATTGTCGAGCACCTTAGCAACCAAAATCCAAAGAGGGATATCGTCCATTCTGAATGTCACAGAGGCATGAGAGTTGGTTTATATCATTCATAGTGACAAGAAGCCTTTGGAGTTTCATCACTGGTAGCTGCCAAGCCACTCCCTAGCAACCAAACAGAGTACCCTAGCAACCATTTTGGCAGACCTACATCTCTGCATCAGAACATCATATAGAGATGGCGTTAACACAAGTTTGACTCTGGGCAGCAAACAGCCAATCATGAATCATGTCAACACTTCCTAGCCCATCCCTAGCAACCATTGTTGAGCACCTTAGCAACCAAAATTGATCACCCAAAATACCTTAGAACACCCTAGCAACCGCCCAAAATACCCTAGCAACCCCCCAAAATACCTTAGAACACCCTAGCAACACCATAGCAACCAACCAAAATACCTTAGAACACCATAGCAACCACCCAGAACACCCTAGCAACACCACAGCAACCGTCCAAAATACCTTAGAAAACCTTAGCAACTGCCTAGTAACCACCCAAAATACCTTAGAACACCCTAGCAACACCATAGCAACACACCGAAGTACCTTAGAACACCATAGCAACCACCCAGAACACCCTAGCAACCGCCTAGCAACCCCAAAACACCCTAGTAACCACCCAAAATACCTTAGAACACCCTAGCAACACCATAGCAACCACCCAAAATACCTTAGAACACCATAGAAACTGCCTAACAACCACCCAGAACACCATAGCAACCACCCAAAATACCTTAGAACACCCTAGCAACACCATTGCAACCACCCAAAATACCATAGAACACACCAGCAACACCATAGCAATCACCCAAAATACCATAGAACACCCTAGCAACACCATAGCAATCACCCAAAATACCTTAAAACACCCTAGCAACCACACAGAACCCCCTAGCAACCGCCTAGCAACCACCCAGAACACCCTAGCAACCACCCAAAATACCATTGAACACCCTAGCAACACCATAGAAACCACCCAGAACACCCAAGCAACCACCTAACAACCACCCAGAACACCCTAGCAACCAACCAAAATACCTTAGCAACTGCCTTGCAACCAGCCAGAACACCCTATCAACCACTCAGAATACCTTAGCAACCGCCTAGCAACCACCCAGAACACCTTAGCAACCCACTAGAAACACTGTAGCAACTTTAAATTACTTCAAACTATACTTTAAACTTTAAACTAATTTAACTTTAAACTAATTTAAACTTCAAACTACTTTAAAATTCAAACTAATTTAAACTTCAAACTACTTTAAAATTCAAACTAATTTGAACTTTAGACTAATTTAAACTTTAAACTAATTTAAACTTCTTCAAACTTTCTGGTCCAAACTTTCACAAGCCAACTTAAAGTTTGTCTCGACGAACTTTTTCTAGTTATAATTGAATTTTATTAATTGTGTGAAATTGACACAAAAGATGATGCATGCATATAATTAGGGTTAAAAATGGCTTTATAAAGGTAAAAATGGCCATATTAGGTAAAATCAATTGAAACATATTGGAAAACATAATTTCTGTCACTGCTGTGAACTGACCCACACAGAGTATGAAGAATATCAAAAACTTTAGGAGTCGGCTGTCCACGACATTCCTAAACCTGCCAAAGTACCAACACAATAAACACACTCAGCAAAATATCGTCTAATAATTGTTATCGAGAAAATCCCAGAAAATATCGAGATATAATTTTTAGTCAATATCGCACACCCCTACCGGCAAGTTATTGCGGATGTTAAATAGCCACCTTTGGCTAGCCTACTTTCCTTCTTCTAATGTCAGTTTTATTTCTCTGTTAAAATATTGTGGGCAGTTTGTAATAAAACATGGATGAAACGTTGTTGCAGTGGTTGATAGGGTTGTCATGGTACCATCAATTTCAGTCGGTACCAATACCAGTAAACTTTTGCTGTTCTCTGTACCAATTTCGGTACAAGAGCAAAAACTGTTGAATGAATTACTTTTTTGGTCTTGTTTTGTATTGTCTGGTAGTTTTTCAATGTCAATCATCACAGTTTCCGATTAAATTGCACATTTAAATATGGTTGTCAATCCAGAAACTTTGCAGTGCACTTGTAACCTGTATTTAGATCATGAATGGGTAATAAAAAGGAGAAGAAGAGCCCTCCCTTTATAATCACTAAGGCTGTCAATCTCTAAAGTGCAAGCTCGCTGAATTCTGCACTCTTGCGAAAACTCCCGTTATTATGAATAAATCTGTCTTAATTGTACAACGAATCTCTTATTTACATTGTGTTTACACTTTGCTGGTTATAATGAAAGGATTTATGAGCATGCGGCTCACATTGCACAAAGCAAAGTCTTGTTCGTTTTCAGCTGTGTTAAGCGAGGATTATTTACTGACTAGAACCTCTGATAGGCCGTTGCGTTCACACGCTCAATAGATATGCGTGTAATTGTCTACAACGCTTGTAAAAACACACTGTAAAACGAAACACGAACAAATGCTCAAACAAACATGAATGACTGTGTTTAAAAGCAGCGTCTATCACCAATTACCGAATATACCCAGTAATTGATAGCCTACTACCAGTACTGTATAAATACCGGTATACCGTCAATTGTTTTTTTTTACCGACTGGTACGGATTGTACCGGTACAATTGACGACCCTAGTGGTGGATACTGTGATATTGTCTTCATCTATCTACTTTTAATATAAGAAGCCCTGACTAAGTACACTGAATAATGTGTGAAATGTCATAGTAACTTTACTATAGGTTGCGCTTTCTCTTGTTTGATATGCTGTTTTAACCACTGGGAAAGAGATAAGCGCCTCAAACCTTTCAAAAAGTGCAGAGATATAATCTCACTCTTAATCACATTTTTCAGGGCATAATCTTTCCCATCAACACGGGCTTAGGCTTGTCAGAGAAGATGAGCAGCTTAATTCTGTTCCATATATAGGACTTAACCAGTACCTACATGTACACAAATCTGAGCACAAATCCTTGATTCTTCCTCATGACAGAGTGTCATCAGCTACATGTTTTGATCTAGCTTCTGGTGTACCTTCGGTCAAAACCTATTGAAGCGAGATGGGTGGAGTGGACAGAGTGTTAGCCAGTTGTGGGCCTGTGCAGGAGTTTTTAAAGTTTTTGATACCAAGAACCACCCACATATGAGGATGCCCTTATGAGAGACCCCTTTCATAAAATATAACGGCACAGCTATTTTCATGTATTTTTCATTCATACTGTGACAAAAATATGAAATGTGACTATAATAAAAACAAATATTTGGCTTTTACATTGTCATTGTATTAACGTCGGCATGAAACAGAAGTTGCAATAGTCTTTGCTTCCCTATTGTGACGTATATTCAAATGAAATGGGTTCTGGAACGAGAAAAACGTCTCGGGCTACGACTGTAACCCTCGTTCCCTGAGAAGGGAACGTGACGCTGCGTCGAGAATCGACACATTGGGGAACACCTTCAGCATGACGTGTCTGAAGCCTGTATGGAACTAGTCCAATCTTGATTGGTGTTGCGTGATGACATCACCCGAGACGTCGCATGTGACGGAGAAGCGGAAGCTATAAAAGGACACCCGAACATAACAGCGTCAGCTTTCAATTGGCCGAAGCAAGTCGTTCTCAGGAGCGCGAAAAGTGTGGCCGAGGGACGCAGTGTCTCGTTCCCTTTCGAGGGAACTCTCGCTGCGTCGAGAATCGACACATTGGGGAACGAAATGCCCACTGCGCCACACTGAGAGAATACGCCCTGGTATGAAGCAATCTGGCGAGAGAACTTGTGACCCCAGTGTAGAGGGCAGATCCAAACTGTAATGTCTTATGAAGGTGTGAGGGGAGGCCCAGCCTGCGGCATCACAGACCTCTTGAAGAGAAACTCCTGACAGCAGAGCTTTAGAGGAAGCCACTCCTCTAGTCGAGTGGGCTCTTATCAGAAGAGGCAAAGGCAAACTGCGCGCCAGGTTAGCTGAAGATATAGCCTCTACTATCCATCTGCTGATAGTTTCTTTAGAAACAGGGGAACCCTAACTTGCTCATCCGACACATGCGGTGGAGGATGAAACGCCTGAAGAATTATAGACCGTGCCACATTTGACGGCACCTTAGGCACATAGCCAGGTCTAGGGTGGAGAATGGCTTTTACTCGAGGCACGAGGAAGCAACCGATAAAGCCTGCAGGCTATGAGGGACGTAATTGCGAGCAGGAAGGCTACTTTAAAGGACATGAATTTCTCAGACATCTCATCCAAGGGCTCGAAGGGTGCCAGGGATAACCCTTCGAGGACCACTGTCAGGTCCCAAGAGGGAACTCTGGACTGGATGACAGACCTCATCCTCCTAGCTCCACGAAGGAAACGTACAATTAGCGTGTGGAAGGCAGCTATGGCCGCCACATAGACCTTAAGCATGGACGGGGAGAGCCCGTCAGAGAAGCGACTCTGGAGGAACTCCAGCACTGAAGCCACCGGGCAGTTAACTGGGCCCAACTGAAGTTCTCTGCACCATAAGTTGAATACATTCCATTTTAATGCATACAGTTTCCTCGTGGAGGGGGCTCTAGAGTTTAAAATGGTCTCAACAACCTCAGTTGAGAGACCAGCATTTACGAGTTGGTCCCCCTCAGGGGCCAGACCCACAGCTTCCATAACTCCGGCCGAGGGTGAAATATTGTGCCCTCGGCCTGAGAAAGAAGGTCCCTCCTGATCGGGATTTGCCAAGGAGGGCCTGCTAGAAGAACCATGATGTCCGAAAACCATACTCGGGCCGGCCAGTACGGGGCTACTAGGAGTAAGCTGATCCCGTACCGCCGTACCCTCTCTAGAACCCCTGGGAGCAGAGCGATCGGGGGAAAAGCGTACAGACGTAGCCTCGGCCACGTCTGCACCATGGCATCCAGTCCCAGGGGAGCTGGATGCGATAGGGAGAACCAGAGTGGACAGTGAGTGTTCTCGTGAGTGGCAAATAGATCCACTTCGGCCTGTCCAAACTCCTTCCATATTAGCTCCACCGACTCTGGGTGGAGTCTCCAATCCCCAGGCCTCAGCCCCAGTCTCGACAGGATGTCTGCTCCCACATTGTTGTTTCCAGGGATAAACATCGCTCTGACTGAGAGAAGTTTACCCTGGGACCACAGGAGGACCTGGTGCGCCAGTCTGCATAGAGGATCTCAGGCCCCCCTGTCGATTTATATAGGAGAACACTGACGTATTGTCTGTCCGAACAAAAACATGATGGCCTCTGAGGTCCGGAAGGAAGTGTCTGAGAGCCAGAATCACAGCCAACATCTCTAGGCAATTTATGTGCCAAGAGAGATGAGGGTCCTTCCAGAGACCCCTGGTGTAGCGGCCTTTTATAACTGCACCCCAGCCTTTGAGGGAAGCATCCGTGGTCACAATTCTTCTCTGACACGATGCCCCCAACACAGGACCTAGGGACAGGAACCAAGGTTTCTTCCACATTATCAAGGAATGAAGGCATCTGCGCGTTACCTTGATAGTGCGAAAAGGGTTCCCCCTAGGGGAAAACCCTCTGGTTCTGAGCCACCACTGTAAGGCCCTCATGTGCAGCAGGCCAAAAGGAATTACGTTGGACGCTGCCGCCAGGAGACCCAGCACTCTTTGAAAGTGTTTGACAGTGATGGTTTGGCCCAGCCTGAAACTCGTTACTGTGGTCAAGATGGTATTTATACGAGCAGGAGACAACTGTGCCCGCATCGTAACTGAGTCCCATACTACCCCCAGGGAAATAGTTCTCTGCAGAGGAGTTAATGAACTCTTCTTGACATTGAGTCTCAGTCCCAAGCACCTTAGATGGTGCAGAACAACATCTCGATGTTGAACTGCCATCACCTCCGACTCTGCTAGAATCAGCCAGTCGTCGATATAATTGTGGATGTGAATGCCTTGAAGCAGGCCCGGCGCCACGAGGGGGCAAAAGGGGGCATTGCCCCCTCAGATCTGATTTGTGCCCCCTCAGTTTAATTTTTGTATTCATGGTTACAAATGAAATGTTTACCTTTTGAGCGGTACGGTCCCATATGGGATGTATAATGTTCAGTGACGTGACATCACTAAGTTACCAGATTCGCGCGTTGGTTGGCACTGAGCCAGAGACGGACGAGCTCAGCGCTGTCATATATCAAAACTATGCAGTGTTTTCAACCTCATAATGTTTATTTTAGGTTTCAGACATTGAAATACACATAAACACTAGTAAAACAATACATTTGGAGTTTGTAAAATACACATGTCTGTGTATTTTATTTTAGTTTTTTTTAGTTTTTAAAATACACATGTCTGGATGTCTGTAGAAGCAGTAATAACAATATATTCAAATATAATTAGCCAACGTGTGTTATTCATATCAGACAAACATAGAGGAAGTGACTATAAAGTTTACTCTATTCTTCTCACAGTTCACCGGCCACTTTCTTACATATATTTCGGGAGAAACTGATGAGTGACGTCTGACAGGACTCTCTGAACTGCGGCGCAAATAAACATGGTTACGGGCTGGCGCCCATCTCACGTTATAGATCAAGATCAAGATTATTAATAAAGGTTTTAAACGACCAAACACACTCACTTACACATTTTTGACAATCGGAATATCAGATAGTTGATGACATGGTAAGCAAGTTTGTGAATATTTTGAATAAAAAAGGAAAAAGAAAATAAAAGCGATATACATCTGTCATTCATTATTGTGGCTGTGGTGTATCACGTGACAAATATGACGCGTTGCCATGGAAACATTAAGGGGGAACGTTCTAAAATAAAAACTCACTCTGGGGAGTCAGTTAGAATATTTTAAACTTAAGCGTGAAAGAGTTCATATATGAATAATAAATTATGCTGGCTTATCTTTTTATTACGCGGTTACCTGTGCAGTTGCATATGGAGTGTTTTATGGAGCGCTGCATTTAAAAATCTGTTGTTCCATTGAAGCGAGGTGTATATTGATTGTTCATTGATGGTATAAAGTTAAGCCCCCTTAACAATTTCACATGCCCCCTCAGTCATTTCATCCTGCAGCCGGGCCTGCCTTGAAGTCTGAGAGCTGTAGAACCCGGTTTCTCGCTCTTGAGGAGGAACATGCTCTATGGCCTCCTTCGCTAAGAGGGACTGGACTTCCTGTTCCATGACCTGACCCTGTTCGGAGCTGACCAGTGTGTGCACGACCCCACTGAATTTTGGTGGGCGATACTCGAACTGGATTCTGTACCCCTTTTCTATTATACGCAGGACCCACTGAGATATATTTTGAAGACCCTTCCAGGTGTCTAAATAATCTACTAGGGGGATCAGTCTCTCGAGACCGACCTCTGGTGTTATATTTCAAACCTCGGTGACCTGAAGCAGTTTACTGGCAGGTCTTAACCGAAAAAAATTTTCTGCAGGCCTCGTGAGAGGAAGCTTGCGACGGTCTCGTGGGACTGCCCCCTGGCAACAGACCCACGAGACTTGGAACGACGGCGGGGGATTAGCTGTTTTAATGCGGCTGATTGTCGTTTCGTCTCCTGAAACCTCTCAACGACAGTACTGACTGCGTCGCCGAAGAGGCCAGAAGACGAAATCGGGGCGTCGAGGAGGAAGGCCCTGTCCTTGTCCCCGACACCCTACAAATTCAGCCACAAATGTCTCTCCATTGCTACCAAAGCTGCTATAGAACGGCCGATTGCACGGGCCGTCTCCTTGGTAGCACGGAGAGACAAGTCAACCGCTCGACGCATCTCCTGAATGTCGTCGAGGGCGACCTCCCCGCTGTCGTCCACCTCTTTTAACAGGTCGGCCTGCCGCCATATATGCTTTCCCAACCAAGGCCGATGTTGTACGGCAGGGCTTGGAGGGAAGCGCCGGAGCTCTCAGGGACGATGCAGCCTCGGGCGAGAGATGAGATGCAAACCCCACGGGTCTCTTCAACCCGTGGCATCGTCCCATAGCCCATCTCTCTCGACCCCATTATAGATGAATATATATGTACATTGGGGCTGGAAAGTCTAGAAGAGAAGGGCTTATCCCACGATCTTGACACCTCGGTGTGGAGATCGTGGAAAAATGGGAGGCTCCGGCGCGAAGGCTGTGACCGGGCTTGGAGGAAGCGCTCATCGAGTTTGCTTTTCACTGTCGCTTCGTGCTTTTCTGGTGGCCAATCGATATTTCATTTGGCCACAGCCCTAGTCACAACCTCCAGCAGCTCCTCAGATGCAGGAGAATGGAGTGGCAGATCTTCACATTCCCCTGCATCGATGCTCAAAATATCCGCCTCCTCAGAGGCAGATAATTCGAGCATCTGGTCCTCTTCACGGGCGGAAGAAGCCGCAGGGCAGGCTCCCGAGCCGTGAGCGGGACCGTGGGAACTGGTCGATGAATGTTGGGAAAGGGCCGAAGCCGTCTCAACATCCTCAACCAGATCCCTTTGCGATCCCCAAGAATGCAGGCGCCGTGCTGCCTCGACAGACGCGGGACCTGATCCCTGAGGAGCGCATGCCTGGGCTGCTTTATTAAACAGGCTCAGGCGGGAACGGAGCGTTCTCATGGGCATGAGATCACAATTAGCACAGACAGCGCCCTCGAGCGCTGCCTGTGCATGCTCCATTCCCAGACAAACAACACAAAGCGAGTGTGTGTCACCCTCACTCAAAAAGCGCGGACAAGGGGACGCACACTGTCTGAACTGCTTCTCTACTTTCTCTGCCATCTCAATATATATAAGGGATAACATACAAACAACACCAAATAAGACACACAGTCACATAGAACGCTTGCTGAAGAACAGAAAGCTGACGCTGTTATGTTCCGGTGTCGTTTTATAGCTTCCGCTTCACCGTCACATGTGACGTCACGGGTGATGTCATCACGCAACACCAATCAAGATCGGACTAGTTCCATACAGGCTTCAGACGCGTCACGCTGAAGGCGTTCCCCAATGTGTCGATTCTCGACGCAGCGCGAGTTCCCTCGAAAGGGAACTGTAGGGCGGGAGTTTCAGGACTTGATTTTGTCCTTCAGGAATTGATTGGATCATAGGATGGCATTTCTAAATAAATGGACGCCAGTTTGCAGTCAGTTGTGGAGGATATTTAGTTCCACCCTCCGCCTAATGAAGAGAACAGATGCCGTTTCGAGGGGGAGGGGAGGTTAACGTTTTTGATTAAAGATTCTGAGTGCACATGAATTAAATAATAATAATAATGTGCACAGATAAATAATTTATAATAAACACTGCAACATTCTGTGAAAAAAAATAAGAGTTGTCAATTTTGTTTTCATGGTGACTCTAAAGCAGTTTATTGAAATACTATCTGGAAAAAATTACTTTTTGTGTAAACGTTTTTTTTTTTTTTCCCACAAAACTATTTGCAGATTTGTTTTCTTACTGTATAAAAACTAATAATACATTTAATAATAATACATTTTATTTATGGGCACCTTTCAAGATGCCAAAGGACACTTTACAATTAATATGCATACTGTAAGCAATACATTAAGAAAAACAATAATATACAAAAGCTGTAATATAACAATAATATAAAAATAATATAAAAAAGCTTAAATAGTGAAAAATAAATATACTAAAATGTATGTGAAATACATTTATTTTGGTAAGTATACTACAAATAAATTTATATTTATGTACTTAACCCTTTATAGGGCACTCATTGAAATACTTGGAAATTCTAAATTTCAACCATAGAGTGTTATTGGAGGATATTATAAGACTTCTAAACATTTGTGAGTTAAAAAAAAAAAAAAAAAAAAAAATTAGGTTGGAAATCAAGGGCAATGAAGTTACCATATATGGTTCCTCGCCAGTCTAGGGTAATTTTTTTTTCCTTTAAAAAGTGTATATATAAAAATATAATAAAAACACAAACTTGTTACAAACATAAAAATATTTATTTAGGAACATTTTAAATTATTATTAGGTACATTTTAAATTAAATTACACCTCTTGGCAGAGGGGCCTATATCACTCTGGCCTGGAGTGTCTAGGTTGTGTGTGGGTGGGTGGGTGGGAGGAAGTCAGGGTCTGCCACATCATCATCTTCCTCCTCACAGCCCTCATCATCACTGATGCTGGTGACTATCAGTGACGTTGTCACGATCGCTAGCGGAGAAATGGGTGGATCCAAACGCAGC
This sequence comes from Rhinichthys osculus, assembly GCA_029959095.1. NCBI lineage: Eukaryota > Metazoa > Chordata > Actinopteri > Cypriniformes > Leuciscidae > Rhinichthys > Rhinichthys osculus. The sequence goes on from JARWKJ010000008.1 coordinate 22,288,666, forward strand.
AACATGGTAATCAGGGCAATCCAAATAATCGTCATCCATGCAAGAGTCAAAGTCCAAATAATCAGAATCGTAGTCATCCATGCCAGTGTCGAAAACCATTTAATCAGTCAGTGAACAAATAAACAAAACAAGAACAAAAACGAGAACAAACTTGAAACCAGACCTTAGCGTAGACAAGTGACATAAAATAATGACTCCGTGACATGAACTAACACAGACAAGGTATTTATGCACAGACACTAACAACATAAATGGGAACAGCTGGGTGCAATCACAAGTGATGGGAACAAACAAGGATTATGGGAAATGTGGTTCGAGGATGAATAGAGACAGGAAGGAGACATCTAGTGGACACCCAGTGGAAACACAACAGACACTGTGACATAACTCCCCCTCTATGGAGCGGCTACCAGACACTCCATGACCAAAAAAACAACTCGACAAAAGTCCAGGAGGGAGGTGGAACTGTGGGGAATCAGGGGGAGGGATGGAGGGCCAGGACCATGGGAGGGAATGGACACAGGGGATGACAGTTCATCGGGCGGCGACGACCCTTCAGGTGGCCAGGGTGGAACAGACCGTCCATCGGGAGGCCAGGGCGGTGAAGACCCCTCGGGCGGCCAGGGCGGTGAAGACCCATCGGGCGGCCAGGGCGGTGAAGACCCATCGGGCGGCCAGGGCGGTGAAGACCCATCGGGCGACCAGGGCGGTGAAGACCATCGGGCGGCCAGGGCGGTGAAGACCCATCGGGCGGCCAGGGCGGTGAAGACCCATCGGGCGGCCAGGGCGGTGAAGACCCATCGGGCGGCCAGGGCGGTGAAGACCCCTCGGGCGGCCAGGGCGGTGAAGACGCCTCAGGCGGCCACGGCGGAGACGACCAAGGCGACCACGGCACAGGAACAGAACCCAGCTCAGGAACAGCAACAGACACCGGCTCAGGAACAGCAACAGACACCGGCTCAGGAACAGCAACAGACACCGGCTCAGGAACAGCAACAGACACCGGCTCAGGAACAGCAACAGACACCGGCTCAGGAACAGACACTGGCTCCGGCTCACGAACAGACACTGGCTCCGGCTCACGAACAGACACTAAAACTGTAACAGACACAAACACAGAAACAAACACTGGCTCCTGCTCTGGAACGGGCACCGGCTCCTGCTCTGGAAAGGGCACCGGCTCCTGCTCTGGAAAGGGCACCGGCTCCTGCTCTGGAAAGGGCACCGGCTCCTGCTCTGGAAAGGGCACCGGCTCCTGCTCTGGAAAGGGCACCGGCTCCTGCTCTGGAAAGGGCACCGGCTCCTGCTCTGGAAAGGGCACTGGCTCCGGCTCTGGAAAAGTGAACACAGGCATGTCCAGTATCCGAGCCAAACGCTCCAAATAGTCCCTCAGTAGACCCCCGGCTGCGAGAAAGGGTATTTCCTGATCCGTCTCTGACTGGGCAGACGGGACGTGAACAGTCTCTGGCTGGGCAGACGGGACGTGAACAGTCTCTGGCTGGGCAGACGGGATGTGAACAGTCTCTGGCTGGGCAGACGGGACGTGAACAGTCTCTGGCTGGGCAGACGTGACGTGAACAGTCTCTGGCTGGGCAGACGGGACGTGAACAGTCTCTGGCTGGGCAGACGGGACGTGAACAGTCTCTGGCTGGGCAGACGGGACGTGAACAGTCTCTGGCTGGGCAGACGGGACGTGAACCATCTCCGACTCAGCCTCCAGAAAAGCGGCGGGCTGCTGGGACACGGGCTCCGGGTCTTTGGAGAGGCTAGGGGTCTTCCTCCTCCTCTGCCGTTTCCGCTGGTGAAGTGCAGGTTCAGGACGGGACAGGACCCGCGGAGAAGGGTGTTCTGGGGTGCGCATCACCGGACCATGGTCGAAGGAGGACCGAAGTATAGACTGGGTCCGGGGCTCACCTCTAGTACTTCCTCCTCTGCGAGCTCCACGGGCCCCCGGAAATCTGGCCAGACGCTCTCCTCTAAAAGACTCTCTGTCGTTAAACGAAAGATCTTTAGGAAGCCTGAGCGCCGTGGCCTCCTCCCTTTGACGGACCACAAACGCAAAAGCCTGCAAAATGTTTATGCTGCTGGATCCATTTGCTGACGGAGTCATTCTGTCACGATCGCTAGCGGAGAAATGGGTGGATCCAAACGCAGCAACATGGTAATCAGGGCAATCCAAATAATCGTCATCCATGCAAGAGTCAAAGTCCAAATAATCAGATTCGTAGTCATCCATGCCAGTGTCGAAAACCATTTAATCAGTCAGTGAACAAATAACAAAACAAGAACAAAAACGAGAACAAACTTGAAACCAGACCTTAGCGTAGACAAGTGACATACAATAATGACTCCGTGACATGAACTAACACAGACAAGGTATTTATGCACAGACACTAACAACATAAATGGGAACAGCTGGGTGCAATCACAAGTGATGGGAACAAACAAGGATTATGGGAAATGTGGTTCGAGGATGAATAGAGACAGGAAGGAGACATCTAGTGGACACCCAGTGGAAACACAACAGGCACTGTGACAGACGTAGCCTGATCTTCGCTGATTGGCTAGGAGAAATATATGCGCTCATACGACAATGCAAACAGGCAGGGGAGAGTCAGTTTGAATGCGCGATTAAGTTACCAAATATGGTTCCTCGCCCGATAAAGGGTTTTAATATAATTATCCTGCAATTGTACTTTTTGTATACTAAATGGGTATACTTAAAATCTGCTAGATTGGAACAACTAATTTTGTACTTAATGCACTTTAATAATCCAGAAATAGGGCTGAGGTTCAACTAAAGCTATACTTAAGTATATTTGATTGTGCTAAAATGAAACTATTGCAAGTAAACTTTAGGTTCACTTTAAATATCTTGCATTTAAAGAATCATATTATACAGAGATCATACTACCCTTAAAGGTGGGGTATGTGATTCTCTTTTTTGTAATTTTTTTCAAAATAACTTGAAATCCTATTCCTAACCCACTTACAGCCACTGAGTTAGAAGCACTGAAATGAAAATTAAGCAATTTAATCATCTGTGGAACGGGCAGGCAGAGCCGGCCCGAGCCTTTTGGGGGCCCTAAGCAGAATTTGATTTGGGGGCCCCCTCCCACTACACGGAGTCACCTGTGCTTGGCGATTATTGACACAAATATCACGCAATAATGATACATTATAAATTAATACAATGAGGTTATGTATAAATACAAAATAAATACTTAGCCTACTTAGATATTTTTTTTTAACTTTTACTTTACTCTTTTACTAACTCTTTGAAACTTCTTAAAACAAACTGTCTCAAAACATATCAAATAAATTATTTGCTAAAATAATGACAACTGAGAAAATCAAAAACATAATAAGAGCAAGGGTTCAACAATGACAATTATTGTTGAAAACTGTAAAAAATATTATTATTTCTCAACTGTCTCAATACAGTGTAACTGTACACAACATCTTTATTATTATTATTATTATTATTATTGTAACAGACTTTGTTGGATTGTACATGACAGAATCCAACAAAGTCTGTTACTATTACACCGGTAATGATGTACTGGCGCTCGTTGTGTGTGTATGCAATGTATTTTTCCCCTCTGGGCTTGCCGTAGATAGGAATGGTTCAATGCTGCACAAAACATACCGTAAATAATCATGCAAACATACTTTTATCTTGCTCTTTTTTTCTCCTCCTTTGTCATTTTCTTCGTTCTATTTTCGGCACCAGAGGGAAACGTCCTTTTTTGTGACATGGCTTAACATTACCGCGAGTCCGCGACTATGCGCAGTTGCGCACGAATTGTCTATGCACGTGCAAGGTATCTAGATTATGCGCATGACTTAAACGCTGGCAGACACAGCAGCAGTTGTAGGGAGGTATATTGATCATGAAATCTGAATCTGAAAGTCTTTAATTATTCATTCATTCATTCATATTAATTCATTCATTTATGTCACTTGTTTAAGTCATCTAAAAAAATATTTTTTTGATTTTTCGACTCGATTGGGGGCCCCCCTGGTGGCCAAGGGGCCCCAAGCAGCCGCTTAGTTCGCTTATGCCTCGGGCCGGCCCTGTGTTTAAGTCATCTAAAAAAATATTTTTCGATTTTTCGACTCGATTGGGGGGCCCCCTGGTGGCCAAGGGGCCCCAAGCAGCCGCTTAGTTCGCTTATGCCTCGGGCCGGCCCTGCGGGCAGGACTCGAAAAACTCCAGCCAATCATTTCCAAGACCACCAGAATCATTGGACAGTAAGTCCGTCAATCAAACGGTTGTACCACACCCCCTCCCCCCAGCGCGCGTGACCCCCGTCGTGCGCATGCTCAAAGTTTGTGACGCATGCGCATCTCGTCAGTAAAGCCGGTTCCATGATTAGTAGTAAATCGTCATTACAATCTCTCGCGCATCTGAGTTTTCGCTCGTGCATGATTGCGCGTCCATGTTCTTCGAATGGGTGGAGTCAGAGCCGGCGTTGGAGGAAAGAAGGTAGGACCATTTGAATTGTATATTTTCAAAATCTGCCGGTCGTTTTCCAAATCACATACCCCACCTTTAATAATTGTGATATTAAAACACATTTTAAACTTAATATTAAGAAATGTGCATTGTGCAATAAAGAAGGACTCCAAATAAAGTTTAATTATAATATTTATATCAATAAGTCTCAAGCAATATGTCAGTATGGATTTGTAGTATTAGTATGAAATAAATGTATTTTAAATACATTTTCGTATAGTTTTTTTTCACTAGGGTATATCAAACAAAATAAGCTATTCTAAAAAAAAAGGGTTTTAAGGCGTGAATTAAAAATTGAAAGACTAGAACTATTACATGTGTCTTGAGGCAAGGAATACCAAAGACTCAGAGCAGTACAACTAAAAACTCTACATCCCATGGTAGTCAAACATACATAAGGTGTAACAAGTTATAGAAGCAGAAGACCTGAGGGATCGGGTAGGTGAAAAAATATAAAGAAGATGAAGAGCCTTATAAGTAAAAAGTAAAATCTTAAATTGAATCCAGTATCTAACTGGAAGCCAATGGAGTTGTGTTAATACTGGAGATGTGCTCAATCGAAGATTATCTTGTAATGATCCCACTGCTGAATTCTTTACCATTTGAAGTTTCTGAAGAAGCTTTTGTAAAACTGAGAAGAGAATTACAATAGTCAATACAAGATATAACCATTGCATGTACAAGGATAGCAGTTTATTATTTAGCAGATGATAATGCATGTAAAACAATATAGTACTATCAAGGATGATAATCAGACTCTTAGGATAGAAGGATAGATAACGCAGTTCTCAATATTTAGTGTAAAAGTTCCACAATTTTTTTTTTTAGTTTTAATTTAGTGCCTACTAATAGGATAGAATAAGTTTTCTCACTGTTAACCTTAAGAAAATTGCATGCAAACGAATCGGTTACCTAACGTAACCTCGGTTCTCTCTAGAAGAGGGAACGAGTATTGCGTAAACTAGCTTACGCTGCGGGAAAGATTAATCTTTGCTGAGAGTTTGAAGCCAAAAAATTATTTCATAATTTGTATCCATTGACAACGCAGTTCCTCTGCGGCAGACCTAGAGCAGGCTAGCTAGCAGCTCATTGGTTCGCTCAGAGAGAACTGCTTAAGCCTATGGGAGAGCGGGGCTGAACCCGCTTCCAATGAGAGGCGCCCGCGCGCTCATTGCGTCATGGCCCGCCAGAATGGGCGTGGCTATGGTGTATATAACAGTCTCTCCCAGGCTTATATGTTGATTTATTTCAGCGTGAAGCGAAACGCTAGTAGCGCAAGCACGGCCGGGAACGCAATACTCGTTCCCTCTTCTAGAGAGAACTGAGGTTACGTTAGGTAACCGATTCGTTCTCTTACGAGAGGTTCTCTCGTATTGCGTAAGCTAGCTTACGCTGCGGGAACACCTGGTCAACGCCGTGCGCGCTATGAATCCACTCATGAATCCCAGGGTGATACCGGGGGATTTTTAACGTGGAGTGAATGTAGTATGAGGCCGGCAGAGCGGGCACATGAAGTGTATACATAAGCATTTAAGGAGAGCACAAGGGGCGAACCGGTTGTGTGAGGGACTCCCAGTAATGCAGCTTCTTAGGGAGCTGGTCGTTAGACAGCTAGTAATTTTGCCTGCAAGGCGGGAACTTCCAAGTTGTAAAATCTGACAAAAGTGGACGGGGAGGCCCATCCCGCGGCCACACAAATGTCATGAATGGAAATTCCACAGGACCATGCCCACGATGAGGCCATGCCTCTAGTGGAGTGCGCCCTGATGCCCAGAGGGCAGGGCAGGCATTTAGATGCGTAAGCAGAGGCGATAGCGTCTACTATCCATCTAGACAGTGTCTGTTTAGAGGCGGCCAGACCTTTGGTGCGCCCCCCAAACGACACGAAAAGCTGCTTCATCCTCTTAGCTCCCCTGAGGAAGCGGATGACTAACTCGTCTTTTCCCAGGGACTGAGCGCGTCGGGGTTCAGAGAACGCCGCGACGGCTGCCACGTAAACCTTGAGAGTGGAGGGGGACCTGCCCTTGTCCAGCATCTCTTGAAGGAAAACAAGCAAAGACGGCACCTCGCATGACCGTGGGTCCAGATGTTTGTCGGTGCACCATTTTGAGAACACAGACCATTTAGACGCATAGAGCCTTCTCGTGGAAGGTGCTCTAGCCTGTATGATAGTGTTTCTCACTCCCTCTGGCAAATCGACGAATAGTCGTTGATCACCCATGCATGTAGCGCCCAGCGCCGTGGATGGGGGTGCCAGATCGTGCCGCGAGCTTGAGAGAGGAGATCTGCTCTGACTGGGATGGGCCACGGGGCTGTCTGTGACAGCTGAGTGAGCTCCGGAACCCAATTCTGACTCTCCCAACGCGGGGCTATGAGGAGCACCGAGTGGCGTGTGTCCCTGATCCTCTGAATTACCTGTGGTAACAGAGCGATCGGAGGGAATGCATAGAGCGGGCGGCGAGGCCATTCCTGGGCTAGCGCGTCCTCGCTCCTTGAGAAAAATATTGGGCAGTGAGCGTTCTCTTCTGACGCGAAGAGGTGCACTTCTGCTCTGCCGAATAGCCGCCACAGTTTTTGGACCGTTTGTGTGTTCAGGGACCATTCTCCTGAGGAGATGAGGTTCCTGGACAGTATGTCTGGACCGTCGTTCAGATGGCCCGGCACATGCGTCGCTCTGAGCGAGAGCAGGCGGCTCTGAGACCAAACTAAAATGCGGTGTGTCAGTAGGAAGAGATTCCTGGATCTGACACCGCCCTGACGGTTGAGATAGGAGACCACAGCCATGTTGTCCGAACGGATCAGGACGTGGTGTCCCCGAATGAGCGGGAGGAAGCGCAAGAGCGCGTTCTCGACCGCAAGCATTTCCAGACAGTTTATGTGTAAGGGGCTTTCCTGTGTCGACCAATGGCCGAAGGCCGGTGAGCCCTCGCAGACTGCACCCCAACCCGTGTTGGATGCATCTGTCAAGATGACTTTTCGGCGGGAAAAGGTCCCCATCGTGACGCCCTGCCGAAACCATTCTGCTACTGTCCATGGCTGCAGCGCCGTGAGACATGTCTGCGTAACTCTGATCAGCTGGCGGCCCGTGTTCCACGCGCGGTGGGGTACACGGCTGTTTAACCAAAGCTGAAGCGGGCGCATGTGCAGAAGGCCCAGCTGAAGCACAGCGGAGGCTGAGGCCATGTAACCCAGCATCCTCTGAAAAGTTTTCAGAGGTGTGCGGGTGCCCATCTGAAACGAGGCGGCCAGTCGCTGTACACTGCACGCGCGCTGTGTAGACAGGCGAGCCGTCATCGTGACGAAGTTCAAATCTATTCCCAGAAAGGAAATCGATTGACTGGGTTGAAGGGAGCTCTTTGTCCAGTTGACAGAGAGGCCCAGCGTTTTCAGATGGTCGAGGAGAACTGCGCGGTGCGACAGAAGCTCCGTCTGTGATTGGGCCAAAATCAGCCAGTCGTCCAGATAATTCAATATGCGCAGCCCCTGGCTCTGCAGGGGGGCGAGCGCCGTATCCATGCACTTCGTGAATGTACGGGGCGCCAGGGATAAGCCGAACGGGAGAACGGCGTATTGATAAACATGACCCTAGAAGACGAAACGTAAGAATGGCCTGTGACGGGGATTTATCTGGATCTGAAAATAGGCGTCTTTCAGGTCTAGAGAGATGAACCAGTCCCCCTGGCGCACCTGCGCGAGGAGTTTCCTGGTAGTGAGCATCTTGAACGGTCTCTTCATGAGCACTTTGTTCAAAAACCTGAGATCTAAAATCGGTCTGAGGCCGCCGTCTTTCTTGGGAACCAGAAAATAACGGCCGTAAAACCCCGACTCGGTCATAGATGGTGGGACTCTCTCTATGGCGCCCTTTTGCAACAGCGTCGCAATTTCTGAGCGGAGCGTGCCGGCGGCCAGCGGGCTGACAGTAGATTCGAGCCGCGCACGAGGCGGGCGGCGGCGAAACTGTAGCAGATAGCCATTCTTTATAATGCTTAGCACCCACGGGGAAATGCCTGGAATGGCTTCCCACGCTTTGGAGCATGCGGCTTGTGGCCGAATGGCTATATCGCCCTGATTGCTGCACATAGCGGGCTGGACACAGTGTGTGGGCGCGCTTTGAATGTGTGTGGCAACGGGATTTGCACTCAGAGAGGAGTCTATGGGCCGTGAAACAGAGCGAGCAGAGAGGGGACACGCGCATGAGCTCGTGGGCGTGTTTATGTTCTCTGATATTAGAGCGGGCTGTGCCCGTTTCATGTGATGGGGCTCTGAGAGAGACACGGGATATGTTATGCTTGTGTGTATGGGTGAGCACATGATTGTGGGCACATTTTCTACACAACTGGCAAATTTTCTCTTTTTGAGATTTCTCTGGGTAGCCGTAAAAACGGCTTTTTGTCGCTCGCAAGCGGGCTGGGACGCCGGCTTGTTTGTGGCGGTCAACACTACAGCAGTCGGCGAAACAACGGGGACTGGCAGAGGGCGAAGCTTTGACGGCGGTCCGGCCGCAGCGGGAGAGCACCGTCGTTTTCTTAACTTTGCTAGGCAGACTTCTGATGATCAGGCTTCAGCGTGATCTTGGGTCGCGGGCCCCGTGGGGGCGGCGGCCTGCGGCGGCTGTCAGAGCGAGAGCGAGGGCGGCCGCCCTGTCTGCGCTGGGCTGTTTGAGTCTGCGGAGGGGGGCGCTGTGGTGGAGCTCTGGCAGGAGGCTCGCGAGAGCGGCCTGCGGAAGTGCTAGCACGGCGGGGCAGAAACAAATTCATGGCCTGACTGGCTTTCTGGACCTCGGAAAAGCGATCGACGATTCCCGTGACAGCAGATCCAAAAAGGCCCGTCGGGGAGAGGGGGGCGTTAAGAAACGCGGCGCGCTCAGAATCTCCCATGTCGGCGAGCGTGAGCCATAAGTGTCTCTCGGCTACACAAAGGCTGGCCATGCATCTCCCCAGAGCTTGTGCGGCGGCTTTAGTGGCACGAAGGGCGAGGTCCGTCGCACTTCTCAGATCCGTGACAGCGGGGGAGGGGTTTCTACCGCTTTCGGCCCACTCACGGAGAATATCGCTCTGTAGCACTTGGAGGACAGACATAGAATGCAGCGCTGCGGCGGCCTGACCGGCGGCGGCGTAGGCGCGAACATGAAAGCTCCAGGTCGCTCTGCAAGCTTTCGAAAGGAAGCGTGGGGGAAGAGCGCCATCTAGCAGAGGGCGGGCAGAGGTATGCGGCGACCAAGTCCTCAACGGGCGGCATGGCTGAGTAACCTTTTTCGGCGGCTCCATCCACCGAGCGCAGCGAGGCGGATATATCGGAGCGGTTTCTAGCCGAGAGCGGGGCATTCCAGGACTTCGTAAGCTCTGTGTGAAGTTCAGGCAGGAATGGGGCGGCCCGGTTGCACGCGGGGGTCGAGCGCCGATGAAAAAATCTGCCGTCCATCCGGTTCGGGGCCTGCTCGGGTGGAGGAGACCACTCGAGACCGAGGCGTTCGACGGCCTGTGAGAGGAGGCACATTAGTTCCTCCTCTATCCCGGCGCGGAACCCCGCCGACTCTCTCGTGGATCCGAGAGATGACCATTCCTCACTGTCTGACGCGAGCAGTGAACAGGAATCCTTCTCCTCCGCGGCGTCATCGGAAGCGACAGAGCGGCCACTCGGCGGCAACTGTATGTCCGGCAGGGGCGGGGAGGGAGAGCGGGAAGCGGGAAGCGGCGGCCCGCATGGTTCCGCAGGGGGCTCCGGCGGCCTCTGGGAGCGGCGTTTCTTCTTACGCGGCGAAGAGGGAGGCGGCGCGGGAGCGGATCTTGCTGCCAAAAGTCGTGCCCGCAGGGACGACAACAGCAGGCTCTCACAGAAGTCGCATCCTCCATCCGCGAGGGCGAGTTCTGCGTGCTCGAGTCCCAGGCAGAGAGCGCAGATGACATGGCGGTCTCCGTCCTCGAGACGAGCGCGGCAAGAGCCGCAGGAAAAACGAGACATCTTTAAAAAGACGCTCAGCTCTTTTAGATATAGAGAAAAGAAGAAGGATACAGTCGTCGGATGGCGCTAGCTTGCAGGGCGGCTGAACGTGGCGAAGACGGCCGGCTTCTTCAAGGTCCGGGAGCTCGCTAGAGTGATGCCTTCTCGACGGCGACGGCTTTTCTCAGGACAGCAGAAGCGTGCAGCTTGCTGAAGATGAAATGAATCAACATATAAGCCTGGGAGAGACTGTTATATACACCATAGCCACGCCCATTCTGGCGGGCCATGACGCAATGAGCGCGCGGGCGCCTCTCATTGGAAGCGGGTTCAGCCCCGCTCTCCCATAGGCTTAAGCAGTTCTCTCTGAGCGAACCAATGAGCTGCTAGCTAGCCTGCTCTAGGTCTGCCGCAGAGGAACTGCGTTGTCAATGGATACAAATTATGAAATAATTTTTTGGCTTCAAACTCTCAGCAAAGATGAATCTTTCCCGCAGCGTAAGCTAGCTTACGCAATACGAGAGAACCTCTCGTAAGAGAACCATTATTTAATTTAAAATAAACAAGCCAAGAGAGAGGAGGGTAGTAGGCTTTGAAGACAAATAAAGCTGGGTGTCATCAGCATAACATTTAAAATGTATAAAGAATTTATGAAATATGTGACCTAAAGGCAATAGATTAATAAAAAGAAGAGGGCCCAAAATTGAGCCCAGAGGCACGCCACTAGTAATCTGAGAGGCATTTAAACTTTTAATTTGAATGAACTGAGACGATAAATAAAATCTAAACCAGGCAAAGTGAATACCAGTTAGTCCAAAGGAAATCAGTCTCTCCAATAAAATAATATGCAAAACTGTCAAAAGTTGAGCTTAAATCAAGAAGAATGAATATTGATAAAAGTCCAGAATCCACAGCCATCAACAAATCATTCGTAACTTTAATAAGTGCAGTCTCTCATGCTGTGAAATGGATGATAGGCAGAAATTGCTCAAACAAGTTATTCTCTGTAAGATGAGCATGTACCTGTCGAGCTCAACTATTTTTTCCAATAATTTAGAAAGATCAGAAAAAATAGTGGTGCCAGTAGAAAAGTCACAATGAATTTAGCAATTTATAATTTCTTTAGAAATCAGAATGAAATTTAGTAAATGCAAAACCTTTGAATTTTAGTCAGTGCAATTTAGCTTGTGTTTGAAAGGAAAACCAGGGTTATTGCTGAGCATAAACTCAGAATTCTCATGAGTCTCATGTATAGGCTTAAATATGAAACTTATTTTTTTTCCAGGAATATTTTATAGGCTTATCTGGTGTCATTAATTTCACTTTCCATTAATGTTTTTGTAATATCCTTTTATCTAAGCTGGCTCCTTAATGACATCATGACATCCTAAATGACATTCTCTATGAATTGATGGGAAAACAGCAGCACAAATATATACTATCTAGGCTTTTTTAATGAATTCTATAGTGCTTCTGTGATGTCATAACTGGTATATTCATTTTGTTTTATTACAAAGCTTAAAAGTGACTGCATAACATAAATAACCCATCTCATAGTTACTCACATTATCATGCATCACCAGCATCTTGTAGTCTTTCTTCTAAACTGACCAGAGTAAATGTAATACTCGTCTTGTGCAATGCTTTGTGATCCCATGGCAACTGTAATTTGTCATTAAAAGACACCGCAGGGTCTCCCAGTGAAATTCAGGCACTTGAGCATTGTTATCTGCAGTATGCTTCTTTGCTTGGCTGTGCTAAATTTAGTTAAGACTTCTGGTGTAAACGTCAGGCTGGTTATTCATGACAGTGTTGGTGGGTTCAACCTCCCAGCAGGATTTACGCTAATGCAGATAGTGTCCTACTGTGGCAGAAAACAGTAATGGTGGGCCTCACAGCGAGCAATGAGTGCTGGGAAACTTGATGAAAGATAAAGAAAAAAGACAGATTCAGTCTGGGAATCTAGGCAAGTGTTGAGTGTGTGTGTGTCTGGTGGGGTGTAGAGGAAGAAAATAGAGAATTGCTCAGTCACAGTGGTTAGTGATGTAAAGAAAAAGCTATGGGGGAAAAACAGGTAAGCAGAGAGAAAAATAGCGTAGAGGAGAGTATCGAGTTGGAAAATAACAACGGATATGGATTTTGCTAGAATACAATAATTAGATTAATAGTATTTGGGTTGCATTCTTCATCTTTTTATAAGTGAGATGCATATTCGTAGAAAGATAAGGATAGTACTTGTGGATACAATGGCCAATTTCAGTTTTCATCAGAAAAAAATGTAATGACTTTCAACACTCTGATTTAGGAGTAAAATAAAGTCTGTGGTTAGCATTACTTGAAGAGACTTTCACGGAACGTGTTTTCCCATTCATGCATGATTCAAATGCGCTACTTTTCCATTGTTTTTCAACGCGTGCATGACCGTTGCGCTTGCGTCTTTTGCAGCGCCTCGCGCATGACAGCGTTTTAAAAATGCGGCCCTCAAGTTAAAAGAAGTTCGAGTTTTAAAAAACGCACCTCTAGACCTTGCGCTTTTTCCGTTCCACTGACCTGCGTCTCGCCTTTTTAACAGCAAAAACGAGTTCTGTGTGAAGTCCTTAAACCTTAAACATGTATTTTGAAACTGTTGTGTCTTACATGAGCATTTTCAATTGTGTGATTGTTCAGGCATACACGCATTCTTAAAAGGTGTTTTTGTAGCAAGTAAAGTACATCAAAATGAGAAAAGACTGCTAAACTTAAAACATCTACTGTAATAATGAAGTATGTGTGATCTGAATAGATATTTTACCAACATGCTGTAGTTATGACATCTACCAACAGGGGATAACTGGAACTGCTAACAAGCTAAACCTTGACACCTCAGAGCACACTCACATAAGAATGTGATTCAATGTATCAGGTTCCCAAAGCCTCTCCCACCTTACAGAGACAGTTCTGACCTGTGTTTGAGTGTTATTCACAGTGTCACATAACCTCCAGGCCATGTCTTGACTTGACGAGTTCCTCACCGGGTGTCGCTTTACAATGCACTGTTGATCTGCCATCTTTTGTCACCAGGGCACCAACATGGCCAAGTTGTTGTACAAAAAGATTTCATGTAGTTATTTTATGCTAATTTGTCACTCTTTTATAGCAAATTAAAATATCGAAAAAATATTTATACCACATATACAACACATACATTTTTTTTAATGAATTTAAATGCAATCGAGTTTGAACAAGATTAAGAAAAGTATTTGTGAAACCAGTCTACCTGCTTTTTGTGCTCTCAGCTGCAGAAGAAGAGTTAGTCATGAGTAAAAAGATGCTGATCGGTTGGAACTTAGCCAGAGGAATGAGACTGTCAGCAAAAAAGTGCATTTGGCCTTTGCCTTGTCCTTTGGTGCAGATCTTTATTATATTTTAGTCTGATTTAGGAACCATCACAGGGAGCACTTCAGATCTGTGCTAAACGCTCAGCTGTCAATAGAACCACCGTCTGAGAGGCTCTTTTGGTGGAGGAAAGCCTGCATTAGTACCAAATTAACCTTTTCCCATCAATCAGCAGTTAACAACAGCAATTTCTCTCTCGGTCACACATACACTTACTGAGTGCTTATTGATCTCGCACTGACATTGAACTGTTTCCATCAAGAAACAATTAAATGGAAAACTCATGTGGATACATAGCCTGCAACACATGGCCAGAGAACATTTTTTTTGTGTGGTTTATGGCTTTTGACACAGCTGAAATAAATCAATCCCCTCTCTGTGTACAAACAAAGCGCAGATTAAGAACGGTGCACAAGGGAATGTGGAAGATGTACTGAATTGCCCTCACACGGTGATCCAACCACTACAAGCGGATTAAAAATATTTACTTTTTTTCTGATGAGCTGATGTCAGGGAATATCAGATTATCATCTAATGTGTGCTATTGAAGCATTGCGCTGAGTAAATAGTTTGCTAAGCATTTCTGTAGAAAGATTGTTGAAACTTTTTTTCTGAACATAACTGCTCTGGAAAAAAGAAGAGCATGCAGGTTCAGTGGTTTAAATTGCTTAGTCTTCATTGTTCAGATAACATTTTCATGTGTTTGTTCCCTAAACGTAATAGATTTAAATGATGGAAAGTCTGTGTTTGGTTAGATGACCCAGTACGGTTTGCTTTTATTCTAACTAATGCTTGTTAAATTATGGGGTGCAATGTTCACCTGATGATCCTGTTTGCAAAGGATCAGGTTCAAAACCACACAGGAGTGATCCAGGAGTCTGAGATCTTAGTCATAATGTGTGTTGGCACACAATTAACAAAGCCGGGGTTCAAGCCATTAATGTACTTTATATGGCTTTGTCTGTGTAATTACAAATTGCTAGCTGTAATTTATCTAACCTGTTCCCTGAATGATCATTGTCACTATTGACAAAATATTCAGACAATGCTTTTAGGCTGTGGAATTTCAACTTCCCTTTTCACTTTTTAAAATCCATTATTATCTCATTGGACATACGTGACTCTGCTTATATTTCTGCAAAAACTGAAATGTGTAGCATCGGGTACATTTTGCAGCACTTTTTAGGTGACAGATCCTTAAGTGGCACAATGGTATGCAATATATTTTTTCTCTCTCTCTATTGCAGATGCCCGAGCACTTCACATTGCAAGTGCAATGTTCTACTAGGTTATAGCTACCAAGCAAGTTTACAAAATCTGAAAAACCATACAGTATGGAGCTGGAAATGTGATTCACTGGTAAGAATGTGTTAAGGATATTACAAAGTATTGTGCAAGGAACTGCAAGAAAATAAGTCTTTATTTAACAATATTTTTTCCTCCTTGTAATCATAATTTGTGTGAAAAGGAAATAAAGTTCATGCCATTTTACTGACTCTGGTGTGATAGTGTGTAAACAGTAGGTGCATTGTTTGCAGTTTTGCATAAATGTAGGCATCACATATTTCCAATGAGCATAATTGATTACCTTTTCCTAAATATACAATTGCACGAATGCAATGATCTTGCTATTGCTATTCTATTTTTGCACTCACAAATGTTTTCATTATAATCAACACTATAATCAACACAGTGCAGACATGCTAAATAAGAGATTAATTGTGCAGCGTAGACGGCGTTCTGCATATAATTTAATCAAAATTCAAATAACAGATGATTTTCATGCAACTAAGAGGAAATATGTCGAGTTGACCGTTTAGTCACTGGCTAGATTTACTGACTCGTTGTAGGTAGGTCAAAGAGACAGTGATAAAATAGGCGTTGATCTGTATCTGTGCAGGCAGTCTTGCGCTGATGTATTTACGTCTATTATGCAATAAAGAGGAAGAAATGCAAAACAAGTCGTTTAAGAAGTTTGGTTTCGAGAAAGGCTGTTTTTGGACTAACAGGCAAGTTTGGAGTACTACAACTTGTTCAAAAGATCAAAGAAAATTGGATTTCTCAGTACATGACCCCTTTAAGCCTTTTAAACAAATCACTTGTCTTCCAGTGTTACTGATGGTTATTAGATATTTAGGTTGTCTACAGTTTAAAGCAATCAGGCCCGCAAATTACTCTCAAATGTGTTGTTGCTTAATTAACCTGGATAACGGCAGCTGTGGAGGCACCTGCTCTTTATGCGAGGGCTGTTTTAGTGATGCTCTAGTGAGGCCACTGACTGATTTGTCGAGTTTGGCTGAGCATCTGAAAATATATTAACAATATGAAATGAGTCATAGCAGGATTGATGCTATTACCTTGTCGAATAGTCATATAATATTTTACTTAGCACAAAATTAGAGTTTTGATTTTGGACTCAGTATAGAGGACACTGAGGCTGATTCAAATAACTTTTGTCACACTCACCCAGTGAATATTTCTCATCTTAGGTTTTTTCTTGGGTCAATTTCTGAACAGGCTACAAAAAAACCAACAAAAAAAAAAACAAGAAAGCTATTAAATGTTTCCGCCATTATTGCTCCAGAAATAATATGCAGTTCTACCAGAAAGACTCGGAAGGTAAGATGATATCACAATGACATTTATTAATTAATGGACCAGAAAATGAAAACAAAAAAAATATTGGATGGTAAAGCTCTTTGGCGCAGGCCCCGTCCGTAGTTCACATTCGGAGGGTAGCGGACTCCGCATATCCTGCCTGAAGATGAAGGCAGGGGCGCAGCCGACCCCTGGGGAGGTATGGACAGGGACCATCCTGGTGGTGGTGGGGAGGATGGCGGTGAATGTTTACGTCATCATCTGCGAACTCAAACACGTGTAAGTAACAATCTTTTATACTACAAGTATTAGATAGTGATTGGAAAGACCAGAAAGTAATGAGTGACGTAACATTTGAGTCTTCCTGGCAGAACTTTACACTAGAGCATTCATTTCTTTGAAACGCAGCTTGGCCTTTTGTGACAACCTGCCCCAATGCCTGTTAACCCTGGTCTTCCTTATATAGTAAGGACCCTTGTTGGGCTCAAAGAGCATCAACATGACCCACTCACTAATCCCCCCCACCCTATAACCCACTTGAGAACCCATGTCACAACCCTCCATGAGGAGGGTGAACAAGGTATGCGGTCAGCTCTAGGCTTGACTCAGGGAAGAGGACGCCTCCTGCCTTGCATAGTCCCGTGGGCAGCGCCATGTAATTTACCAGGCAATTTTCATGATTGGGCATGGGACACAAACTCAGGTTTGATCACCCTGTAGCTGACCACCTTTGATGAGGGTGTCTAGTGTTGAAAGGCCGAAACACCCCCTGATTCAAAGGTACATTACTGATGATGTGTCCCGAAATTTACATCTTTCCCATGACTGAGGTACAGTTCCCACGCCACTCTCAACATCAAGGGAAACCTCATGTGCATACCATCCATTGGCACAATGGACAGTTTACCATCACGTCCTGTGTTTATGATTCTTCTTTATTCACAGTAACTAATTCAGTTCAGTAAAAGGGAACATCAGAGGAGGCAAAGTATATGAGTTGGGTAGGGTCTGATTTAAAACCGTAAGTGGATAGAGCAGCATGCAAAACTGCAGGTAACAAGTATGGCAGCCGTCCAAGCCTGTGCAGCAGAGAAGCTGAAGCATCATCACGATATTGACTTACAGTAATTTACATCAGGGAGTTCTGAGCCCACTTCAGCTGAGCTAGATTGGGCTCTATGAATAAATAAAGAGGCAAAGTTACAAACAAACAATCAAGGCATACGAAAAGACTCACGAAATATTACAAATACAAGAGAAAGAACAAAAAGATGTTTTAAAAAATTCCTGTGATTTTTGTGATTGTAAAAACAATTTAAATTCAGATATTCTACACTGACTTGGACATTTCCTCAATCTAACCTCAAAGAGTCACTAGTTTGAGATTGTTTTAATAGAACCATTACATATCACATAACATAATTTTCTTGATTGTGAAATGTTACAATGTGAAAGGTATAGTACACTGGCAAGTGCTCCTCTTTGTTATAAATCTGGATCAAGCGTGTTTGTACTCTTCACTCAAAAAAATTACTCTTTAAACTTACTTAATTTAATTATGGACAGTGGTTCCACACAAGCAAATTGCGTTTTATTAACATTAATGGGATTTTTTTAATCTATGTAAGCTCCTTGTGTTGTGACAACACAACTGAATGAGTCCAAACAAATCAATGGAATTGCTTCCCTGTAACTTAAACCGGTTAAGTTTAGTGAACATGCTTTAGTTTATTTGAATCTTCACTGACAAATAAAAGTATGTAGGATATACATAATTTCTCAATTGAAATTCTATTAGATTTAGCATATAATAGCACTTATTAATATATTAAATGCTAAGATGTATATGCTCTTTCAGCAACAAGAGTTATATTTTATTAATCAGTCCACATCCTAACCAAATGCTCCACTCTTCTCCACAATGGTAACCCACAGTAATTTAAATGGTTCTAATAATTGCAATGTAATTGAACATTAAACACAATTACACACTATAAAGTCTTCCCCTTTCCTCTTTTTCTCAAAAAACACATAAAATAACACTTAATTTCAACATTTATTCTCTCTTAATTCAGCTATATGCAAAGCATGCTGGGAACTAACAAGCACCGCCCAGTTTAAGTTAATGCAACACAAATCATTCATGTAATCCAACACAAACGGATTAAGTAAACTTTAATTTTACATATTTAAGCAGATTGAACACAATCAAATTAAGTTTAGACAAAATGTAGCAATTGTGTTGCTTAAGCTCATTTAAAGCAAATTTAAACAAGCAGCCAATTTTTTTTTCATTGCAATATATTTAAAGCATTCCAGGACAGACTTTCCGAAATACTCACAGAAATGAAAGACTTTTCCTTTAGATTAACTTTATATTTTCTCTGAGGCCATGCACCTTTCCACTTTCTTCACACGGCATCTTCATCCAATACGTTGGAAATAGTCACATCCAGGGTTTTTTGAATCGCGAAATTAAACTCTTTACATTAGTTTAACGAATGATAATTAAGTATAGTTGAAAATTATACAGGTTAAGTTAATTAAACGCAATACAATAGTGTTTTGGTGGTAAAAGAAATATATGTGTGTTACTTTAACAAAACATATTTGGGTCAAAAGAACAGTGCCACAAAACCATTTTTTTGAGTGTTGGCTGTTGTATTTTTCATATTAATGAGTTATTTACCGGGTGCACAGACTTGTGCACGTCACTCATCTGTGACTCACTGGCTTCCTTTGCCTGCAACCACCCTGCTCCATTTACACATGTTGTTGGTTACGCAGTTTAGTTGATGAGGACCAAAATAGTTTTAAATGCTTCTCATCTGTGAGTAAAACTTCCTCTATCAAAACTTTGCATCTATACACAACATGATTTTCCCCCACTTTTTTCTACTTCCCTTTGTTTATGAATAGGTGCAAGAGACTTTTTTTTACCACATTTTAACGACTTAGGCCGGTCTAGCTGAAGGAAATCGTATAGTATGCAAGACTTTGCTTATTTTCTCAGAAACAAACTGCTTATTGTAATGTGTGAATATTTAGTTACACATCACAGTAAGGTCTCATTTGTTAACATGAATTAACAATTAGCAGTATATTTTTACAGCATTTAATAAACGTTATGTAAGTTAACAAAAAATACTGTTGTTCAATGATTTTTTCATGTTAGTTCACAGTGTATTAACTAATATTAACAGATATAACTTTTGATCTTAGAATTGGTAAATGTTGAAATATTAAAAGATTTGTGAATGCTGTAGAATTATTGTTCATTGCTAGTGCATGTTAACCACAGGATAAGGAATAAATGCCCTGATAAATTCTGATGAATAATTTAGTCTTGACAAAATTCGTCACTTCAATTTTGATAGGGGCTGTAAACCGTTCCACATTACATTATGACTAGCCATTACAACAAACTTCTATTTACAGATTGCTAATTGACCCCTCTATTGAATTCCCAAGAAACAGTCTCCCTCCGCAACAATGACTCATAGAGACATGCTCAATGATTCGTCTAATGGCACCACACTTTCCCAATGTAGCCGCACATGCACAAACAAACACGATGAAATCGCAGCAGCAGATTACTATCAAGATGGGTGTAGTCAAGCAACCGAAGCTGTTGTTAAAATGGCTAATAAGTCGTGTGCTGTGTCCAATTTGCTCTTGTGGGATTAGTATAGTTGACCTCTAATAGCTTGGTGTTTGCCATTAGTCGGGGTACCCAAAGGTCTTTGCTCATTTCAGCTCTGGATAAATGAAGCTGATTATTGTCCATATTTATCCCACACTCTGCATCTATTGGCATGTAAATCAAAATGTAAATGAGATGGGTGGATTGGTTGGCATGCAGTAAATATTCAAATTGTGAGAGCGTCAGGCTGTAATCAGTGGTAAATTGTAAGCAGAGGAGAGAGGAGGTCTGGCATTATTAAATTGCATCTCTAAATGCAGAAATTATAAATGCGCATTGCAGTGTGCCACATTAAATCGACTTTATTTATCTCTTATCCTATTCACATTCTAATGAAATCGAAACGACGGTGACAGTGACAAATTGAGGTAATTAATATTCCTGTTTGTGGGCTTTACTTTGTGATAGGTGCTCATTGTAAAGTTATGCGTAACAAGACCTACAGACAATCAATGGAGGAACTAAAATTGTATTACAAGAAACTTTACAATGTATTTATTGTTGGATTACAGTTTTTCTCAATCACTTTGGCTCAATTGACCTTGACATTCACATTCAATATGACCAATTAACACATGCACACATCCAATTGCAATTATCAAAATCTTTTGTAAATGCATGTATATTCCACAAATACCTATGACATGGAATGTTTGTAATGGAATTGAATGGAATGGCCTGAAATAGGAATCCCAATCTTACCAATCGACCAAACATGTTTGGAAGCAGTTGGCTATAGCCTATGGAGTTTGCCCAGCACACTCACTACCATTTTTGAACATGGGGAACATTTAAATCCCTAAACAGCATCAGCAGTTTATTTTTGTAGGAATGTTTTACATGTAAACTGAAAATTCACAGTTGCTTGTCGTGGAAGAACAATAGGAAGATATGTAAGAAGGAGTGGTGTTAGAGGTGATCGTTACACAGATAGACAAAACAGACATTCTTGTATAGTGTAGAAAACAGACAGTGTCAACTAAAAAGTAGAAAACACCTGAAATTTGTATATAAAAAATGTTTCCATGGTGAAAAGAAAAAAATATCTAAACATTTTGGCTCACAATGACAACAAACACTTGTTATTTTGGTGGCATTGGCCAATTTACTGACACATTAACTAGCTTTTGAACCATTAATTAAATGTTTTGGGTGAGTTACCACACATTGTAGACATACAATAGAGATACTGATGTTCAAGCAAACAGTCGAACAAAATTGAACAATTTAACTTACAGTTTAGAGAATGTTAAGACTCTTTCGAAAAATGTGCCAAAGTGATTGAGAAAAAATAAATAGAGTGGTGGTCTGTGTGCATGCTGGAGCAGATGGATATAGGTTGAGACTGATATATATATATATATATATATATATATATATAAATAAAGATGGATATAGATCTAGATAGATAGATAGATAATGTGTGTCCAATTAAAAACATATGAATAAAAGGGGCTTTCGCACCAGGTAGTTCTAGGAACTTAGTTTGCATTCGCACCGCCAGAAGGAACTCTGAAGTGAAGTTAGCTGCGTTTGTTATTGTGACTTTTATTTTGACGGCACTGAGAACGCTAGCTGAGCAGAAATGCATAATCATCTTTCTCTTGGTCCCCTCAAAGCATGCGTTTGATTTTCTCCTCAGCGTAAAGGTTACGAGGTAAAAGGTTAAAAGGTAAAAGGTTACACTCCAAAATCCGGGTACATCCGCCAATAGTTCTAGGAACTATGAAAAGGTTCCTCTGGTGCAAAAGCCCCTAAATCCAGTCTTTAAATCTCGAGGGCCCAATTTCTATGGCCACCTGATTTGTCCCAGAATCCTCTGAGGGAACGGAGAGGTGACAGAACGCTGACAGGTGTGACCGCCACAGCCAGCTGTGACCTGACGGTGCCGTTCGGTCCTTGAGGGCTGACAGTAGCCTGGCAGACCACCAGACAATCAGAACAGGGGCAGACGGAGTGACCCAGCACCCCACCTGCAGGACTCCGCAGAGTCCACAGGCCACCCGAAGCTTCTGCGTATCTGGATCTACTCCAGCCACCTGTCAGGTGCACCAGCTGCTTGGCCCCCTTAAGCTGTGAGTAGTCCATCTGTGCCCAGGTCTGGATTTGATATATTACTCTGTATCGTAGAGGGATAATGCTATAATGTCTCTAAATTGTGTTAGCGGTGTCACATTTTTCTTTTGTTGGTATAATATGTGGCAGTGCAGAGTAAAGGTTGCAGATACTGGCAGTGCAGCATTCTAGACCATATGTACTGCTTTCTTACTATCTAATACTGTCAGACTCCAATGATATTTACGTCTTTTTTTGCAGCGAATGGAATGCCGGAATGCACATCTGCATGCGTGATTAACAACTGGAAGTATATTGTGTGTGTGTGAGAGAGTCATTGTGTGTTTGAGAAATTTGCAAGACGGGACTTGAATTTGTCCATTGGGAATTGATTAGATCACTGGATTTTTGTCGCTTGCTCATTGGTTGCTGAAGGGGAAGGACTGGAACTTGTCTGGCCATTTGTCAAACTTATTGCTCAGTGCACACATCATCAAAAAAGAGATGTCATATTGAGGGGGATGGGATACTCATTTTTTTTTTTTATTAAAGATTACAAGAGCACATTAAAACAAACAACAACACAAATTATAATATTCATGGGTAAATAATTTATTAAAACATTCCATAATTTATGAACTGCTATTTTTTTTCAATGAGACTTAATAAACACACAAAATAATGTGGTAATACTTTACAACAATGTTTTATTCAACCTAATTAGTTATATGCATTATTGTAAATAATCTTTCTTTCGCAGTATTTTTACAGCATATGTTGTTAATGTAAAAAAATAACATTTTTATTTTTTAATTTTGGTTTGTAGAGCATGTATTATCTAATGTTAGTAATAAGTAGTAACTAATAAGTCATATGTAGTAAGTAATTTATACAACTTAAAGTGAAATGTGTATTGACTGTAGTAATAGTACATTTATAAATAACATAACAGTTACAGCATTTATTTACATAGTTTAATACTGCATATTGTTTTATGCTATTCATAACTAATTCATTAACTAATGCAAACTTATTGAAACTTATAGTGTCACCAAAAATGTATTGCATGATGATCTAAAAATGCAAACTGGGTTCTGTTACAGTAAGATTCAGGATTATGAGATAGAAAATACTTACTTCAGTATAAAAACAAAAGTTTTTTTTTTGTTGTGTGTGTGTGTGCCCCTCAGCCATTAAACCTAGTTTTCCTCCTCCATCGAGGTTACGTACTTCCCCATACTGCACTGTGATCTTGCCCTCTATCTCACTCACTAATGGGCTCACATTGCTGCAGTAAAGCCAATTAAAAATTGAGCACAAAGTTTCCCAAATAGTCTGAAGCTGCCTGAAATAGAGCCAGCAAGCCGAATCAACAACGCTGATGAAAGGAACACTATGCTCACGCCCTGTAAAGACGCAGTCTCTGTCCTTGCATCTTCATTAAGTCGAAATGCAAAATATTAAATTGTCATTTAATCTTAATGACTTAATGTATGAACAGAGTACTAGGAGAAGAGCCAATTATAGTCAGTATAAAATTATTTACTGTAGATACAATATATATTAGTCTTTTTTGCTGAGGCCTTCCATTGGCTTTGTGATTCAAGACTTTCCCTGCTTCTGAATATGCCTACTTCCATACTATATTCGAAAAACAGTATGTGAGCTAAGTTAAGTCCGAATTCATAGTATTCATAAAACAGTAGGCGAAAAGTACTCAGATGACCTACTACTTCCGGCAAGTGCACATCCGATGGACATTTTACTGTCCCATGAGGTCCCATTGTGAATGGCAGTAAAGCGACTCAACTGACACTGTAGGTCACATGACTGTGACAACATGGCAGATGTAGTACGTCTGAATAGGCTCTATGCACGATCGCTTCCGTGTTTTGTCTCAGCCCGCCCAGTTACATCCGTTGCTGCGTCGCAAGCCGTTTTTGCATTAGGTGGAGATAATGGCAAATTACACTCGCTGTTTACAAGAACTTCCAGCGGTTAACGTGAACGATGTTAACAATATTGTGAGGCAGTTAGCTGTCACACATAAGAGTAAGAAAGAGAAGGGCATTCAATTATATATTTCGAGCTACATCGACAACTTTGAGTGTGAGTAATCTCTCATATCATGCGAAATCTGACTAGCGAATCAGTTTCTAAAATTGTTGTCTCGTTTCTGAGAAAATTAATTTTATTAAAGTTTGGCCGCTAGTACACTTCGCTATAGAACGGGCTATGCGGAGGTAAAGACACTGGCTGAGATACCAGCAGCGTTCGTGCATAGAGCCTAT
Organism: Rhinichthys osculus; assembly: GCA_029959095.1. Lineage (NCBI taxonomy): Eukaryota > Metazoa > Chordata > Actinopteri > Cypriniformes > Leuciscidae > Rhinichthys > Rhinichthys osculus. The sequence goes on from JARWKJ010000008.1 coordinate 22,313,147, forward strand.
TCCATTCATACTACATACATTCATAGGGCTGCACGATTAATCGTAATTTCCATGTAATCGCACTTAACACTAGAACGGCCATGACGGTCATTTTGACCGTTTTGAATTTTATATATGCAATAACTTTGTTGAAAAAATAAATAAAATCCTGCTGGTACCTGACTTTTCCTAAAAGTGTCTGTATTTTCATTTAAAATGTTTTTGATATAAATTACACATAAGGCAAAAAAACAAATGAACATATTTACCTACTTCGGCCATAGATGGTCATATTGACCGCACTGAATTTCGCGGTATTCTTTTGTTGCATTAACCTTTGTCTGTTAGGATATAATCAGAAGATTCAATTGCAAAATGACAGATATGTTTTTATTGAGAGCTGGTCAGATGTTGGGAGAGTTAAGTTGTGTAAATGTCCGGTATGAAGCCCTTGGCAGCACAGGGACGCTGCGTGTAGAACCAGGAGTGCTGAATACGGATGGATGACACACAGAAAACGGATACAGGCAGGGAACAAACACGCAGGAAACATCCACACAACGATCTGACAAAGACTAGCCGACAACAGACACTAAAAAGGGTTCGCTGATCAGTTGCAGCTGGCGGAGATGGTCCTCACTGCAGAACACAAAATCCAGGGGGAGGAGTTGGATCCAGATCCAACTCCTCCCACCTTACATATACCTAATCCTACCCATCTCCACCCCCTGATCCCTAACCCTACCCCTAATCCTACCCATCTCCACCCCCTGATCCCTAACCCTACCCCTAATCCTACCCATCTCCACCCCCTGATCCCTAACCCCACCCCTAATCCTACCCATCTCCACCCCTTAGATCTGGATCCAACTCCGCCCCCTGGATCTCATGTACTGCAATGAGGTGCTACTGAGCTGGTGCGTTGATCAGAAGCAGCGGGCGTGCTGATCAGCGGCAATGATCAGCGACCACGCACACGCGCACACACACCCACACACACACACACACAACAAGACGAGAAAGGAGACAGCGAATTCATAAACCGTGACATTGTCTCTCTCACTGTCAAAAGAATATCTAAATAAGATACTTTTAGTTGTTATTATCTTGTTCTGAGTTATGTTGAATGGATATGGAATACAGCCTATCTGTTGTGAATATGCGATAATTACGGGCTACTAATGATATTATTATTTATAAATGTATAATTAAACTTGTTTAAATGTACAGTTTGGTGTTGTTTTGTTTTTAAAAGATATCCTAATACAATAAAGGGGAATGCTCATGACGTCACCGTTGGCCAGAGTGAATGTGGTCACGCCCACAAGTGGCAAAAAGACTGAGCGGCAGCATTTGTTTTCAGCGTGAATGCCGTGAAAAACACACAAAACACATCTAAAACGGGAAAAAGCTTTGCGATTGACTGTACAACTAGATTTGACCTGAAATCTGAGGTACTGTATATTTTTACAGACTGCAAAAAGCTACAGAACAGACTATATTCTGCATAATTGGATGTTTTTAAATAAACACTGACAAAAAAATTATAACGTTAACGTTACAAGTTTAGGGCTGGACGATATGATGATATACTGTATAACATTAATGTAAGTGATCACTCGTATTTAGACCTATCTACACTCACCGGCCACTTTATTAGGTACACCTGTCCAACTGCTCGTTAACACTTAATTTCTAAGCAGCCAATCACATGGCGGCAACTCAGTGCATTTAGGCATGTAGACATGGTCAAGACAATCTCCTGCAGTTCAAACCGAGCATCAGTATGGGGAAGAAAGTTGATTTGAGTGACTTTGAACGTGGCATGATTGTTGGTGCCAGAAGGGCTGGTCTGAGTATTTCAGAAACTGCTAATCTACTGGGATTTTCACGCACAACCATCTCTAGGGTTTACAGAGAATGGTCCGAAAAAGAAAAAACATCCAGTGAGCGGCAGTTCTGTGGGCGGAAATGCCTTGTTGATGCCAGAGGTCAGAGGAGAATGGCCAGACTGGTTCGAGCTGATAGAAGGGCAACAGTGACTTAAATAACCACTCGTTACAACCGAGGTATGCAGCAAAGCATTTGTGAAGCCACAACACGCACAACCTTGAGGCGGATGGGCTACAACAGCAGAAGACTCCACCGGGTACCACTCATCTCCACTACAAATAGGAAAAAGAGGCTACAATTTGCAAGAGCTCACCAAAATTGAACAGTTGAAGACTGGAAAAATGTTGCCTGGTCTGATGAGTCTCGATTTCTGTTGAGACATTCAGATGTTAGAGTCAGAATTTCGCATCATGGATGTGCAGCCGACAAATCTGCGGCAACTGTGTGATGCCATCATGTCAATATGGACCAAAGTCCCTGAGGAATGCTTCCAGCACCTTGTTGAATCTATGCCACGAAGAATTGACGCAGTTCTGAAGGCAAAAGGGGGTCCAACCCGTTACTAGCATGGGGTACCTAATAAAGTGGCCGGTGAGTGTATATTGTATTTATAAAACGTTTACAGGCAAATTTTCTTAATTTATTTCCCCGGCGTCGAAATCAGGCACATATAAATGTCAGGAAACACGATTCCTGGCTGCTGCATGTCAATATCCATGGATCACTGGATCTTTGATAAGTTGTAAGGAACACTATATCGAGTCCAACTTTTAGTTTAAACTGATAATAGTTTGTTTTACTCGCGTTTTCGCAGTTTCCCCTATTAACTCCAGTCACGCAGCAGCTCTTTTGCCACTCAGTCCAGCTGAGGGGGGCGTGTTCCGGCGGGAAAGTGACGTTATTGCATTCCCTCTATAAATGCATTAATTTCTCTATTGGGTATTTATCATTAAAGATATAGAGTTTGCAATCTAACTGTCAAAATGACCGCTTGTGGCAGTTCTAGTAGTTATGGAATTCTGGCACTTCTAGTGTTAAGCCGATATGGCTTATCGCGATTTTGAAATTGCAAAGGCTGCGATTATTTTTAATGTGCAGCTTGTCATTTATGTACTGCTCTGTAAACGCTGCTCCATCTGAAAGCACTGTGAGTTTGAGTCACTTATAATGTGCATTTGAAAAAGGAACACGCGTCAAACGTCTTTCCAAACATGAGGAGCATTTATGAACCTCTTGTCCAACAAAAGACAACATTTAATAACATGCTTTTACTCCAAACTCACTTCATAACGACAGTTGAGCATCCTGCTGAGAGATGATGTGGCTATCCTACTTTTGCGGCGGGGCATATTTGGCGTGTCTGCGTGAGAGTGCCTTCTGGCGGTGAGCATCATTTACCGATCAGCCGTGCTGCACTGACAAACTGCGCATAAAATAACCGCGTGCGGTTTCATTGCGATTAATTGTGCAGCCCTAATTCATACTATCAGAACATAGTTTTTTTAGTGGTCGCTAAGTAAACAAAACAAAAGTTTAGAAACAAATGTAGTGCCTACTATACAGTATGCAATTTTGGAAGCAGTGTCTGTTTCTGACCTACAGTCTGACCCCATTATAAGTCGGGAACCAAACACATATTCCAGTTCAGCTCCTGCAGTCAGCCGCATCTACTTTACAAGTTCTGTTTTCTGTCACAGAAGCCATCCACCTGACGGGAATCCTATTTTGGCCTTTGTCGCTCCCAAACAGTCTCTATGTTGTTGCCTTTATTTTGAGAAATAAATTATATATATATATATAAAAAGACAACACAAAAATTCCACAGTCTAAACAGTACAGTAAACCAAATCTTTCTAGCTTTTCAGTAAATGAAATGAAGCCTAACATGACAGGACAATGTATTACAGCACAACAATTGTTTTGATAAGCATCAGGCTGGCATGCACATGTTCTGTTCTACAGCCTGTATCCACAAGTCTGTATGTGATATGGGATGTAATTCCAACATAGATTAAAGAGTCGCTTGTGCCTGCCACATAGGTGTCAGTACACCGTGATGATGAAAAGCATTGCTTCTCATCCTTTCATACATCTATTTGAATAAATCTAGCAGCAGACCGGGGTGATGTAGTCCCATCATCCTTGCTCAGCCTTACAGAGCAGATCTCTTTATAAGAGACACATAACCTGGCAGCAGGTGCACAATAACCTCCTTATGCTTAAGACTTATTGGGATTCAGAGGAGGATGCAACCTTGGAATAAAATAGAAGGGAGTATCCTAGAGAAGCAGTGACTCAGAGAAATGCTAAAGGGCAAATGTCCCAGCTGCCTCAAGGGGAGACACAGCCAAGCTGATTGTCCGTTTCCAACCTCAGTGGAGGTGGAGCTTCGCATACACATTATTAAGACATCCTTCAGTCTGGTGAGGAGGCTTTATTATTGATGGAGAGAGGAAGACCTTGGGAGATGAATGTGGCTTGTGTGTGTGTTATACGAGGTTATAGAGACAAAAGCTTTTTCACCGTCAGTCTGTGCAAACACACATGAAAACTTGGAATGGTTAAACAGCACTTAAGAATAGGAGATATAGTCGTATGCGTGTTCTGTCAGCCTGTTTAGTTAAATGCCACTGGTTGTTGACAGTACCTGATAAAATATATTCAGTACCATTCAAAGGGTTGGGGTCAGTAAATTTGTTCAATGTTTTTGCAAGTAATTTTATGCTCATCAAGGCAGCATTTATGTGATCAAAAAACAGTAAAATAGTAATATTGTGATATATCATTGCAATTCAAAACAATTTTCTATTTTAAAGACCCCCTGTGGTGAAAATCAAGTTTCTAATGTTGTTTAAATGTCTATGTGGTGTTTTTAATATGCTTTAAGACAAATCATGTGCAAATTCATGTCCACACCATTGCTGAGTATTTTCTCCTTAAAAGTAGGGATGCACTGATACCACTGCATTTGTATTTTTTTAATATATTGGGTAGAGAAACCAAAAGAAAATGTTTTTTCAAAATTCATATTAGTTGGCTTAGTTTGTAATATTTCCTTCAGTTGTTTTCATGCTTAAGCATGTTAAAATGTATTGTATGAGCTTCTGTTACTTTCACTGTTCATTATATGGCTCTATCATATTTTATCTATCATTTAAAGCTCCTGTAGGTAACTTTTGAAAACATGTATTTGCTAAAACTGTTATAATGTCCTGACAGTAGAATATGAGACAGATAATCTGTGTAAAAATCAAGCTCCTCTGGCTCCTCCTAGTGGTCCTATTGCCATTTGCAGAAATACACGCTCCCGGTCAGAAACAACCAATCAGAGCCAGGAGGAGTGTCTTAGCACTGTCAATCACGCTCGTGTACGCGCTGATCACACCCCTCTCTTGCACAGCGCGAGCCGTCGTTCAAACTCAAGATTGCCGGCATGCTGCAGCTGTGCTTATGACGGAGAAACAACCTAAACTGCCAATTCTCGAGTGACAACTGCTCATAAAACAAAGAGGTAAAAGGAAAAAGACCGATGACGATAACCAAGCGAAAAAGAAAGAATTACACAGTTGACTCGGTGTCAAAACTCTAGCCGCATAACATGAAGATAAAATGTCACGCACTCTGCTAAGCAACAATTCAAACCTGCTAATTCACTGGCTTGTCATGTTGCTGAAATAATGTACTAGCACACCTTATCTAGAATTATATATCGCTAGAATAATTACTTACATAATGTAACGTTAGTTACCGTTATATTTACGTTATCTTACTAGCTATTTATAACTTATAGAAAGAGTGCAACGTTATAAAGTTACATGTAGGCTATTGGAAAATACATAATGATTTGAGGACCAAGTTTGTAGTCAAAGTATGGGCAGGCCATGGTCAATGTAAAGCATATTATTGACGTTTAGTCCCTATTAGTGAATGTGCCATATAACTTTTTATCCGCCGTTATGGGTGGCCCTGTTTACTAGCCTGCGCGTTCACGACAGGCTCCGCTGTGGAGGACGAGCTGTGGAGTGAGGGCTGTATAGCGCAGCAGAGAGCAAGGGGGTGGGACCTGTAAGTTGTGCTTGTTCAAATTTTCAGGCTAAGTCAACGTTTTCTCAAAACTCCCTACTGCAGCTTTAAGACACGCAGAAAAAAATTGAGCTGAAAAGGCGTGGACAGTATTATTTTTCAGCCCGTTCTCATCCCAAGGCGTCATACATGTGACGCTTTGGACATTTTGTCGAAATCTTACGCACATGGCATCCTTTAGCGTCAATATGAGACGCAGAACCCAATGCGTCATACAGGTGACACTCGTCTAAATCCGACGCACATGGCATCCTTTAGCGTCAATATGAGACGCAGATCCCAAGGCGTCATAACCGTAACCCTACCCCAGACCTAAACCTACCCATAACAGTGCGTGTTATATTGACGCTAAAGGATGCCATGTGCATAAGATTTCGACGAAATCTCATATGGCGTCACCTATATGACGCCAAAGGATGAGAATGTGTTGTATTTTTGCTGCTGACCTTATTGCATATGCATTTGTAGGAGTTTCCCTTTCAGATGCATAATTTATTGGAGGAGAGTATTTAAATGAATCATGCAGGTGATTTACTAAGGTTTGCACTAGTCAATTTACTGCTATTTACCGCCCCAAAAAAGCATGTTTTAAACCAGATTTTAATTTGCGCTGCTTTTGGTAGATTGCGCCGGTCATTATGGAAATGATCCGGCTGCGTCTGTGTTCTTTAATTTGCGCGTTGTCAGTAGATCACGAGCAGAACTTTACACTCCCATCTGCGCTTTTATAGGATTGTGCTCTTATGCTAATTTGCCTAATTTGCCTAAATCTGGCCCTTAGTTTATTGTCTGCCTAATTTTAAGTAAAATCAAAGTGATAAGCTGTAGTGATGTTCATTACACATGCTTAACTACTTTAAATTTAATTACTGATGATAAAAAATCCAATCTTTAAAAACTCATAAAACTCAGAAGAAATGACAGAAATACTTTTGAAAAGTAAAAGGGTTAGAAACATAGATGTTGTTATACCATTTTTTTTATTTTTTTTTACTGGTAAGTCATCCACCATTGTCCTCAAATGCAGCTAACTAGCCAATTGCTACTGTTGTCTGTATGACCTCAAAAATACTTATTCAGGAAATAAAATGAAATATGAATTTAGGAGGTGAATGAAAAGAGGCTCATATAAGAAGACTGGTGCTGGGATGGAGGGAGTTGGTCAGATAAACACTGAAAGGGTGGAGTTTCAGAGGAGACAGAGAGTCAAGGACAGAAGAGGGGCTTAAGAGGACAGTCACAGTAAGAGTAGAGGGCTGGGCTGTGTGTGTGTGTGTGTGTGTGTGGCTTCTACTGCAGAAAGCTCAATGATGGCCTGTACTGCATTGGAAATGAAGAGCCGATTTTCTCCTACAGCTCCATGACCGAAAGCAGCAATCACTCAAAGGAATCATGACCTTGAATCTGTCAAACTGCCAGCATATTCTTACAAACCTTGGTTTGATTTGTTCATCATCAGTATGTGGCTTGATTAACAAATTCCCACACTTGTCTTCATGAACAAGAAGTCTGTTAATTTGTCCTGAAATTTAGTCCAGCTCTCTCTTGTCTGACTGCTTTGCAAAGCAACTCTGGATCATAAAATTAGCTTTTTAGGATACCACAAGCAAGTTAGATGTTGAAACTTCAGACATGAGAAATCAAAACCAACAGATTTTTTGTATTAAGACAGAAATAACTTTTCCTACAAACCAACTTGATGAATCCCGAGTCAGGAATGGGATGGAGTGTCTGTGGCCTCTAGAGTGACAATTATAGTCACAATTGTTTTAGCACAAGTACAGGTGAAAGACATTCCCATAGTCCGAGTTTAACATCCGGTTAGGCCAGATGTGACATGCTGCTGCTGCCGCCGCGAGTTTTGAGAGCACCACAACAAGGCCACATGTTTATATACCAGGCAAAATTCCTTGCAGAATTGTGGAGGATTTAACTTATATTTGCTTTGTGTTATGAATTTTAGGTCTGATAAATTTCAGTATAAAATCAAGGGAGTGTAGAAAGTGTTTTGTCCCAAATCCTAAAATATGACATTGAAAATAGTACATTTACAATTACTGCATTAAACATCAGGCACAACACTATGTTGGAAGCACATAGAGCCGTTGAAACCAAATTTAAACCTTACATTACACAGCATGTGGAAGAGGAGGGAATAGCTGAAATGATTACTGAGAGGCTAACAAGGTGGTTTCAAAACCCATGATATTCCAGAAGACAGTGTGATAAAAAATAAATTCCAGGTGGTGTGATCAAAGCTAACCTAACCTTGGCAGAGTTTGTTCTACAATAATGTATGCCAATTTTTTTAAACTTAAGTTGAGGCAAAAATACAACAAACAACAATAAATGCATTTTTTTCTGATCCTTGTAATCCTGTTATTTTATTGTTGATGCCAGAGTCTAACCAGCTCATTTATTTTTTTCATGATGAGACAGAGAGAGAATACAATAACACAATGTGAGACGTGAAACCTAGCTGAGCACATTTATTCAGGCTGATGTGAATCAAGAGTGAAATGCCATTTATTGGATTGCGTTCATGTAATCCAATGGTTGCGTCAGAAGTCTTAAACTGCTGTAAAACTGCTATAAAACTGACTGAATATGAAATAGAGACGGTGAAATCATCTGAGAACTGAGGACCGTCAGCTTACCATGCCCATGTTTTAAATTTTTTATTATACAGTATCTGTGAAACTTTTTTATTTAATATTTATTTAAGCAGACAGACCACTTAAGAAAATATTCGGTAACACTTTAGAATATGGTTCCTTCGTTAATGAATAACTACACAGGAACAAATGAGTAACACAATATTAACAATCTAGTAACTACTATTAACTAACAAGAAATTCTGATTAACAAATTAGTAGGTAACAGCGCACAGATGAAAGTGGTAGTTCACTATTAACTAATCAATAACTACTTTTTTTAATGCTTCCCAGAGAACTACTGTAAGAATCATGGCAACTAACTAGTAATGACTCAAGTGTTACTACATACTTCTAAAGGAATGACTAATTATTTGGATCCGTATTCTAAAGTGAAGATTACGGTAACTAACTAGTAATTACTCAAGTGTTACTACATACTTCTAAAGGAATTGCATTTACATTACATTTCTTCTAATGTAGGATTAGAAGTTTTAGTTTAAGAATATGCATATCTGCTGACTACTAATATCAATAGTGTGATGGTATAGTTGTTATCGCCCTGGTACATTGGGACTGAGGTAGTAAAATATGATTCCTTGCATTACTGTATATTGAATGCATTTCGTAGATGGTTCTATCTAAAGAGGCTTACATTTCATTGAAAATCAGATGATGCATTCCACTTTACCTTTTGATCCACCCAGACTCCCAGCATGAAGTTGGAACTAAGCAACTGATATGATGTTATGATTCCCATGCTGCAATATACATGTGTATATATATATATATATATATATATATATATATCGAACTCTGAAAAAGAGCACTCTGAGTCAAGCTATAAGATGACCTTTACTATTTATTTGGGATCAATCCAGTATCATGCTGATAGTCCATTCTGTCAGTGTTTGCTCAATAGCAATAGAGTCACAATGACAAATGAAAGAAACAAGTGCCTGTTACAGGGGGCAGTTTTTCAGCCAGTTGTCCCCTCTGCATTCTAGATGTCAAATTCCCTGAGGACCCAGACAACTTCCAGAATTATAGAGACAAACACGCCCACCTCTGAGATATGTCCGTTTATAAAGCATATTCATCATTAAATCCAAAATGTGGAAAATTTCAGTTGCTGCTGTTCATAGTTTTAATTAGTATTTGTAATGTTCTTTGTAAAATCAGATTGCTTCTGTGAAAACGTAATGTAGTCCAAAACACATTTTTAATTTAAACAATTAAACATTTTCTGCTATTGACAAGAGTTTAATGGTTTGGTTTACAGCTTTTGAATTATTATTATTTTTCTCTTATTATGATCAAGGTTCTAAGGGTCTGAACTAAACAGTTTCCATTCCGGTATTAATAAACTGGACAGCAGTTATTATTTTGAACAAGAGCTTGTCCCTCAAAAATACAACCATTAGCCTGAGACAGACAAGATAGCATTAAAGCAGAGACAGATTCAGAAAAAAAACTAGAACGATGTTCTGCCCAAAATATATTACACCTGATATAGTCTATCTAAAATGAGATTGAACTTAAAATGCAGGCCTTCCCTGAAAACAGAATCCACTATGACCAGATATTGACCTTTAAAAATGAAAGCCCGGGGCCAATCTTGAGAGGAGGCTGTGATTCAGATTCAACCATTTGAAGAGCAGTGAGCGAATAATGATGACTATGACATTCAGACCCGCATGGGACTCATTGTGAAGGACATGACTGGGGGAAAAAAAAGATACTGCAGGGATGATAAGGACCGGTCACAGAAAATGGCCAACAGCAACTGCTGCTCCTGCAGACTTTTCATGTCTCTGCCCTCTGTCTCGAATTCACCCTGAATTACAAGGCCAAAGAAACACTGTATTTGAAATGGTGCTGTGAGAGTTTAACAGGTGAATAATTGATAAATAGACTTTATCTGTACTGAGTGAGGCACATTGAAAATTAAACACTTGATAGAAAATTTGCCGAAGATGAAGTGGCACTTCATTTTTACTGCCAAAATAGTTGTCAGTAAGAGGCGAATCACATATGTTTGTCACTGTTTCTAATCGCTAGTCCTAACCTTGTGATTAACTCATTAATGAAGCATTAGGAGAGATTTCTTTTTTTTTAATGACTTGTTGGAAACTGAATAAACTGATAAACACATATTATGGTGAGACCTTTTAATGGCTAATGTTAACTGTTTTATAAGTAAAAAAAATATATTTTCTCTTGTATAGGATTTACTTAATACTCTCATTATTTGGTCTTTTTTTCTTTCCTCATAATTGTTTGCTCTTAAGTGCTAATGTGAATGCTGTAATTGTTTCTGCTGTAATTTTGCTGTCATAACTCAAATCTGTGAGGATTTTCATAGTCATACATTTTTTTTTTTCATCAGGGCACCAATAGGATTAATTTATTTTCTACTGTTCACAATGAAGGCAGACATGTAATTATGTATTCATATTTATTTATTTACTTAATTTATTATGTATTCAAAATGACAATTATTTATTCATGTTTGTCAACCACAATGCCCAATGCCCATCTCCTCAGAAGAATTAATAAATGCATAAATACACAGCAGTTGACATTAAATGGTGGCTAATTTGGTTAAATAATCTGAGTGGCATGATGGGCTATTGGAAAAGAAGGGTTGGTGACTTTTTTACACACTTGGAATTGGACTCGCAGCCTTTGTCACACTCAGTCATCTAGTGCAATATTCTTTTCATTGTAAGAAACAGGGTAAATATAAAAGTTTAAGAAGTTCCAGTGAGTGAAGATCTAGGCCATGTTGGTGCAGAAGTACTCTGCACTTGACCTGTGAGAATCAAATTGAGGGAGGACAGCATCAATGAAAAATGTTGGTCAGTGGCACGGTTTTCTTGGCCTGATTAACTATGGATAGTTGCCCCAGCTATAAACACGTCTTGAGACTCTTGAATCAGCGAATAAATGGGTCACTTTCATATCAGCTTTCTTGATTAGTTACTTTCATTCTGTCTGAATGAAAGTAAGACTGAGGTGGTTGTATTCAGCCGACCTGGGGATTTAAGTGGTTGTATAGATGCTCTTGGTACTTTAGGAACATATAGTTGTCCACTTACCAAGAACCTAGGCGTGATCTTCGATAGTGTTTTTAAATTTGAAAAACAGATTAGCTCAGTTGTAAAAGCCAGTTTCTTTCAGCTGAGAATGTTGGCAAAAGTCAAACCATACTTGCCACGAAAAGATTTTGAAAGAGTAATACATGCATTTATAACGTCCCGCCTTGACTACTGCAACATTTTTTGTATGTTGGAATTGATCAGTCGTCTCTCCATCGGTTACAGTTAGTCCAGAATGCAGCAGCTCGACTCCTAACAGGCACTAAAAAGCGTGAGCACATTACCCCTGTTTTAGCTTCGCTCCATTGGCTTCCTGTTCGCTTTAGGATTGATTTTAAGATTTTACTGCTTGTTTTTAAAACTTTAAATGGGTTGGCACCTTCTTACTTGTCAGAACTCTTACATGTACACACCCCGGTTAAAGCTTTGAGGTCATCCAATCAGATGCTTCTCGATGTTCCCAAATCCAGGTTAAAAACAAATGGTGACCGAGCCTTCACAGTAGCTGCTCCTAATCTTTGGAATACTTTGCCTGTTCAAATTAGAAATGCCCAAACTCCTGACATTTTCAAATCTCTGTTAAAGACCTATCTTTATTCATTGGCCTTCGAAAAGAGTTGAGTAATACTAGTGACATTTATCTAGTTATTTATTTTATTTTATTTTTCTCTCACTGTTGCTGTCAGGTATATTTGTTGTCTATTATGGAAAGCACTTTTCTATTATGGTCAACTAGTGTGGTGTTTAAACGTGCTATATAAATAAACTTGAACTGATATGAAAATTTCTGAAATATGTGAGAGAATTTTATTATACAATGTTGCAGTTTGTTTGATTTGTTCTGTTAAATTTGATGTTACGTACATGATGTATGATCAGGCAAAGGGGGAAATGTCTCTTTTGAGTTACTAGCAGATAACACATCATAGACACATGACTCTTGAGGAGGAAGTGCTGCTTTACTTCACCTCTGTGTTACTCCAGCAGGAAACTGGACTATACCATTTCGTTCCGGAAAGAGCGTTCACTTTTTTGTCAGGTTCTTGCAGGTAGCTGAAGACGAGGACACAGGAATAGCAGTATAGTTGATTTATTTACAAATGTAACTTTCTGGAACATACAGGAACAAAAGAACAAAACTCCAGGACTTCAGTGAAAACAACCATACAAGGACGACAATCAACGAACACTGAGGGAAAACACAGGGCTTAAATGAACAGGGACTAATGGGATAATTAACTGAACTCAGGTGATGGGGATTACTAATTAGACAGACCAGGAAAACTAATAGGACTGAACCAAAATCACAAAGACAGGGGGAAACAAGAACGCAAAACTGAACTAAACATAGAAAATGTGACACTTTTATTGCAACCGTTTAGGTGTTAATTTGTGTTCTAGTTTTATTCAGTGGTTATACAGTATATTTATGTCTTTATAAATAAGTTATTAATTTAGGTTAAATTTTCATTGCGACAGTTTATATGTTAATTTATGTTTCAGTTTGTTTAGTGGTTATGCATTTATGTTTTTATAAATATTATTTTTTATTATTTGTTAACTGGTTATGGCTGGGTTGTATGTATATACATGCACACACACACACACATTTGAATGATTTTATTTGGATCTGAAAGACATTACAAAGAAAACAAGATCCAAAACTCTGGGAAGGGTCTTTGACAAGGTGACAGGTCTACAATTCATGGCTAACATACTTGTACAAGTCTTTTAATTTATAATACTCGACACATCAAGGATAAACAAAACATCTCTGTCTCCATATTTGCATGCTCCCTATGGTGGCTGAAACAGAGCAGAATTTTGCAAGCCTTTTTGCCTCCTTTTTTTGCAGCCCTCCTAACTGCATCCCCTGATCACATTCTTATGGACATGGCCTAAACTTCCAAATACCAGAATTATTAATTTACAATTTTATCCAAGTTGGTGAATGAGATCTGATATTTCAATAATTTGGAATAGTAACAAGTGTCCATATACAGGTCAAAACAGCAAGCCACTTCAAGGATACACACAGATTCCATACCTTCATTTACAATTACAACGTCAGGAGTATTAGGAATGTTTTTAAAGTACTCACTGTCGGATGTGTTTTGATGAAACCAGTTAATTTGTACAGTGCTATGCTTGTAAATCTTACTATCATGTCCACAGGTTACTTTATGCAAGTCCTTTGCAACCAAATCAACACACACACACACACAATATATATATATATATATATATATATATATATATATATAGGCATATTCCTTGTTGGGAAAATGTATGCTTTTTGGGACATTTGGGACATTTTATTGTCCTATACAATTGACTGCTATAAACCTGTAAATCCGTGGTTCGAAGGGCCTTTCAGATGAACAGACTGGATAACAAGCATTATTTTGTGGTAAGTCTAACTGGCTATACTCCAGTTCTCACACATCCACGGCTGTTTGATTTTCACCTCGAGAGAGAAAGTAAGTAGCAAAAAGCAGAAAAAGAGAGCTACTTACTCAGTGGACAGTCATTGCTATAATGCAATTATATTGTAGTTACAGTGACTTTTTAGTAATTCAGATTTATTTCTGTCAAATATAAGTGAATATATTGTTATTAATAGCCGTGTTGTGTTCTTATAAATACTTATAGTGAGTGATAATACAGTTACTAACCTCTATAAATGCATCATTGATGGCTTTATGCAAAGTGAAAACAGGATGCAATTTTCCTAAAGCATGTGCTTATTATACATTTTAAGTTGTTTATTTGTAAATGTAACTAATGAACAAAAATTTCTGTCATAAAATAATGAAATAAAAAACTAAATAATCAATACAGACAGTTGATTATTTTTTTTATTTTTTAATGTAACATATTAGCAAAACACAATATTTTTTAACTCTGGTGCTCTTCGGTCATTTCTGACCGGAAACTTTTTTTTTTTTTGAATTTCTAAAAATCACAGCTTCATCGGAATGGTACGAACTTGATGACTTTTATGGCATTTGGAATAATAAAAAAAAAAAATTGAGGGCATGATTCGAGCAGGCTAAGTGGTCATAAAAAAATAGTCACACTTGTGCTCTTCGGTCAAAAATGACCGACCATAAAAAATGAATGGGAAATCGACAAAAACACAAAAATTCTCTACAAATCGTACACGATACAGAAAAAAAAGTGCTCAGCAATAAAGAATGAAGTGAAACTCTAAAACATCAATAGTGCAAAACAGACACACACACACACACACACACACACACACAATTATAAACACAAATGAACTAGTAGGGCTGTTACCATACAGCATAATGGACTACTTGCACTAAGCCTCGTGACGCACTTCCGCTTTATAGTAATACATATCACATATTTCCAGTATGACCGGCGCCATTGTTTCTCGATCCAGACGAGACGTGTAAAATGTGTGCAAAACAAACCGTTTTTAGATTTCAGAAACAGCAGAAGAAAACCACTGAATGTTCCACTACTGCTTTTCAAAGTTCAACACAATTTTAAGTTTCAAAGCTTACCTGTCGATGTCGACCTTAGAAAACGGTGGCTCGTGAACATACGCCGAGACTGTTTTTTTGCTGCAGTCACACGAAGGTATGTAGCAGACATTTTACCAGCGATCAGCTTATTGAACCTCAGACAACAAATGGTAAGAGAAGGTTAGTACCTTGTACGGTGCCAGTACTTTTTCACTTTCCAGTGCCTGGAATGAATACACTATTCAACAACCGCACGGCGGTTGTTGAAATTACACATGCACAGCCATCAGGGGTAGGTTATTCTCTTATACACAGTAAGAATTACTGTTATTATGTACAGTTAATTGTTCATTAGTTACCTCAAAAACGCCTACAGTATGAATTTTTCTGTATTTCCTAGGTGATAACATAATACAAACTTACCTTTCATCCATGTTTTTATCTTTCCAGAGACAGCAGCTGCAGCCAATTGATGAGTTTTTTTCTTTTCCTCATCTATCTGTCAGTGGGTTTGAAGGAGAGAGACCTGGGACACCGTTTCCATGTGCACCCATCCACGGTGAGCAGAATAATTTCAACATGGACAAACTACCTCTACTCACTGTTAGGATCAGTGTGTGTGTGGCTTTCACCAGCTCAAGTCAAAGCCAACCTCCCTGAAGACTTGAGTGCTTTCCCAGACACACAGGTGATTCTCGCTTGCACTGAATTCAGATGTCAGACACCATCCTTCCCACTACTCCAGAGTGAAATGTACTCAAACTACAAATCTCACTGCACAATGAAAGGCCTCATTGGGATAGCGCCACATGGTGCAGTCACATTTGTCTCTCAGCTTTATGCTGGGTCAATGAGTGACAAGGAGATCTTTAAACAGTCTGGAATAGCCAAACAACTGACAGAAGACGTGGCAGTTATGGTAGACAAAGGCTTCCTAAGTGTACTGTCCACCATTCCTGTCCAAGACAAAGCAGATGCCAGCAAGAAACACAGGCCATAGCATGGCTGCGAGTACATGTGGAACGTGTCATCAGGAGGATGAAACAAAATAAACTGTTTGATGGTGTAAGGCTGGTGCCAGTAAGTCTGATCGACCCCTCGAGGAAACAAAGGGCCCTCCTAAAAATTAACACTTGAACTATCTCTTGCATATGCAACAGGAACTTCTGAGATGCAGCACACAGTGCAGCTCACACCTCACACACACTACTTCCCTTGCATCCCCCTCCTCCTCCTCACCTAAAATACACTGAAAACCTATGCAATGTTAATTATGTACAAGAAGTAGTTTGGTCTCATTTTAAGTGTCTCAGTGCGCCTAAAATGTCTCATTCTCCCAACTATAATGAAAAGCTAAAAAGAAGTTATAAACTATGTGAAAAGTGATGTGTCCCTTAAAGGTTTTCCCTCCCCCAGATCATCCATTCTAACAACATCCTGTATGAAAAACAAGAACCCTTTCAAACTGTGAAACCCTCTAGAGGGGACCAAAATCTAATTATAATGACAGACAACACCATTTGGTAAGAATATTAAATTATCTGGGTATATAAGGAAAAGGATCAAAAAAGTTCGAGGAGTCTGTAGGTTGACTGCCCACACAATCGCTGTGTGTAATTTTCTTTGCCAGGTAATACTTTCTCCAAGTTCTTCGATTTCTGAATTGTTGTTATGATATGATTAACTGATGATTTCATTAATTGGATTTTGAATTATTGCTTCATTACCTGGTCAATAAATTGTAAACGTTTGATTTTATTCTGATGACTCTGAACTGTTTTTTCCCCCTAATAGATTATCGGATTCGTATATTTCCACATCTTTTTGGTCAGTTTTAGCAACGGCTAATTTCCGATATCATTTTAAGTGTACTTGAACGAGGAGACAAGCTATTGCCGACTAGTATCAACAAATGTTGATTTGATCTTCCTAGTTGCCGGTGTGTCTACATCCACTGTTTTAAGTTAATGATTACTTTAGATAAATGTGGGTGGTCTCGGCCACGGGTTTGACCTGAAGCCATTTTAAGAGAAGTTAGTTGATCGGCTTGTGTCTTTCATGGTGGTCATTCATCCCTACTAAAGTAATTCACTGATTTAACTTCTAGAGGAGGCGTTTCAAGGGGACTTATACTGTATATATGTCTTTGATTATGTGCGTGTGAATACGGCAAATCTTAGATATTTAGTCAATCTACCTCTGATTTGATGATTGGACCTGACAAAGTGTGTCATGCAGCCTTTAGAGAAGGACCGCAGAGCGATATAGTTTCCTGATCTAAGCGGGTAAAATATAATCAGAGTTTAAAAGAATAATCAAATATTCGTTCATTTTGATGATACACAGATATCATTAAAACCTTTTTCAGGTTTTTTTGGAGTCAGATGAAATAATGAGAAAATACATGTAAGAAATTGTGTTCCATTTAATCTTGTTGTGTTGCGTAAAAAGGAAAGGCAAGCAATACGCAGAGTAACCTTCTTCCGCTGATTGGATGCCGCATTTGCGCCAATCGAGCCGGACTTTACAATGGTGTCATCCTGCTTTCCCATACTTTAAACATCAATCAGCTCTTTACAGTTGCATGCCTGTTGTCAAATTATCAGAACAAGGCATTAGTTAAGACATGGGTCAAATAATGTCCTGTCATTTCTATTCTTCAGTAAATAAACCATAGTTGTTAATAATTGACTTTTTATTATTGACAATCTTTTATTTACAACATGTATTATACAACATGTATTATACAACTCTGTATAATCTAAATTGTTGTGGTTTTATATAGTTTTATTAAGACAAGTCCTATGAATAAATATTTGTAAAAAGTAGTAACAATCTCTCATAAAGATCACTTTTTGTACTGTACATTCACTGGCAGTGGCATTTTTTTCAACATTGACAAGTATTTATGCATGCACTGTATGTGTAGAAGTAAAAATAATCAATCTTCTCTCTAATGACTTTATGCATGGCTGTGTCACTGTAGATGTGCTGCACAAAATAATCTTCCTGAGCCCACACCACAAAGTCACACCACTGCATTCCGGAAACCAATAGTTGTCCCTGCACTTGCCAATAATATGCATGTTTTTTTTTTTTAGAGAAATTGCCCCATACTCCTTTTGCAAATATTTGCAGTCAACAAAGTTTTTGACATTAGGGCATTTCATTTCAACAAGCCCAAATTGAGGGTGTTCAGAGGGATCGAACACTACAGCATCAGGGGACGCACCAATCCAGGGGGCATCAGGATGAACGATTAAACAACAAGGTGAGTAGTTAACATTTGTCAACTTGCTGTACTCAACTGTTACCTCTGACTCCATTTCTGCACCTCTTCTCATTTCTGCTGTCTGCCTGCTTCCCCTGATGATGCGTTCGGCGAGGGACTCTGCAGAACTCAGGCCTCTGACATGGCACATCTCCCGAAATCTGGAGGCTGTTACCATTGGTTTGCGAAGGTCATGCCACTCAGGACAAGAGCTTTGGTCACGTGTTGCCTCCTCAATTTTCTGAGCCATATCTAATCTCATGTTCAGACTTTGTAAGTGTAAGGACTCTTCCTCACTACAAACAAATGTGCATTCAGTTGGAGCAAGATAATATCCTTCTAGAAGCAAAGGTGGACTCGTGGTGCATCATGTAGGGTGATGTATCGTGATGTTAACAGAGGCTGTTGGAAAGATGCACTTCCTTCCTGGACCAACCCAAATGCACTCTCTACAAGTGACTTTTCAGCTGTCATGTTCATGGTGGTAGCAAGTGTCTTGTCCTCAAGGCTGAAGTCTGCATATGCCTCCACAACTCTGAATATGCAAGGATCTGGTAAAGGGCCCACCATCCCTCTGTAGAGTCCACTTCTGCAAAGATATATTTAACATGAGAATTAATGTTGATAATGTAAATTTGTATGTACATAATCTTTGTTTTTCTGTCTTCTGTAATAGTGTGGATTATTTTGAATGTCTGTAATGGACACGTTTAAAGCATATGTGTTTTAAAAATATGGCCTTCATATTGTTATTAGCATTTTTGTATCCTGTACATGTAACATGAAACAAACATTTCAAAATGCCACAGCTGAACTTACCTCACTCCACCTGGTTCTGTACGATTTGGTACAGGTTTTGTGATGACCATGGAATTGATGGGTCCTGGTTTTACACCCTACAGACAAACAAAAGTCATCATGGAGGAAATAGCTTAAAGCTAAAACTGTAAACACAAAACCCTTCCACAAGTGACATTTTCGATAAGGCAGTGGTGTTCTCTTTCCCTCAACTATTCTGTGAACATACTGTCTGGTTCAATGATTACCATTGTCCGTCGTTTATGCCAGCCTTGCTCTGTTTCTGTGCAGCAAAGCACAAGGGGTACAGCTGCCAAATTAAGCAGAGAGTAGTGAGCAGTTTGAAAAAGTAAAGCAACAGTATGGTTGCACAAAGCAGTGCCTGCCACACACGAGCACTTGCTGTGCGTTACCACCACAGGCGAAGCATCCCGAAGTCCAACCTATAAAAAAAAAAAAGTACAATTACTAATAAGACTTTCTGACAATAAAGTAAAAGTTAGTAGATGTTAGTAATGTGTTAATGAGGCCAGCTGACAGTCTTGCCTGGGCCCGGGACAAGATAATCTTAGATGGGCCCCCCCACGCCCAGATCTCTCCTTTTCCCTTGCTCTTCCTCTCCTGTTCCTCTCCTGTTCCTCTCCTCTGCTCTTTCTCTCCTGTTCCCCTCCTCTGCTCTTCCTCTCCTGTTCCTCTCCTCTGCTCTTCCTCTCCTGTTCCCCTCCTCTGCTCTTCCTCTCCTGTTCCTCTCCTCTGCTCTTCCTCTCCTGTTCCCCTCCTCTGCTCTTCCTCTCCTGTTCCTCTCCCCTCCTCTGCCTCTCCTGTTCCCCTCCTCTGCTGTCCCTCTCCTCTGCTCTTCCTCTCCTGTTCCTCTCCTCTGCCTCTCCTGTTCCCCTCCTCTGCTGTTCCTCTCCTGTTCCTCTCCTCTGCTCTTCCTCTCCTGTTCCCCTCCTCTGCTCTTCCTCTCCTGTTCCTCTCCTCTGCCTCTCCTGTTCCCCTCCTCTGCTCTTCCTCTCCTGTTCCCCTCCTCTGCTCTTCCTCTCCTGTTCCCCTCCTCTGCTCTTCCTCCCCTGTTCCTCTCCCCTCCTCTGCTCTTCCTCTCCTGTTCCTCTCCTCTGCTCTTCCTCTCCTGTTCCCCTCCTCTGCTCTTCCTCTCCTGTTCCTCTCCTCTGCTCTTCCTCTCCTGTTCCCCTCCTCTGCTCTTCCTCCCCTGTTCCTCTCCTCTGCCCTTCCTCTCCTGTTCCTCTCCTCTGCCTCTCCTGTTCCCCTCCTCTGCTGTCCCTCTCCTCTGCTCTTCCTCTCCTGTTCCTCTCCTCTGCCTCTCCTGTTCCCCTCCTCTGCTCTTCCTCTCCTGTCCCCCTCCTCTGCTCTTCCTCTCCTGTTCCTCTCCTCTGCTCTTCCTCTCCTGTTCCCCTCCTCTGCTCTTCCTCCCCTGTTCCTCTCCTCTGCTCTTCCTCTCCTGTTCCTCTCCCCTCCTCTGCCTCTCCTGTTCCCCTCCTCTGCTGTCCCTCTCCTCTGCTCTTCCTCTCCTGTTCCTCTCCTCTGCCTCTCCTGTTCCCCTCATCTGCTGTTCCTCTCCTCTGCTCTTCCTCTCCTGTTCCCCTCCTCTGCTCTTCCTCTCCTGTTCCTCTCCTCTGCCTCTCCTGTTCCCCTCCTCTGCTCTTCCTCTCCTGTTCCTCTCCCCTCCTCTGCTCTTCCTCTCCTGTTCCTCTCCTCTGCTCTTCCTCTCCTGTTCCCCTCCTCTGCTCTTCCTCTCCTGTTCCCCTCCTCTGCTCTTCCTCCCCTGTTCCTCTCCCCTCCTCTGCTCTTCCTCTCCTGTTCCTCTCCTCTGCTCTTCGTCTCCTGTTCCCCTCCTCTGCTCTTCCTCTCCTGTTCCTCTCCTCTGCTCTTCCTCTCCTGTTCCCCTCCTCTGCTCTTCCTCCCCTGTTCCTCTCCTCTGCTCTTCCTCTCCTGTTCCTCTCCTCTGCCTCTCCTGTTCCCCTCCTCTGCTCTTCCTCTCCTGTTCCTCTCCCCTCCTCTGCTCTTCCTCTCCTGTTCCTCTCCTCTGCTCTTCCTCTCCTGTTCCCCTCCTCTGCTCTTCCTCTCCTGTTCCCCTCCTCTGCTCTTCCTCCCCTGTTCCTCTCCCCTTCTCTGCTCTTCCTCTCCTTTTCCTCTCCTCTGCTCTTCCTCTCCTGTTCCCCTCCTCTGCTCTTCCTCTCCTGTTCCTCTCCTCTGCTCGTCCTCTCCTGTTCCCCTCCTCTGCTCTTCCTCCCCTGTTCCCCTCCTCTGCTCTTCCTCCCCTGTTCCTCTCCCCTCCTCTGCTCTTCCTCTCCTGTTCCTCTCCTCTGCTCTTCCTCCCCTGTTCCTCTCCCCTCCTCTGCTCTTCCTCTCCTGTTCCTCTCCTTTGCTCTTTCTCTCCTGTTCCCCTCCTCTGCTCTTCCTCTCCTGTTCCTCTCCCCTCCTCTGCTCTTCCTCTCCTGTTCCTCTTCTCTGCTCTTCCTCTCCTGTTCCCCTCCTCTGCTCTTCCTCTGCTCTTCCTCTCCTCTGCTCTTCCTCTCCTGTTCCCCTCCGCTGCTCTTCCTCTCCTGTTCCTCTCCTCTGCTCTTCCTCTCCTGTTCCCCTCCTCTGCTCTTCCTCTCCTGTTCCTCTCCTCTGCTCTTCCTCTCCTGTTCCTCTCCTCTGCTCTTCCTCTCCTGTTCCCCTCTTCTGCTCTTCCTCTCCCCTCCTCTGCTCTTCTTGACAGTGACGCATTTCAGCCGGCTTTTTATTTCTCATCTCCATAAATATATCTAGTAGTAAAGCTAACGCAAGGGCTAGAAATCAATGAATTCTTTACTACTTCCTCGTCATCATGGAGAGCGCAGTTCGCACTGCTTTCTCCTTTCCACAAGCGCTTGCTCTCCCGTGGCGTCTGTCGTTGCTATGCAACAATGAACTTAGGCGCGCCTGTAAAAACGAGCGCGCCGCGTTGCTATTATGAGCTAATATCCAAAATATTTCCATATGTGGCTCTTTCCTCCTTTCTTATCAACAAGTGGATTTACAGCCACCACATCAGCAGCACCGCCGGTCGCCATGTTTCAGCGCTTTTATGAAGAGGACGCAACTGCACACGCTTCGGGCATGCTCGCGCATCAAGTACCGGGTTTGAGAAAACCTGGTACCGTGGCGTGACGTTTAAAAAAAAATTTGTACCGACTTGGTACCGAAGTACCGGGTCTTTGACAACACTCATAAACGTTGGCTGCGCTGTTTCTTACCTTGCTCTACATTGACTTTACTAACGTTAGATCCAGCTTCACCGTCACCACCTTTTTTAAAATATTTGTTTAGGACATCTCGAAGGCCTCTATTTTTTTCTTCTCTTCTCTTCTCTTCTCTTCTCTTCTCTTCTCTTCTCTTCTCTTCTCTTCTCTTTTCTTTTCTGAGCACCGGACTTGTGCTGATCGGACATTTTGAGCGTAACGTTAGCCTACTGAACTTCAAATCAAATGACAACATCGAATTTTGATCAGTGGCCAAACCATTTTTGTTTTGGGGGTGGGGTGACCACTATTTCAAGGACAATTAGGAAGAAAACAAATAAAAAGCTTTTATGTAACTCAAATATTAGATATTTTTTCCACAAATATGCCTATTTTATTTATTTTTAACAATTATTCCATAATTTAATGAGGGCCCGGTTCTGAACACTTTCAGAACAGTTAACACTAGAACGGCCACGACGGTCATTTTGACCGTTTTGAATTTTATATCTCCAATAACTTTGTTGAAAAAATAAATAAAATCCTGCTGGTACCTGACTTTTCCTAAAAGTGTCTGTATTTTCATTTAAAATGTTTTTAATATAAATTACACATAAGGCAAAAAAACAAATGAACATATTTACCCATTTCGGCCATAGATGGTCATATTGACCGCACTGAATTTCGCGGTATTCTTTTGTTACATTTCTCGCGGTTGACCTTTGTCTGTTAGGATATAATCAGAAGATTCAATTGCAAAATGACAGATATGTTTATTGAGAGCTGGTCAGATGCTGGGAGAGTTAAGGTGTGCAAATGTCCAGTATGAAGCCCTTGGCAGCACAGGGACGCTGCGTGAAGAACTAGGAGTGCTGAACATGGGATGACACACGGAAAACGGATACAGGCAGGGAACAAACATGCAGGAAAAATCCACAACGATCTGACAAAGACTAGGCGAGAACAGTAACACTGAAAAGGGTCGAATCAGCAATGATCAGCGACCACGCACGCACACACACACACACGCAACAAGACGAGAGAGGAGACAGCGAATTCATAAACCGTGACATTGTCTCTCTCACGGTCAAAAGAATATCTAAATAAGATACTTTTAGTTGCTATTATCTTGTTCTGAGTTATGTTGAATGGATATGGAAATATAGCTATCTGTGAATATGCGATAATTACGGGCTACTGATATTATTATTTATAAATGTATAATTAAACTTTTTTAAATGTACATTTTGGTGTTGTTTTGTTTTTAAAAGATATCCTAATACAATAAATGCATTAATCTCTCAATTGGGTATTTATCATTAAAGATATAGAGTTTGCAATCTAACGGTCAAAATGACCGCTTGTGGCAGTTCTAGTAGTTATGGAATTCTGGCACTTCTAGTGTTAACCCTAAGCCTCTAGCCTTCTATTAAGCTGTGTGGTGGTTCATTCTTCCTCATCGACCTGTGACACCAGGCCAATGTTGATTTCCCCTGACAGCCTGTCTCTATTTGATACTAAATAACAACACAAGTACATAACGATAACGTTAGCTAAAAAAAAAAAAAAAAAAAAAACGTATAATGTTATCTGTTAAACATAGGCCTAATCTAGGCTGTTAAAAGTTAGCAGTCATATCATTGAAAACGTGTATATACGAGGCGGCATACAATTTAAAACCTTTCTCCAGCTTGCTTGATACGGGGCTTTGCTTGTGTTTTTGCAAAAACGATGAACATCATTAACGCTGATCTTCGGAAGATCCTGGAAACAGCGAGTGTAGTAAGTAGCCATTGCCATAACTGGAAACGACTGATATGTAATAAGTGGAACGCGGAAGTATTAAGAGGTTGAAATGAGATCAGATCCAGATGGATTAAGCTGTGATAGAGCATTCCTGTTTATTTTTGTAATTTGTTTTATTGATTTTTAACCCCCTTATAGTCAGCCCCAATTTTGGCAAGTGATGCACTCATGACATACCCAAAATAAAAAGGTTTCTGCTCATAAGTCATTCTGAATAGACACATAACACACATTTAGAAAGTCAACCCTTGAGAGTTTCCAGTTCAAGACTCAAATTTAAACGGACTGCTATTAATATTGAGATATATAAGCTCAAACATCAAAACAAAAACAACAAATATTAATAATATTTTTATTATTTTTTATTATTAAATGTATTAAAATAGTATGTGGGATTGCAACTTATAACCACAACTAAAGTGTAGCCACAATTGTGGTCATGCTTCATTTAAAATCTGATGATGATATCTCTAAAATTATGTGTTTTATGAAGCCTATTTCAAAACCATGTCAAGGTAAAATTTGGATAAGTTTTAGAGAAGGCTGATAAGATGCATATCAAATATTTTATTGCCCTGTAAACGCCGATTTACAGTCTGACTAATGTCTGGCGAGGCGAACTGGCTCATTCATGGTCTATTGATGTAAATCGGTGAACATTTCACACCTCTGCCGGTATGAGACTTAATCTTCATCATTCTTTTGTCCTTATTCTTTTGTTTGAATTCAGCCATTAAAGCCTTTATTCTGGCATTATGCTTCTTGGCCATCTAACTTAACTTACACCTCTGTCATGCCACTATACATGAATAATCCACCTATTATCTTAAAATTTACCACCAACTTGAATATGTGAATACTTTTAAAAATATATATATTATGGAATGCAGCAGGTGCATTAGCACAACAAGTAGCATCAAGCTATGACACAATTTAATTGATTAATATTACACTTTTACTTAAAGCTCACTTTAAAACACCATCGAATATTTGTATCATATTCAGGTCGCGGTTTAAAATGGTTTCAAGTCAAAAAAAGATTTTGAAATATGTCATATTTAGCATTTTATATGAAGCTATGGGCTGTCCTTACCTAGCAAGCATACTGGAAGCATTCCTATGCCTATATAAATACGCCGAAATCACACGAAATCACAAATAAACCATATATATTAAAAACGTGCATTTATTAGTTTCTTGATTAGGGTGAAGAGACGTTATTTTTGCTTTGTTACGACGGAGGTTAGAATGAGGAAGTAAACAAGGACCTGCGTCGTACAGAAGGGCTGGTTTATGATCACGTTGGAACACGTGAGATGATTGACAGCTGTAGAGCGAATGAGAGCGCGCTGATATCATATACTGAAGCAAATCAGGAAGAAGAGACACAGACCTCGCTGTGTTCGATGTTTGAAAATGTTATTCTGCATCGACGAAATATTTTACAAACATGCGACAATTAATCATTATTTCTCCAAATATGCGCACAATTGGACTAAAAGCCCTGGCGGATGCTGTATATTGCTTGTATGTGAACACAAATAAACTGGAGAAGATGTGAATGAATGCTTTATGAGTGATGATTTCTATTCAAAATAACGAACGTTACACTCCTGGCATAAATTAAGAAATTAATGTCACTGCAAACCAGTTTAATCATAAACAGTGGTCAAATATCTATGCTGGAGTCTTTAATCTTTCTAATGATGCTGAGTTTGTCCAGATCAAGTAAGTGCGCGATGTTTAAATGAGTAATAAAGGTAGAACAGCGATAATCTGGGGTCACCGGTGCTCTTTGACGAGTAAGGGGTTAATGTTACGTGTAACAAAATGCTTTCTCGGTATTCAGGTTTGACTGTAGTAATAATAATGCAAAAACATGTACACTTCACATCAACATTTTTTTTAGAAACCTTGACAAAAAGTATTATTTGAGAATTTCTAAAAAATACATTCAAATCCACATCTTAAAAGTAAGTAATTTTGTCCAAAAACTACTAGAGAATTCACAAGCCTCTCCATAGCTATAGGCATCTAGTGGTAACACTATGAAATTACATGTTTTATTTTATTTTCTCTCAACAGATGGTGCTAATCTGACTTCAAAAAATGGATTTTAAAGGCCTATTCCCTATATTAATCTGAAATAATGCATTCATTGATTTTCCTTATATAATTTCCAATGGCAAAAATTAACCATAATTATTTCATAAATACTAATAAGTACCATCAAATCCTCTCAAAATACAAAAGAAAAAAACATTACTGAACAAAAATAAATTACATTGGTTTTACTGGGGTGGAGGAAGTTTCATTTCTAGGTGTCCGGTAACAAGTGCTACACCCACATGAGGAGCACCAGAGGGTAAACGTATAATTTCAAATTGCTATAAGCAATACCATATATACGGCTGAGGAGATTACCATTCATGACCTCTAATGCAAACATTAACCATTAAAGACATAATTGATAACTAATTGGTACAGCAAACAAGTGTCTTTGGAACTATCTTATATGTGATCATTTATAAATCAGTGTATAATAGATTATGAGGATGCGAATTGAAAAAGCAAATGCATGACTTATAATTATGAAAAATGATATAAATGTAATGAACTGTTCCTATAATGCAGTATAGGTCTTAATGAGTCTTTATAAATAGATTTATAGAATAGTAATACTTATAAATAAGTATAAATGGGGCTATGATTCATTATGCATGCACTTCACAGAAAGTGTTACCAATATTTTTTTTCTGCTTGAAAATAATTGTCACAAGAAATGGTTTTAAAATGTTTTGAAATATTTTTACACATTTTCTAATAATGTTCAATTCAGTCATTCATACTGGAACTATTTTTTTTTAAATTGCCGTTCATAACCAGAGATGCATTACAATATTGTTTGTGATCTGCTCTGAAGACATGAATCAAAAGCTGTAATGTGGGTTTTATTTCACAGGTACTCTGAGAGGTGTGCAATTTGACACCATGGACAGCATAAGAGTTCAGTACGGCTGCCGCAGATGTCTGTCCGAGCACAAGCACACACCTCAGAAGGAAGTAAGAGGAATGAATGGTGTTGAGACAGGGGACTCTAATTAGTGAGTGTGGAGAAGCAGAGCAGAGAGGCTGAGGCCTGACAGCACGCATAGGCCCCCTGTTTTTAATGGCCATCATTTGCCTGACAGCCAGTCACTCTTTCACTCTTGTTCTCTCTCACCATTTCAGGTGAAAATAAAAATCTTTCTCCATCCCTCTTTTCTCCCAGTTGTGCCTTGTCTGTGGGTTTCTGTATTTAGATTGCTTAGTTTTTGCACTTAATACAGTGCTGTGAAAAAGTAAGTACACCTTGGAAATGTAGTTTTTTTAAAAAAGATACTGCATTGTCATTTCAACAATAGTAATGATAGATAAAGGCCATTGGTGGCCGTACAACAAATGGTAGGTCATACGTGCAAGAAACCCATGCAGTATCATAGTTAAATAAATTCTGCACAGATAGTGTGACAGATTGATAAGTCCTAGGAAACGTATGCATGAGGATATTTCTTCCAAAGGGGTGAAAAAAAGCTTCTAAATGTTGGTAAGTATTGGTTTCCCTTCAGTCGCTCACGTTCGACGTGACATCGACGTGACGACGTTAGGGCATCACTTCAGGGAGTCCTATCAACTTCGAGTATCTAAAGAACAAGCCAATGAACGTTGGCGTGCGTGAACGCGTCACGCGCCCCGCCGCCCCCGCCCGGCAGCGCGGGTATAAAACAGGAAGCGGGCGCGCGCACCCACTGTCTTTCATTTCGGAGCCGAGTTTCCTGGGACTTCTGTCTAAGAATTCAGCGCTTTGAAGACTTCAAGGAGATCTCTCTGCCTGCAGTGTTGGTGTGACGGCGCGATCAGCGGTGGCCGCGAGCAGTGCAGCTTTCAACTGCTGTTCTCACAGCACTATTGTTTGTGTGTGTGTGTGTGTGAGTGTGTGTCCACACAGTGGCTACCCCTGGGCGCCTCAGCACTGTGAGAGCATTTTTCCAACCTTTTTTATTTTACTAAAAGAGCAACACAAGCGGACCCTGCGTCTTTTTCAAGATGTCATTCCGCTTGTGCGTTTCTGGATGCCGTCGTTCCCTGGCGCCAGCAGATGGCCACAATAGCTGCATCTCGTGTTTGGGCATTCAGCACGCTGAGGCAGCTTTTGTGGATAGTTCATTTTCCCATTGCGGGAATATGACTATCGCAGCACTTAGATCGAGACTCGCTTACCTCAAGGGAGGTGCAGTCCCCTCGCCTATGCCCCGATCTAGTGCTTATTCTGCCCTGCAGAATAGGCCTACTTCGGCGCATGGCCAGGGTGATCTGAGGATCACCGTGAGGGCTTCCCCGCCGAGGCAATCTCCGCGGGCCCCTCACGCCTCTCATGTGCTGTTGCCATCGGCGCCCCTTTGTGAACGGCTCGGTCCTTCTCCGGAACGACCAGTCGTTTCCTTTGGGGCGCCAGCTGACGATCAGATGTCGATCGCAGCATCGGAGGGGGAGCAGTCCTCTGGAGATGACAACTCGGCTGCGTTGCCCCCTTCGGGGTGTGTAGCGTTGTCCGAGCCTGATCCAGAATGGGCGGCTATGCTTTCCCGGGCCGCCGAGAAGGTCGGGCTTACGTGGAATCCTCCACCACGTCCCGAACCTTCTCGGTTGGACGTTTGGTTTCTCGGGACGGGCCGTGCTGGTTCTCAGTGCGCCGCCCTGGTACCTTTCTTTCCGGAGGTGCATGAGGAGCTTTCTAGGACGTGGAAGGCACCGTATAGTGCCCGAAGCCGTTCTAGTGGCTCCTCTCCCCTCACCACCCTCGACGGCGGGGCAGCTAACAGGTATGTGGAGATCCCCCCAGTGGAGCGGGCTGTCGCGATGCAGTTGTGTCCGGCGTCCGCCTCCTCCTGGCGGGGTAATCCACGCCTCCCGTCCAAAGGCCTGTAAGTTCTCGTCCGGTCTAACGGCGAGGGCTTACAAGGCCTGTGGACAGGCTGCTTCCGCCCTCCATGCCATGGCGCTTTTGCAGGTCCACCAGGCCCAAGCGCTCATGGACATGAACGAGGGTGGTTCTGACCCAGAGCTCCTCCGGGAGCTCCGTGTGGCAACTGACCTCGCCCTCCGGGCGACGAAGGAAACCGCACGTTCAGTCGGTCAGGCGATGTCCACCTTGGTGGTCCAGGAGCGCCACCTTTGGCTCAACCTGGCGGACATGAGGGACACCGATAAATATCGGTTCCTGGATGCCCCTCTCTCCCAGGTTGGGTTGTCCAGCAGTTCTCGGCCGCACAGAAGCAGACGGAGGCCATTTGACACATCCTGCCCCGGCGGACCGCTGCTGCTCCCACCCGTCTGCCGGCCGCAGCCCCTCCGTCTACTCGTCGCCGAGGTCGGCCTCCTGCAGCGTCCTCCGCTCCCGCTAAGCCCCAGCAGCAGCCACCATCCAGGCCTCAGCGTGGAGCAAGCCGCAGGAAGCCGACCCCGCCCGTCCAGGCCGCTGCCAATCCAGGAGGCAAGCGTCGGTGCAAACGACCCTGAGACGGGCGGCCCAGAGGTGGATCAAGTTGCTCTTCAGGAGATGGCGAACGTGCCACTCCTTCCCCCGGTGGAGGGCCGGGTGGAGAATCCTTTGTTTCCTTTTCTTTTTGTTCCGCCACTGAGTTCCGGGTCAGTGGTACCCACCTTTTCAAAGAAAGAGCAATTTCTGAAACCTCTGGGCCCCAAGAGGGCGCGCTTGGCAGTCGACAACGCTATGCCTTGTCACTCCCGAGCCCCTCTTTCATCGCTAGCGGGCAGCAGTGGCTGTGTCCTGAACGCACTATCGCCTCCGCACACTCACTCTGCCCTCCGACGGAAGCAGGTATGTTTTGCACCACACATTCAGACCCCACTTCGGGCCGCTATGCCGTCCAAGTCGGGTCCCTGCATTCCGCCACGCTGCCCCACTCCGGGTACGTCTGTTGGTCCCGCTTGCTCGGTCTCTGGGAGCTTGGTTAACGCTTCCCAGCCCGTCTCGCTGGCTCATCCGTACCATCAGACTCGGCTATGCGATTCAGTTCGTCCGGCGCCCCCCTGTTTTCAAGGGCATTCTGTTCACCCGTGTTCTGGCGGACAGTGCCCCTGTTCTCAGGGCGGAGATTGCAGTCCTACTGGCGAAGGAGGCAATCGAGCCAGTCCCTCCAGCCGATATGAAGACCGGCTTCTACAGCCCGTACTTCATTGTACCCAAGAAAGGAGGTGGGTTACGGCCAATCTTGGACCTGCGCGTCCTGAATCGGTCCCTTCACAGGCTGCCGTTCAAGATGCTTGCGCAGAAACGCATTTTCAAGTGCATCCGTCCCCAAGATTGGTTTGCAGCGATCGACCTGAAGGACGCGTACTTTCATGTCTCGATTCTCCCTCGACACAGACCGTTTCTTTGCTTTGCGTTCGAGGGACGGGCATATCAGTACAAAGTCTTACCCTTCGGGCTGGCCCTGTCGCCCCGCGTCTTCACGAAAGTCGCGGAGGCGGCCATTGCTCCCATGTGCGAGCGTGGTGTTCGCATTCTCAACTACCTCGACGACTGGCTTATTCTCGCCCAGTCGAGAGAGCAGTTGTGCGAACACAGGGACATGGTGCTCAGTCACCTCAGCCACCCAGGGCTTCGGGTCAACTGGGAAAAGAGCAAACTCACCCCCGGGCAGAGGATCTCTTTTCTCGGTATGGAGTTTGACTCGATCAACATGACAGCGCGCCTCACCGAGGCCCGCGTCCAGTCAGTGTTGAACTGCGTGAGTACGCTCAGACGCAGAACAGCGGCACCACTGAAAACTATTTCAGAGGATCCTGGGGCATATGGCATCTGCAGCCGCGGTAACGCCGCTCGGATTGCTTCATACGAGACCGCTCCAACACTGGCTCCACGATCGAGTCCCGAGATGGGCGTGGCAGAGCGGCTCGTGCCGGGTTCCAGTGACCCCGCACTGTCGCCAAACTCTCAGCTTGTGGTCGGACCCTTCGTTCCTGCGGGCAGGTGTTCCCCTAGAACAAGTGTCCAGGCACTCTGTGGTCTCCACGGATGCCTCTATCACCGGCTGGGGGGCCTCGTACAACGGGCATGCAGCTTCAGGTCTGTGGACGGGGCCTCAACTGCATTGGCACATCAACTGCCTCGAGTTGTTAGCAGTACATCTTGCGTTGGGCCGCTTCAAAACGTCGCTACAAGGCAAGCATGTACTGGTCTGTACGGACAACACTGCGACCGTTGCGTACATCAACCGCCAGGGTGGTCTACGCTCCCGCCGCATGTCACAACTCACCCGCCATCTCCTCCTTTGGAGTCAGAAGCATCTGAGGTCGCTTCGTGCCATTTACATTCCGGGCCTGCTCAACCGTGTAGCCGACGAGCTCTCACGGCAGCAGGTGCTACCGGGAGAATGGCGACTCCATGGAGACTGAATCCTCCTCCCCCACTCTCTATACCCTCTTGGGATTTGTCTCTGGACCTTTCGGCACTTCAGAGACCACCCTTTGAGCCTCTGCAATCAGCAGAGTTAAAATTTTTGTCCTGTAAGACAGTTCTCCTGGTTGCATTGGCATCTATCAAGAGGGTAGGGGACCTGCATGCATTTTCGGTCGACGAATCGTGCCTGGAATTCGGCCCGGATAACTCTCACGTGATCCTGAGACCCCAGTCCGGATACGTGCCCAAGGTTCCTACCACTCCCTTCCGGGACCAGGTGGTGAACCTGCAAGCGCTGCCTTTGGAGGAGGCAGACCCAGCCCTGGCTTTTCTCTGTCCCGTCCGCGCTCTGCGCTTGTACGTGGACAGAACGCAAAGCCTCAGGACCTCAGATCAGCTCTTCGTCTGTTACGGAGGCCAGCAGAAGGGAAAGGCTGTCTCCAAGCAGAGGATTGCCCACTGGATAGTGGATGCCATCGCCTTGGCTTACGAAGCCCAAGGCATGCCTTGCCCGCCCGGGTTGAGAGCCCACTCCACTAGGAGGGTAGCTTCTTCTTGGGCGCTGGCACACGGCGCCTCGCTGACAGATATCTGTAGAGCTGCGGGCTGGGCGACACCTAACACGTTCGCTAGGTTTTATAGCCTACGTGTTGAGCCGGTTTCTTCCTGTGTGCTCGCTTCAACCAGCCGGTAACACCGAACTTCCCGCTCTAGTGTCGGCTTGCTGCGCCACTCCCCTCCACGGAGCGGATACGTGCGCTTTTTTGCTCCAGTCGAGTTCCCCACCCAGGCGAACCCTGTGAGTTCCTCCACACCCCTTCGGCAGTCGGACGTTGCGGAGCGTCCGACGCCAGGTCTAGTGCTTGTATGCTTGTGTAACTTGTGCTAGGCTGGGTTCCATGTGTGATCCCTGCGGCGATCCCATATGAGTATTCTTCCACGACCAGCTCCCTGCGGTGAGCCCGTGTCTTTCCCTTGGCAGAGCTCGCTCTGCCGTCACTGTCTGGTGTAGCCTCCCCCTTCTTAGGCTGGAGCCACCCCAGTGACATTCCATATGTTGCACTGCCCCAACCGGCCAGTCCATATGTGTATTCTCCACATGGTACCTCCCTTCGGGCAGGATGTGGCTCCGCAGCGTCCCTCTCCCCTGGAAAGGCACGCTTCCCAGTGTTATTCAAGAGTTCACTGTATGGGTATATGGAACAGCAGTTGTACTCCCTCTACGCAGGTCTTCCGCCCCTTCAGTTGGGGGTCTCAGAGTCTTGCGTAGGGCGCTGGATGTGGCAGCAACCGATGGCGTTTTCCATGGGATCCCCTAACGTCGTCACGTCGACGTCACGTCGAACGTGAGCGACTGAAGGGGAACGTCTCGGTTACTGATGTAACCCTCGTTCCCCGAGGGAGGGAACGGGAGACGTGACGTCCCGCCGCCACAGTTGCTGACCATCGCTGTACGGCCGTCACTATCTCGGCTCCTCAGTGAAAAACAGTGGGTGCGCGCGCCCGCTTCCTGTTTTATACCCGTGCTGCGGGGCGGGGGCGCGTGATGTGTTCACGCACGCCAACGTTCATTGGCTTGTTCTTTAGATACTCGAAGTTGATAGGGCTCCCTGAAGTGATCCCCTAACGTCGTCACGTCGACGTCACGTCTCCCGTTCCCTCCCTTGGGGAACGAGGGTTACATCAGTAACCGAGACGTTTTCAGTACCAATTTCGGTACTCTAGCAAAAACTTTAATTTGATAGGTAAGGTAAACATGTAAAGGTAAAGGTTTATTTACAAAATGACAAAAATTTAAATGAGTCAATACATCATCAATCCTTCTTCCAAAACATGTTTTTGTCTTACCCTGATTCACTATGGTAAGCCTATTAGAAGTGTTCATATTTTAGATGGGATGGTTTTCATGGTAAATTGCCTACATATGTCACTCGCCCGTCTTGTCTTTCTATCCGTAAATAGAGAAAACTTTGACGTGTGCATGGTGTGGAAGTGGGCTGAATAGGTTAGTTGTCACAACTAGTGAGAAAGGTTGACATGGAGCACTTTAAACCTCAAACCTCCGGAACAGAGGAGAGTCTGCTGGCAAAAAAAAAACGCGACAGTGATTGTAGTAAGACGCAGACATGGGGACTTGTGACTTGGTGACTTGGACTCCAGTCGACTCGAGTCGCTATTTTTATGACTTGTGACTTGACTTGACATAAAATGAAATACTAGAGACTTGACTCGGACTTGGAAGTTAAAGACTCGGGACTTGACTTGAGACACGATGACTTGAATGACTTGAGTGTTAATCACATGATGTTTTCAGTTTGAATATAAAATATATATAAAACATTTTTTTTAAAAAGTTGATCCAGCTGGAGCTCAGGCTGAGAATAGCGTTGTCATGACTGGATCACGACACTATCATCAGTCATGCCCTCTCGTACCTTACGCACACCACGCCCACTTAGACATCACATCAAAATGTCAGCCGGAGGGGTACCGAGGGTCATCGCTTTCGGCTTCAAGAATTATTCACAAGATGGCAAAAGACGAACAGCGCTTTGCAAGACATGCAACATTAACATTGCGGGCAGCCAGGCGACAACCTCCAATTTCGTCCGTCATTTGAAGAGCCATTCTGTCCAGTAAGTGCTTGTCAATTTGTTAATGTTATATGGTTAGTTGGTAGTTAGCTAATGTAATAATAGCTAAAGTAGCCATTAACCCTTTCACAAGTAAGTTTAGACTATTTTAACTGATCCCCCAGCATGAGTTTTTCTAGGCGACCGTTATTTAGAACCTGTCACTCACTTTAATGTTTCCATGGTGACGCGTCATTGCTTGTCACGTGACACAGCGCAACCACAACACAGCGCTGAATGAATGATGATCTGCTTTTATGTCATTTTTCCTGTTTTATTCAAAATGTTCACAAATGTATTAGCTATAACATGAAACACTTATATTCCGATTGTCAAATATGTGGAAGTGGATGTGTTTTGTTGTTTAAATACCTGTATAACGATCGCGTTAGTTGAGCTGTATGTGCGAATGGGCGGCGCCATGTTCAACTTCTCACGAAATACATGAAAGTAAGTGACCGGTGAACTGGGAGAAGAATAGGGTAAAATGTAAAGCTATTTACACAATGTGTATCTGATATAAATAAAACGTGACGTCTTATTATAATGGAAAGGATTATTATTGACGCTTCCATAGACATCAGTGTGTAAATTTATTTTTGCTATTAGGCCTACTTATGTGTATTTAAATGTCTGAAACCTAAAATAAAAATTATGTGGTTGAAAACACTGAACAGTTGTGATGTATGACAGCACTGAGAGCGTATGTCTCTGGCTCAGTGCCAGCCAACGCGGGAAAGCACGTTTAAATTCATTGATATATACACGAAGCAGAATAGTGGGTCATATGTCTAATGCTTTTTGAAAACTTAAGGCTTTCTTCTTCATAAAAGAAGTCGGACATTATCACATTTTTGTATACATTTTTATTTCTTTAAATTAGTAAGCTACAGGACACCGTCTTTCAAAACATGACCTGCGCGAAAGAGAAAAGTGAATGAATGCGTCATTGTACCCAAATGCACTTCCGAATGCGCCTCTGTTCATTTCAAACCTAACTGACGCCCATAGATCAAATTCTGCAGGTAAAATTACAATAATAAGGTGACTCGACTTGGACTTGACTTGACCTACTACAGGACTTGACTTGAATTGACTTGACATAGCCTGTGACTTGACTTGACTTGACTTGACTTGCCCAGGAAAAAAATACTTGGGACTTACTTGAGACTTGAAGGTTAAGACTTGAGACTTACTTGAGACTTGCACATGTGTGACTTGGTCCCATCTCTGGGTAGACTGTTCCAAAGTTTAGGGCCCGCAGTAGCAAAAGTGCGGTCACCTCGTTTGTTAAGTCTAGATCTAGGCACAATGAGTAGACAGTGATCGCTAGATCACAGACTTCTAGAGGGAGTGTACGGGCGAAGTAGATCGGTCAGGTACTGAGGGGCCAATTTGTTGAATGCTTTATAAACAAATAATAAAATTTTAAAATCAATTCTAAATTTGACAGGTAGCCAGTGCAGTGTGGATAAAATAGGGGTGATCGACTCATACTTGCGGGTGCAAAGTATGAGTCGATAAGAAAACACTGTAAAACTTTTATAATAACACTAATAAATATATAATAACACTGTAACAAACATATAATAACACTGTAAAAACTGTATAATAACACTTATAATTACACTGAAACAAATGTATAATTAAACTAAAGAATATGTATAAGACGTTTAATAACACTGTAACAAATGCATAATCACACAGTAAGAAATGTACAGTAACAAGCTTATAATTACACTGTAACAAATGTATAATAACACTGTAAAAATGTATAACAACAATTGTAATAATACTGTAACAATAACACTGAAATAAACAATTACACTGTAAAAAGTATAATAACACGTATAATAACACTGTGACAAGTGTATAATAACACTGTAACAAATTAATAATAACACGGTAACAAATGTATAATAACACTTTAAAAAAGTATAATAACAATGCATAATTACACTTTAGGAAATGTATAATAATACTAAAAAAGGTATAATAACACCGTAACAAAGGTATAATAACAAATGTATAATTACAATGTAGCAAATTCAGCGCTTTTCACAATACATATTGTTTCAAAGCAGCTTTACAGAAAGTGCATTTCAGAAATGTACATGGGTAGTTTTTTGGACCAATAAGTAATACCTCTGTTTTATCTGAATTTAATAGCAGGAAATTACATGTCATCCAGCATTTTATATCTTTAAGACACTCTGTCAATTTAGATAAGTTAGTGTTTTCATCTGGTCGTGATGAAATATATAATTGAGTGTCATCAGCATAACAGTGGAAATGAATTCCATGTTTTCTTATAATATTACCAAGTGGCAGCATATATATTGAGAATAGCAGAGGGCCTAACACCGATCCTTGCGGCACTCCATAGTCTACTGATGTTATCTTCAAATTTTTCCCCATTTAAACAGACAAAATGGTAACGGTCTGATAAGTACGATCTAAACCAGCTTAATACCTGTCCCTTAACACCAGTGTAGTTTTGTAGTCAATCCAAGAGTATCTTATGATCTATAGTGTCGAATGCAGCGCTAAGATCGAGTAGAACTAGTATTGAGATACAGCCTTGGTCAGAAGCTAAAAGTAAATAATTTGTAATTTTAACTAGCGCAGTTTCTGTTCTATGATGCGGTCTGAATCCTGACTGAAATTTTTCAGTACTCAAAGAGCACAATTGAGAGGACACAACTTTTTCTAGTATTTAAGACATAAATGGAAGATTTGAAATGGGTCTGTAATTTGCTAGGTTATTTGGATCTAATTGTGGTTTCTTAATGAGAGGTTTTATTACTGCCAGCTTGAATATTCTTGGAACATGACCTAAAAATAAAGACGAGTTAATAATATTGAGAAGAGGCTCTTCCACTACAGATAACACTTCTTTCAGTAGTATAGTGGGTATTGGATCTAATAAACATGTTGTTGGTTTAGATGCAATGATAAGTTTATTTAGCTCTTCCTGTCCTATAGTTGTAAAGCAGTGTAGTTGTTCTTGAGGGGCAATAATTGAGGCTGAATCATAAGACACCATAAAAGATTGTACATTTACAATTGTGTTTCTGATGCTTTCTATTTTCTCAGTGAAGAAATTCATAAAATCATTACTACTACACTGTAACGGAATATTTTGCTCAGGTGATGTCTGTTTATTTGTTAGTCTAGCCACGGTGTTAAATAAAAACCTTGGATTATTTTTGGTTATTTTCTATTAGTTTGCGGAGATGCTCAGCCCTGGCTGCTTTTAGAGCCTTTTTATAACGTGACACACTGTCTTTCCACGCGATTCTAAAGACCTCTAAATTAGTTTGTTTCCATTTACGCTCTAAGTTACGAGTTTCTCACTTGATAACATGCGTAGCACTGTTGTACCATGGTGCTTTACTTTTCTCTCTAACCTTTTTTAATCTAATTGGTGCAACAATTTCTAATGTACTAGAGAAAATGGTGCTCAAACTGCTAGTCATTTCCTCTAGTTTATCTGTTTGTTTGGGTTCACTGAGCAGCTGAGATAGATCAGGTAAGCTATTTGAGAATCTATCTATAGTGGTTGGAAGGATTGTTCTGCCTGGTCGATAACATGGCGCAACATGACAAATTTCAGCAGTACGTAGTATGCAAGTTACCATGTAATGATCAGTGACATCATCACTTTGCGGTATAATATCTATATCGGTGGGATTGGTTCCATATGATATAATTACACTGTAACAAACATATAATTACACTGTAACAAATGTTTAATAACACTGTATAAAAGTATAATAACAATGTAACAAACATAAAATAACACCGTAACAAACAGTATGACAACACTGTATGAAAGTAGAACAACAATGTAACAAACATATAATAACACTCTTACAAATGTATAACACTGTAACAAAGGTATAAAAACGCTGTAACAAATGTATAATAACGCTGTAATAAATGTATATTTACACTGTAACAAATGTATAATAATGCTGTAAAAATGTGTGAAACCACTGTAACAAAGGTATAATAACACTACACCAAATGTATATTAACACTGTAACAAACATATAATTACACTGTAACATAACACTGTAAGAAATGTATAATAACACTGGAAAAAAAAGTAATAATACCACTTAGGGGTGTGCAAAGCAGCCAGTATTTGTATCTGTATTTGTATTTGTTGAGGGGGGAAAGTATTTGTATTTGTATTCGAGTAAAATTCAAAATAGGCGTAAAATCCAGTTTTTTTGCATTACACTTCTAATTTACGTTATAGTGTAAGTATTCTTTAATTATATCCATTATAATAATTATGGATATGCAATATTTGTTGATGTTTTTCTATAAATCCAGCAACGAACATGTAACAAGTACGTCATTGAAAAAAAAATAACATAACAGCCATTACCTCATCCATGGTTAAACCAACAACGAATAAAATACCATTGTGAACATTATGAACCCCACCACCACCCGTCCTTGTTGGAGGATGCTGAACAGACAGAATAAGTAAGGGATAATGTAACTTATAGCGTTGATTATGAGCGTTGTCTTGAATCAGCTTGAAGGGGTTGTATTCGTTATAACA
Source organism: Rhinichthys osculus (assembly GCA_029959095.1). Lineage (NCBI taxonomy): Eukaryota > Metazoa > Chordata > Actinopteri > Cypriniformes > Leuciscidae > Rhinichthys > Rhinichthys osculus. The sequence continues at coordinate 22,352,127 of JARWKJ010000008.1, forward strand.
ACCGCCTCGCTATACATTATCCCGCTTATTACATGGCTACCTACCAAATAAATCAATAATTTGACTCAAAATATTGATTTAAAAAGGAGTTTATTGATTTAAAAACGATTGTATTGCTTCCGCTAAAGAAAATAGTCCGTTCCAGCTCTACGTTTAGAATCCATGGCAATGCTCTGTTTTTCATGGCAACGGTGTGTTATACTTAGCAGCGGTCTGTTATTAAGAAATAACAGACCGCATTCTACATTAGAATTCAACCAAGCCATGTAATAAAAACAACCGAGCTAACAGTCTACGTAAACAGCGCGAACATGAGAGCATCCGACTGCAGACGTCAATAATGCAGCGTAATGGAATAATTTCACGATCAAACTCCGCTTCCCGAAAGTTATAAACTGCCTCCGGAACCCAGTTAAGGTATAAAAATCTATTCAACAAAAATAGTGATGCAGTTAAGTGTTTTTTCGCTCAGCCGAGCGTAAATTTTATGTCTGTTGCTGTGTGGAGCAGCCTGTGTCAGTCACCTCTTCCTGAACGTCACTCACTCACTCACTCACTCCCTCATCCGTGCATGCACTGAGGTCTCGTGAGGAAACGCAGCTTTTTGATATAAAGTTTTTCTTGTTCTCGAATACAAATATTTTTTAAAGTATTTGTTCGAAATAAGTATTCGTAAAAAACACGTTATTTGTGCCTTTCCGAATACCGTATTCGGGTTCGGCTCCACCCCTAATACCACTGTAACAAACGTATAATTACACCGTAACAAACGGATGTTAATAACACTGTAGCATATGTATAGTTACACTGTAACAGATGTGTTATTACACTTTAACAAACATATAATTACACAGTAACATATGTATAATAACACTGTAACAAATGTATATTTGCACTGTAACACATGTATAATTACACTGTAGTAACAAATGTATATATACACTGTAACAAACGTATAATTACACTTAACAAACTGTTTCAACAAATTACCAGAGATGCACTCTCATTTGGTACACTACAGTTTTAGAGGATAAAATGAACAATAGAGCTATTATATTAAACTTTTATTTATTTAGCACAACCAAAACAATATTCTTCCGCAAAATGAATGCAGTTTTGTTACATAATGTATTTTTAAAATAGTCAATTAGTAATTTACTTGATAAGTTAACATTGCTTTAATTTTAACTGAAAAGTTATAATAAAATGAACAAAGAAACCATTTAAAGGGGCTATGAACTGATAAATCAAATTTTCCTTGAGCTTTTGACATATAAGAGGTCATCATACTATAAGAATATCCTGTAGGTTTCAGAACCGAAAACTTAATTGTTAGTCCAAAAACAGCTTTTATTGTAACCAAGCCCAGTGAACGACTCCTTGTGGAATATGCCTATCTGACAGACCACCTCTGCAGAAGAAAATCAACGCCTACTTCATTATTGAAACTTTGGCCCCGCCCCCTGGCGTGTTAGTGAGATGACAGGGAGAAGAGCACAGGATCACTCACTGGACTAAAAATAACATTACCTTCCAAATTATCATAATGCTAGGAACGTGGTCATTTATATTCAACAATGTAAATGTCTCAGTTGAGCATTATTTATATGTGTTCGGTACATTTCACAGTGGATTCTTTGGAAAATCAGTTGCAATTTCGGCGCAGGCTTTGCAAACAGACTTTTATGACATGGACTCGACAGTAATGCGACAACATGTAAGCAACTGTGTTAATTCTAATGTCTGATCTGTGACCAGTGATTTCTGATAAAGTCAGATGTTCTTTGTTTATATGTCAGTAAATCAAAGCAGTGACTAAACAGTCAACTTCACATTGTTTCTCTTAGTAGGATGAAAATAATCTGTTATTTAAACTGTGATTAAATTAAACTTAGAAAGCAATCAAAGAACGCTCCCTTTTACAATTGCTGCTGTCAATTAAACTGTGCGAGTTTTTCAGTGACTGAGTTCTGGACTCTTGCAAAACTCTTGTTATGACAAAGTCACTTTTATCTATAGTCTTTGGTTATAATCAATAAATCTCTTATTTACATCATGTACATACACTGTTAGTTATGATGGAAGCATTCGTTAGTGTGCAGAAATCGAGTTGCAAAGACGAGATCACTGCATTCAAGCCCTCAACATGTCTGTGATTGGCTACAATGCTCTTTCATCCCACGATCTAAATATAGTTCTATTGATCTAAATATAATGTTGTAATCAACACTTTCCACGATTAGTTAACATTGAGAGCTGTAATAGTAAAAATATGCTAAAAGTTGTTGTGAGAGTTCCACATGTAATATAGCTATTTCATATGCAAAAATGTTAGCCAATCACAGCAGTGGGCATTTACACGACATACACGCCACTTCAAACAGAGCGTTCAAATCAGAGGGCTAAAATCAGGGTAGCAAAAATGCCTTTTATTTCTAAATTATGACAATTTTTGATGTAAAAATCAAACTAACGTTATAAGTGCACCCCAGGAAACATTGTAAAACAATAGGAATAATAGGTCTAGTATTATTGTCATTAATGAATATGTCAAAATTAATATAATACAGTCATTAGAAAATAATTTCCCATTGTTTCTTATCACTATTCAGCTTTATGCAAAGCTATCTTAATGTTTGTCTCAATATTATTGCTTTTTTAGCTGGCATTGTATTACATCAATTCAATTGAGGCAGACTTGCATATCTACAAAAATCCATTATGAAGTACAGTTTACAAAAGTTTATTCCTGCATTGTCGGCAAGACTGAAAAAAAAAAAATTTTGCTGAAGGCCATCATTTCCCAAAATGATGCAGAGCTGGAAAGTCCCACCGTAAATATTTGATCCTGTTAGTTACAGTGAACAGGAGGATGTGTTTTCTGGTGATAGTATAGAATAAAACTCCTCGAAATCATTCAAAAGAGGTCAGAAATATTGTTTCAGATCTGAGGCAATTTACTCTGCTTTTGCTTGTTCACTTCTTATGACTCCATATTTATTTGCATTATAAAGGGTTTTATATATTTTCTTTGGGGTTAAATTTAAAATGTTCCGCCCTGTAGCATAACCATTTCTCAGAAACATGTCTCTACATACTCTAATCTAGACATTCTGGGTGACTCAAATGACACTTTATAATGCTATATATTTGACATATGGCAGGAAATACTTACACTAGCCCCTTCTCAAAGGGTTTTCTTATAAGATGGATTTTAAGAAATGTTGAACATGACTCTCAGCCTGTGTATAAAGCACATTGCAACTGAGTTTAGTTCATTCTTCATTGAATGCCATGACATTTTGGTGCATCCACAAGGTCATAAAGCATTTCTCTTCCATTAATAAACAAGACAAATCCATACAAAATTCATACTAATTCATACCAAAAATAAGCTTATAATTAACAGATTTGACTGTTACAGTAATTTCTGTGTGGACAAATAGTTTTGCTAGATCATATAAAGCCATCTTAGAGAATTGTGTTTCCAGCTTTCTTTGCAGCAGGTTGTGAGGGCCTTAAGCCAGTTTCTATTTTATTATAACAACACCCTTGTGAAGAAAGCAAGGTCCAAATAGAAGTGATTTACTGAGTCTGGTATGGAAGAACTTGACTGGCCTAACTGGACACTGGATAGATAAATTAATTAGGTGTAAGCATACCTTTGACATAATGGTGTATCATAATGAATTGCTGGTAATGATTCATGGATGTTTTTTTGACCTTCAAGAATGAAATGTTATTCACTGGAAGATTTGTCCTGAAAACTTGTTTAGCTGTTCTTCATCTTTACCAAAGTCTTTACCGTAAATAGCCGGAGAGCTGTTTGTTTACCTGACCTGATTCTGATACGCACTCTGGATACTCTTCACATTCTATTACTAATCTAGCCACGTTCAGTCATGCACCGATATAAGCCATGTTCCCATTCCACACAAGAGCTCCCAAACCGATAACATTGTTGCTTCAATTAGTATGAAATATAAATTATTTACCAACCTAAATTAGGTTCTCCCTGAAGTTTCTTAATATGAGAGGCATATGTTTCCAGTGACATTTGGACAGATAGTCTGGCCAGGTAACACAAAAATAAGAGCTCATCTTGGGGCCAATTACTGCAATGCATGTTTCAAGCTGTATTGAGCTAAAATGAGCTAAACTTATAATGGTATGGCCATAATTCATTGAACAAAGAGAAAGATTTTTGCAGAACTTGCTTCTATGAATATAACACCATCTGTAGAACATAACGTCTACAACAAAACGTCTAGAGTGCTCTTACTAACTGATCTTGAATAGTTTCAGTTCAAAGAATTTTTATAGATTCTGCTTTTGCAATGTTCATAAATTTTGCATGTGTACAATCTGTGATGTAAACAAACTGGAAAAAAGCAGAGTCTGATCAAAGGACCATGGAGGCCTGAAACACATACGTGAAAAGGAAGGTCAAAAGGTCACTAAAGGTCTCAACCCAATAGCTGTGAATCATATATAAAATGCCTAGGCCCGTTTCTAATTTAATGGAACTGGATATTTAACTGACTTCATTCAGCCAAATTTCATTGCTATTCTTTCATCCGCTGAATCACATAAACATTATTGTGTGGGTTATCTTAGGCAGCAAAGGAAACATCTACACTGCCTGATTTCACATTATATGTTCAATTTGAATTCAGCAGAATGAACTGTGGGGATTCAGGCAGATAGAAAGGAAATAAATGAGATGAGATGGATGAGTAATATTGAATCTGCATTGTACTATATAAAAGTCAGTTTTGAGCAAATAGAAGAAGAATCTGATATTGGTAGAAGAAATGAATGGGATTTATAGAATAATGTGCATGTAGATTAGAAACTCAGAATCCAAAGCTAAGTTAAGAAAACTCGGATGCTTTGATGAATCAGGGCTTTTAGACTTTGATTAAATAAAGATGACATGGCAAATGACAGCAGGGAAAGATTCAGTGTGAGCCTTCAAAGTGAACAATCCCTTATTGATAATATTGATGATAAAGTTAATAGCCTAAATAAATTCTCATCTGACTCAGAACTAATCATCTCATGAAAACACAATGAAACAAATCGATTAAGCGCCCTTTCAGCAAACAAGCTGCAACTGACTGAAACTACAAAGCACATTCCAAACTACATAAATGATGCCTTCACAGGACACTTTGCTGGGAGAACAATCATAGCAGCCATGGTGTAGTGTCATTCTAAACAGATGTGCAAAAAATAACCACTTCAAAGGTCTCTTTGAACATTTTAGTAGAGTTCACCTGATGGACACTTTGCTCCCAAGATACTTTCATCACAACCTCTCACTAGGGATCAATCGGCATAAATCAGCTAAAGGTTCGTCAGCGTAAATTAAACCAGCTGCACCTGCAAACTAGGGATGGAAATTGAAAACCGGTTCCACTCGAGAACCAGTTCAACATTAACGAGTCCTCTTATCGATGCTCCTGCTCCGAGTCCCAGCCATATATCCAGATCGTGAATCCTTTTGTCCTTTATCAGGCACCATAGCACAGCGTCCTACGCATGATTCCCTCAAAGGAGGGAATCATGGAGAGGAAGAGACGATCTAAAGCTTGGGTTTATTTGACTAAACAAGATGAAAATTATGCCGTTTGCAATAACTGTAATTTCGTGTAAGGGTGCAAATACAAGCAACATGCTTAAACATATATCTACCCATGGTACTAAATTGCAGGAATGCCGTGTTTTTGATCCGCTGCGTACAACTGCCCAAGCTAGCAGCACCGTAACCTCCGTTGAACAGGGTAATGTAATGTTAAATATCACTGGCGTCTTACATATAACAGGCATATTCTACGAAAACACTGTATTATGTATAACTATTCCATCCCTGTTTTTATAGAGAATATTTTTAATTCTATATTAGGAGGAAGAGTTTCTGACCTGCATGCTTGTGTTTACAGAAGACTTTTTTATTTATTTTGAAAATCTTATTTATTATTCAGTTTGCTCACTCAAGTGTAAGCTTAAAACAAATAAAACATGTTTGTTTTTTTTTGCCAAAAAAGCATATGACTACTTTTTTCCTCACAATGCTATCAGGAATTGATAAGAGAAACGTTAAAGAATCGGATCGATAAGCAGAATTGTCAGTGCCATTGATATTGATAAAATATTATCAATTCCCATCCCTGCAAACACACTCTGTAAATAAAAATCTGTGAAAAGCCCATAATCTCTGTACTTTTATTAAAGTCTTACATTTACAAGTATTATTATTTACTTTTTAAAACAATTTTGAATCTCTGGCTCTTTGTTGTTTCGTAGGTGGTAATTGGTATAATTATACTGTGAATTAGAAGCATACTCAGTGACATTTTATTTAATAATGGAACACATATAATTTCTATAAGACATGATCACTTCTGAACGAAACATACCCAGAGAGAGAGAGAGAGAGAGAGAGAGAGAGAGAGCAGAAAAAGAGAGTACAGAGCAGGGGGTTTGGGGGGAAGAGAGGGGAAATCAAGTTTTCAGTTTAGCCACAATCCATCTAATCAGGCTATTGGTATTCAGGTCTTCTTCCCAGCTGCAGGCCATCTATTATTGGAATATTGTAACATTTAACGGCCGAGCAGGTCTTAGCTATGGCAACACGTGCATCATATCAATAGATTCCAGTTGAGCATCCGATCATTATTATTATTCTTAGTATCAAAACAAACTGCTTGAGAGGTGTTGCTATTACAGTTTAAATATGAGTGGCTATTCACATATTTTACAGGGTTTAACTTTTTGTTGGTATTATTATTATTATTAACTAATAATAATAATTTATAATGATTTATCATTATAATACTAATAAAATATAGATTGATTTTACATAGAAGGCATAATATTCCATATGCAGTGCTTTTCAGCTTGCGTATAATTAATACTGAACAGAACAATCTGGCAACATTTATTTCTAAAGCACATTTAAAACCAGCCAGTGGTGACCAAAGTACTGTACAAAATCACAGTATAAAACAGCATATAATAAAACTCAAACACAGGTTCGTTCAACTACATTGATTCATATGCCAATAAATAAATAAATATGTATTTAATGAGGCTTTAAAACTAGCCTTCATCTCTGAATGTATTGTTTGACACTGAATATGTATTTACACACAATCGGAAACATCACCTGAGCATATCTCATTTTTCTCTTGGTGTCTGAAATTGTTAGTAGCCTTTATGTCACCATTTCAAATTACTCACAAATGTCTACAAGGAAACAAGAGACAAATGTTTTTTTTATCAAAGCCAATAACACAACAGATTCATAAATTGATATTATGCATAAATATGCATGAACTGCTATCCATTAGCCAAAACACACAACAAACTATTGCTGCTAAATTCCATTCTGGAAAATGACTGTGTGAGATGCAACTGTGAATGAATCTGAATTTGCATTTATTTAAGTCTGCTATATTAATATTCATTTTGTGTTTTTCGCACTCAGATCTTTTAATGACTTGCCAGGCTGTTATGATACACCCCCCACCCCCCCCCCCCCCCCCCCCCCCCCCCCCCCCCCCCCTGTAATAATTCTAGCCCTGATACGGACATCAATCTTTGTTTTCCTTCAACCTTCCCTCTAAATATGTCACACATGGTTTGTCATTGTTGCAATAGTGTATGCATATTTGTTCTAAGCTGTCTAAAATGATAGGTGATCTCTGTTTTATGTGTATAGACATGTGTGAAAATGAAAGGTTCAGCTTGAAATACTGACTTTTATTATCTCTAAAAGTAATGTCTAATTCCATTGTCAATTAGGTAAGCGATGATATGAATAGATGAATAGAAGTATGTTGTAAAATAAATTCTTTACCGCAAACACGATCCAGTGTTCAATTCCCAATGCTTCGTTCCATTTGTGGCAGAGGTCACAATAACAAGTAGGGAGAAGTTGCTCATAACATGTTTTGAATACACATGCATCATTAATTTGCGCATGAAATGAACATCTTCAGAAGCACAAACCACCAGAAGCCATAAATGACTCATTATCACCTTTGTACTAGTTCAGAATAGCACCACATGAGACTCCAAGATGTCCTGATCAGGGAGCTGAATGAGATCTAGGCGCTTTCTGGCAGATGGAGCAAGCTGAAGATAAACACCTTCGGGTGTTTGTTCATCAGAAAGCACTCTCGCTCACAGCTGCATCACCCACTCTGCAGCTGCATTAGCATGGTGGCCCCTGAGGATGTGTGGACGATCGCAGACTCTGAGGGCCTTTTAGAAAGCACTTTGCTTGGATTCAGGTCTGGCTGCTGAGCCAGCAGCTCTATCAGCTTAAAAAGATCCTATGCTGGTGTGTCTCAGGGAAGCTGCTACTGGGATGTGCTGTAGTGATGCATTGAAGAGGAAGAAAGACGAGTCACTCCGTTCTGTGCTCAATCTGAAATTCTGCTGTTTGTTTATTTATTTATCGTCCCTCCCTCCTCTAATGGGCTGTTTGGGTTGAGTGGTGGGGCAGAAAATTGTCTTTGTGCTTCCTTAGGTCTCTGGGAACTGCAAGGCTGTACCAGGTTGGAGATTACAAATAATGTGGTAAAAATTAAAACAGATTGTCCACAATTAATTTGTTGTCTTAATATTATGGCATTATGGTGATCGTACAATCAAGAAAATATAGTCTGGGTTTCCTTACGATTTATCATCATTTAATCACTCTCACATTGTTCCAAACCTGTATGATTTTTCGCTTATGTGGAACATAATAGAAGATACTTTTATAATTGCTTACACACTATAAAAGTGGTACTTGAGGCCCACTCAGTGACGCCATTTACTCATGTAATCTTGAGACCAAGTCTGCAAAACTGCAAACAGTTATCTGCTTTACACTCAGTTTGCAATTGTAAACAAACTTTTCGCATAACTCTAAACACAGTTCTCTACATTAGACACACCACTCAAAACTAACAGCTCTTGGGCCCTATCTTGCACCCGGCGCAAATGAGTTTGTACACTGACGCATGCATCATTCCTATTTTGCACCCGCGCACAGCGGGCTTTTCCCTCCACAGACGCACGTCGGTAAACTAGGAAATGAACTTGCGCTCCCTGGGCGGGTCGGCGCAAAAAGGAGGCGTGTTTCGGCGCAAACATTCCCTAGTGCTATTTTGCAGTTCCAGAAAACAATTCCGCCACTGACCAGAAAAAACCTAGTCTAAAGTCAGTGGCGCGTTGGGCATTGTTCATAATGCTATTTTAAGCACGCATGCTTGGCCATTATGTAGCGGGTGCACAACGCGCATACACTTTGATTCTCTCATCAACACAGATGCAGCAGTTTTTATTTTTGCAAATCATACATTATAACAAGGGAAAATATTAACACATGAGGGAAATCATTGTGGTGTCCATGAAGATGTAAAAAAATGTAGTTTTTTTTCCTCCCACGCCTGTTTAACCGACGCTGATTTGGGTGGGTTTCTCCCATCCCCATACAACGTCACTTCTCTGTCTTTCACGGTCCTGTCAAAAACGTCGGTCTCCTCGGCTGTGAACCGCTCCTGGCGCGCGCCTGGTAAATCCGCCGTTATTATAGCAATCCGCCATGCAACATGCGCACCTGCTCTTAAAGGGAATGTTGGATGACGCTCTGATTGGTTTATTTCACGTTACGCCCAAACCACACCTATGAATAATGAAGCTATTTCAAACCAACCCCTTTTAAACTTGCGTCGGGCACAAGAGTCATTTATCCCGCCGGTAAAATAGCAACAGCGCCCAAGACCCGCCCACAAAGTTACTTGCTCTTCGCGCTTGATACTTGCGTTTCAGATCGTTAAAATAGGGCCCCTAGTGTTTCATTTTGAAAATACTGCGATTTAAATGCCACACTCATTTACTGATTACCTAGACCCAGTGATCATGTGTGAAAACATTTATTTCTAATTTGTTCACTTAGAAATAAAAAATTCATTGTTTTAAGAAACAAATAAATTTTTCAACCTTGCATTTCTGTTTAGTTTGTAAATAGATACTGAATATGCATACAGATCAAGTCAAGTCACCACTATTTCTACAGCGCTTTATACAATAAAATACAATACAACACAATAGTAACAAATTCAAATTCTCCTGAAAAGAAGCTCTAACAAGCCAAAAGTGTCATTATTCAGCTCAATAACTGTAAAATTCATCAATTGTGCAACAATTGTACATACTGTATATATGCCCGTGCACTTCACTGCACCCTGAACAAGCAAAAGACACAAGATAGTAGAGTTTTACATTTTTTACATCTGTGTGTAGTTTGGCGTGTATAAGGCCAATCATTTGATGGTTTGTGTGTAGAGTTACTATACAAAAACACAAATTTGAAGGAAAGTCACGCAGGTTCAGAATATCATGATGAGGGTGCATCATAAATAATGACAGATGTGTGCGTGTGAATTTAATATAAGTAATAATATTGGATTTCAAAATACAGTGTTTAGAAATATGAATGCTTAACTTCACAGAGATTTATGAAAAAGCCCAAGATCACATGTAATGTGATTGAATGCAAAATGGTCATTATAAAAGGCTCTGCATTGACCATTTAGCATATATTTATGTTCCTTTGGTTGGAAACTTTTAGAATAAGATTAGAATAGCCCTTTTCACACATACAGTCTTTACACTCACTTCAAAATGTTGGGTTAAAAATAACCCAACGAATAACCCAACTATGGGGTGGTTGTCATGATTCTGCCCTCGTGTCCTTGATTTTCTCTAGTCTTGAGGCAGGATCATGACAGAATCATGTTTTGTGTGCAAGCACATGGGGCCTATACCATGAAGCCGGTTTAGGTGGCTAGCCAGCTATGTTTCAGCTTAGTTTCTGCCAACCCTGGGTTTTAGGTACTATGAAAGTAGCTCGGCTTTAATCGGTGTTCGTTGCCATGGTACCTTACGCTGCACGGCTAACCTGGTCCGGGGCAGGTTAAGTTCTGGATTCGAGATCTCAGACTGAAGTTTGACCAATCAGCTGTGAGCAAAGAAACATATAGGTGACGTAACTAATTCCCAGTGTTTGTTGCAATGGCTTTACATTTTCTTTCAAATCCCGTGGACATCTCAGCGCAAATTGTTAGACAAGCACATCGTAGAGAATGAGTTTTTAGCCGGACAAAATCCCCTTGCCTTTCCTGATAGTTACTTGTATGAAAGATACAGATTTTCGCGGAAGGAATGGCCTATCTTATCTTTGCAAACTTCTTGAGCTCTCATAAATAATTTAACACGTCGAATTCATGTACTTACTGTAGGCTACCATAAATGGTATTGCGTTGCGTTTTTTTTTTTTTTTTTTTGCAAGTGGTAGCCTTACTTGCACGATCGGTGATGCACAGAATCTAGGGGAAAACACGGTTTGTCGAACCATTCGCAAGGTGGTCCTCGCTCTGTAGGAGTACATTAATAGTTTAATAGTGTTCCCCAGACATTTATTGACCATGTCCATAAGAGAGGGTTTTTATAAAATTGCCGGTAAGATATATTGATAGGGTGACATCACGTTTTTTTTTCTTTCAATAAGCAAATTTCACAAATGTACTATACAATACAGTACATGTTAAGCATTATTTTAAATCTTTTTTTTTTTTATTCGGTTAATCTTATGATAGGATTCCCTATAGACATAGAGTCATTGGAGCAATAGCCTGCACACATGTTGCAATCTCCACTTCTCTAGGAGAACATGAGGCAGATTATGTTAATAGAAAGTCCTTTCACAGCCTTAATGTTCAGGTAGAGATTATGTGAACATGTGAAATTATTATTTTCTGTGAGATGAATCTTTAAATTAATAGTAAAATGAACAGATAACAATCTACTTTCCGTGAGTATGTTGTGTCAGCGCTTTGAGGAAAGCTAGTTAAATTTGGTACAGTACAAAACACTGTTAATTTGAATTGGGACAGCAAAACCTACACAATAATCCCCTATCATGACCCTCATGTGTCAGTAAAACCATAGTAAAAGTTAGAGATGATCTTTGGCATCCTAAAGGCACATTTCAACTGTCTTTGGAGTTTAAGAGTCACCAGAGTGGGCATCACAGATAGTGTCTGCATGTGCCATTCTGCACAATATAGCCACCATAGAAAGGAGCCAGAACACCACAGAAAGCTTCTCCCCAATGAAACTGACCCGAACACACTTGACCACCCAGCTGGTGCAAATGTGCTTGCAATCACCATACAATATTACACTTAATAAAAGCACATTGAAACTGCAGACAGGTCTCAAACTGTTTTATTGGTTTTGTGGGATGGGGGGAAGAGAGCAATAGAAAGTTGCATTAATAAATATTCATGCTAAAGTGTTACTTGGTTAAATAAGTTCACATACTGAGATCAGTTTAATCCAGCTGTTGCATTTATTTTTTAAATGTGGAGCCTCCTCAGCTCACAGTCAGGCTCCTTTAGTGTGCAGTCTAGCTCTATAGGCTCCTTTAGTGTGCAGTCTAGCTCTATAGGCTCCTTTAGTGTGCAGTCTAGCTCTATATGCTCCTTTAGTGTGCAGTCTAGCTCTAAAGGCTCCTTTAGTGTGCAGTCTAGCTCTATAGGCTCCTTTAGTGTGCAGTCTAGCTCTAAAGGCTCCTTTAGTGTGCAGTCTAGCTCTATAGGCTCCTTTAGTGTGCAGTCTAGCTCTATAGGCTCCTTTATTGTGCAGTCTAGCTCTATAGGCTCCTTTAGTGTGCAGTCTAGCTCTATAGGCTCCTTTAGTGTGCAGTCTAGCTCTATAGGCTCCTTTAGTGTGCAGTCTAGCTCTATAGGCTCCTTTAGTGTGCAGTCTAGCTCTATAGGCTCCTTTAGTGTGCAGTCTAGCTCTATAGGCTCCTTTAGTGTGCAGTCTAGCTCTATAGGCTCCTTTAGTGTGCAGTCTAGCTCTATAGGCTCCTTTAGTGTGCAGTCTAGCTCTAAAGGCTCCTTTAGTGTGCAGTCTAGCTCTATAGGCTCCTTTAGTGTGCAGTCTAGCTCTATAGGCTCCTTTAGTGTGCAGTCTAGCTCTATAGGCTCCTTTAGTGTGCAGTCTAGCTCTATAGGCTCCTTTAGTGTGCAGTCTAGCTCTATAGGCTCCTTTAGTGTGCAGTCTAGCTCTATAGGCTCCTTTAGTGTGCAGTCTAGCTCTATAGGCTCCTTTAGTGTGCAGTCTAGCTATATAGGCTCCTTTAGTTTGCAGTCTAGCTCTATAGGCTCCTTTAGTGTGCAGTCTAGCTCCATAGGCTCCTTTTGTAAAGGGCCCTGACTGAGTCTGTTTCCACCTGAAAAATAATTCCACCACAAACATGATCATTACAAGTTTTTGGGATGCTAATCAACTTACAAAAAGTTCCTTGACAAACACCTGTAATATATGTCAAGGGTTTTAAATCCTTACCTTGTTCACATTTCTTTTGAAGCCTGTAGAGGCTTCAGTTTCTGGGACAGGTTGTGAAAAATCCTACAATAAAAGAGATGTGTAACTTGGGCCAGTCCCTGTTTTATGCCACACATTCAAATGTTTACCTTAATAAAAAGCCCAGTGCATTCACCTCAGCAACTGTTCCAGAACACAGACAGAGTGTCTTCATCATTTCCTCCTCCCTGATAAATAAAAGTTATGCCAATATGTTTCTGGTGTTCTGTCTGCTGCATACTGACCTCTGTGTGGGAGACTGTGTGTGTGTGTGTGCTGGCTTCAACAGGGACACTGCATTTCCCTCTACTGCAGAACATACAGTCAGCCATATTTAAAACTTAAAATAGTAATGTATCGCACACGTACCCAGTGTTACTTGCTTAGAGGAGCCGGCACCAGGGTCAGATTGTACAGCACCTGTAATCCCATCCATAATCGGCCGTCCCTTATTCCTATCAGAGCCAACTCAGTGTATTCTGGAGGAGTGGCCCTCCACTGGTTTTCTGAATTTCACTCTTTTTTCGGTTTGCCTCAAACAAGTGTTAATAATAAAATAATAAAAGGTTGTGTGTAAATACTTACTAGGCTACTTTGAATTATATTTTTATATTTTGTCTTTATCAGCTGCCAAGAACGTTTGGAGTTGCATCTAAAAATCAATGAATATTAATCTTTATTAGTAGGCCCTATATGCAATTTGTTTTATATATTATAAAAATATAGGCTATATTTCACACACACACATACATTTAAATAAACAGTCTTTACATACATTAGACTTAAATGTAGAAGTTTAGGGTACAAAAATTTGCATTTCTAATACGTATTACTGTAATTATATGTCTGTATGATTAATAGCCTATACATCATTTTACATGAATATAGAACGTATTTATTTAGCTTACACATTAACGCAATCAGCAATCTTTCTCCAACAGTCTTCTCTTGCTTTGGCAGCAGAGACCGTATTGTTTCGAGCTTGTAATACATATTTAAATTCATCGTAATTCTGAATGATTATCTCTTGCTCCTCCGCGGAAAAAAATATATCGCTCTCGCTCTATCCATATCGAACGCGATTGGTTGTTCGGTGCCAACGTCACTTTGGTATGTGCACGCGCTCGTGGAGTAATCGTAGCTTAAGATCAAAGCCTGAGTTGACAGAGAAAGTTGATGAGCTGCGTCATGGTACCAATAAAGCCTGATTGCATCGGTTTGGTTTTGTCAACTCAAAACTAATCCTGTAACTCCGAGTTTGTTCAGCTACCTTCATGGTACAGGCCCCTGGTCTTGTGTTTTGGGCCATGTGCTTGTGTTGTCTCGTTACGTTACCCCGCCCCCTTGTTATCCTCGTCTCGTCATTATTGTCTAGTCAGTTTCACCTGTCCTTGCCTAGTCAGTTTCACCTGTCCTCATCATTAGTGTTCCCTATTTGATCCCCTTGTGTTTGCTGTCCTGTGCCGGTTCATTGTGTCACACTTTGTGAGAACCTTGTTTTTGAAGAACGTCTTGATCTTGTATTTGCTGTTTAATAGTATAGTGTTTGTCAAGTGTTATCTAGTTTAGTTATCCCTCGTTTGTATTGCCTCTGTTTTGCCCCCTTGTGGTCTTTATTTCCCCCTGTTTTTCTGTTATAATAAACGTTGTGTAATTGTCTGCGCTTGGGTTCTTCTGCTATCATCATAACTGTAGTGATGGCCAAATGAAGCGTTTCGAAGCATTATTGCTTTCCGATACAATTGTGTCGAAAATGGTTCATTACTCGAAGCTTCATTCAGATAGAAATTGCAGCACCATCTCCTGGTGAAGTAAATGTAATGCAACAAAGCTGACAACCATAAAATGCCAGTAGGCTTATGTTAACGCCCCGTTTATGACGTGTTTACCGAGGCGATCAAAGCTGAAACAGTGTAGTGCTGTGAAACTCATTTATGTAGGTGACGTTTACAGACACTGATGAATTTCATGTGTTCACCCTGATAATAAAACATTAAGCATGATGTGTGTGTGTGTGTGTAATTATTTCTTGGCCACTCTCCTCAACAAAAAACTCAATCCACTCTCTTCAACAATAACACCAATCCAAACACCGACTACTACAACCCACGGTGTTGCCATGGTTTGGCTTCACTTTTATAAGAAATACAGCCGCCAGGTTTCAAACCTGTCAACACTGGATTGGGCTGTCAACGCAGTCAGGTGGTTCACTACAGGAGTGAACCAGTGTGTTTGCTTCAGACGTCATTTTCACGTGACTAATGACGTAATTAAACAAGCTCCGAAGCAGTGGTTCATTGCAAGGACCGTTCGAGTTTGAAGCAAGCTTCGGATCGTCGGTGTCAGACGTAACATCACTACATAACAGTGGTATAGCACCTTCCCAACTGTGGGTTATTTTAACTCAATGCATTATGTTAAACTCCAGTTGGGTTAAATATATATTTTTATTTATGACCTTATTTTAATAAATAAAATACACATTATTTTCAAATACAGATTGTTTATTTGTATAAAACAATACATATGTTTCAACAAATATATTTTTAAATTACAAACTATATATTGGGGAGTCTAGCTTTCAGTGTAAATATACATAATTGTGTACATAAATTCAAAACTGAGGAAAACTCGCTGCTCAGTTGCTAGGATAGTTGCTACAATGTTGTACATGATTGCATACGAGCCAACAACAATGTCTTAACGATGTTGTGGAGCTGCAATATGGCTTCTATATGTAAGCAATATGGTTGCTAGGTAGCTTTCAACGGTTGCTAGGGTGTGGTTACACAGTTACATGTTGTTCTGGATGAACACTATACTGTATATAATTATCATAGGATTGTCAAAGGAGAAAAAAGGCAGTAACATATAAATGAACCATGATGAGCAATACATTTGTTACTGTATTTATTATTCGTTGTTAATAAAAATACAGCTGTTCGTTGTTTGTTCATATAACATCACAGTGCATTAGGCTAACTAATGTTAACAAATAGAACTTTTAATTGTAATAAGGCTACTAGTAAATAGTGAAATTAACATTACCAAAGATTAATAAATGCTATGTATTTATAAAGATTAAGAAGTGCAGTTTATGAATAGTTAATATTAACTAGTTTGGTGTTATCGATTTGTTATACACCGATTCAGATCTCTTTTGAAGAGAGATGTTGGACAGATCAGTTATTTTAACCATTCATGAAAGTGAATCGGTTCAAATGAGTCATTAGTTCGCGAATCGGACGTGCCATTAGCTGACACACACGGCACGCGTTGTGTGATTATCCTAGCAGATAAGGACTAAAGGACATCGCACAAGATTTGTCTCTACACAGAAAACATTGAATCACTGGATAGGTTTTTTGGTTAATTCAAAATGTGGTTTATGTCAGCCGAATGTGCGGAACGCTTTTCAGAGAGGATAGGGCAATTTTAGTAGGCTACAATTCACACCTAGCGGTAATTCAGGAAAAATAATCTCTGAAAATTCTCCACGTGAAACTTTGGTCTTTTGATCGTTTACTATAGTGTCAATTCTCAATAGATTTTGATTAATATGCGCGATGGAGGGAGAGCAAGGCAGTTTTAATACAGTGAGAGTGCGCGCGCGACCGGCTCTCTCTATGCTCGTTCTTTCAGCGCCCTGTCACGAGCGCAGCATAACAAAGCGGTAGCTAACGTTAATTGAATCAAGCAAACAACTAGCTGTAGTTTTTGCTCCAAAAAAAAAAGTTTGATTTACCTCGAATTTCTCATAAGATTCCTTCACGTTATAAGTTTCCATCAGACTCGCGTGGTAGTAGCCAGGTGTCTCATGATTCAGACGCAAGTGCTAAGATTCCGATTGGCCAAGAGAAAAAATACTAAGATTCCGATTGGCCCAGAGAAATGTCAATTATAAGAGGTATCCAATAATGTTTCGCAATTCTAGCCTGCCTGTATGCAGATGAAGGGCAGCCTACCTACCCCCCCCCCCCCCCCCTACCCCCCCTACCCCCCCCCCCCCCCTCTAAAAAAAAAACTCTCCGGTTCTACGCGATTTACGTGAATGACCCAATTGACCAAAAAAACGGCGATTATCGCCGAAAAGCGACAACTTTGCAGGTCTGACCAGGTTAGTTCCAACCTTAAAAGAATAAAGAATAAACAAAGTTCAGTTGGGCATGCACTGTGACAACATCAACAGTGTTAAATTATGAAAAAGTTACATCAAAGCAGTGCTGTATTGAATTAAATGATGGTCACTCTAATTAGTCATTACACCTGCTGTTAAAGGCTTAGTTCACCCAAAAAGGTAAATTCTGTCATTGATTTTTGCCCTCATGTCGTTCCAAACCTCTAAGACTTTCGTTTATCTTCAGAACACAAATAAAGATCTTTTTGATGAGTCTGAGAGATTTCTGTCCCTCTATTGACAGCTACTGTCATTGAAGAAAAGAAGAAGTGGATGAACATGAGCCGCAGAGCAGTCTAATTTATCAAAGTTAATTTGATAGTGTTGCTTTTACTTACAGGCTACATGTCATTTAAGCTGCGCTTCATTTCAGCATATGTTGGACACACCATTTTTCCATTTGTGAGGTATGGCGATGATGGCAGGATGTCAGAAAGGGTTTTTAAAGCCCATTTCTCCATGATCATCTTTGAAAGACAGGTTTTTAGAAAAAAAAACAAAGTTTTTATCTATACCACACGTGTGTGAACATAATTTCATATGCACTTAGACAATTTTTCCAAAATAGGACACCACTGGCACTTCCCTATAGAGGTTATGCATTGACGTCACTTTCCCGCCGTAGAGCTGCTGCGTGACTGAATTTAATAGGGGAAACTGCAAAAACGCGAATAAACAAATGATTATCAGTTTAAACTAAAGGTTGGACTCGATATAGTGTTCCTTACAACTTACCAAAGATCCAGTGATCTGTATTGACATGCAGCCAGGAATCGTGTTTCCTGACATTTATATGAGACTGATTTCAACAAAAAAAAACAAATTTGCCTGTGAACGCTTTATATAAATACAAGGTAGGTCTAAGTCCGGGTGATCACTTCTATCAATGTTATATCATATCGTCCAGCCCTAAAACTTTATAGTTATTTGTCAGTGTTTATTTAAAAACATCCAATTATGCGATCCATTTGTTTCTCTGTACTGTAGTGATGGAGTCTTTCGTTCTTTTGTCACGTGACGTGATGTGACAGCGCTGGACACATAAATGAGTTAATCTTTTTTAACAGTAACATGCTGCGTTTTTGGTCTCAAATTATAGCTTTTTAATTTCTTTCAATTTATAATTTTTTTAAGAATTTCTGTTATGATGGTTCTTTTCCATTTGAATGTGGTACTAAAGAGTTGGTAATGCTTTAAATTTGATCTATGATGGGGAACATAACTTTGATAAAGATATATATTATATATATAGAGAGAGAGTCTAATAACAACACACAGTTATGTGACGTAAAACTGAACGACTCGAACCTGAGAGATAAACTAATCAATTCTGTATCCAGTACCGATTGCATAGCTCAGCTTATGTGGCTGTCACGTTTTGAAAGAAATGACTCGAACCCAAAGTCGATAGACTCAAAACATGAACTAATCAATTCTCTATCCGGTAATACAGACTGCAAACCTCAGTTTATGAGGATGTCACGGGATGAAAGAGCGGCTTAGATGGTGGTGAAGTAAACTACTGCAAAGCCTGAAGTAAATTAATCGTTTCTGTTTCTCATCATTTGGCCTCTTCCTTGCATTGCAATTTTTTTTTCTTATTCTAAATGTGATCAACATTTGGTGTGTTTGGTGAATTTGGCTATTGACGTAACATTTTAAATACATTCTGCTGAAATGAACGAAATGACTTGAAAAAAGATTTGTTCATTTTTATGAACGAGAATTAAAGATCCGAGTCAGTAAAATGATCCGAACTTCCCACTACTAACTGTACTGTAGCTTTCGCCAGTCTGTAAAAATATACCTCAGATTTCTTGTCAAATCTTGTACAGTTCAATACAAAGTTTCTTGTGCAGTCAATCGAAAAGCTGTTTCCCATTTTTTATCAGTTTTGTGTGTTTTTCACAGCAGTCATTCTGCCACTCAGTGGGCGTACCCACAGTCACTCGACGGTGACGTCACGCGCATACCCTCTATACTGAACATCATTAAACTCACCATTCCAAGACAACTATGAAGTCTGGGGTGTTCTCTAATGATTTCTTCGATAGTTTATGTTCCAGAGGATCAATTCCATGCACTGCAGTTTGTTGAGGTGGTGTGTGTGTGTCTCATGAACTCCTCGACTTGGCTGTGAGGACTTCTTGCCTTCTTTTGCCACTCAATCATTGTGAGTCATCAGACAGCTCAGACTCTATTGACATTAAAACATACTGTATTAAAATGAGGGAAGACAGCTGAAAAAAACAAACAAACAAACATAATTAACTGTACCTGAATCTGTAGTAGGCCCAACACTGTACATTTGGTCTGTCTAATCATTATTCAACTTACCAGCTTGCTTGTAGAGGGACTCCAAGACCGGTGCCAGATAAGGAAGACATCCAAAATGTGTACTATTGTACACTGTCCAGGACCAGAGTTGAGAACCATTGTCATCCAGCAGCGTAAAACTTTCATCTACTCCTTCCTGTGTTAGAATGAAGCAGAAAAAAAGAAATATTTTCAGAAAATCAAGGTAATCTGTGTATTGGAAAACATAACAAACTTTCTTTAACTAATCATGAACTAATCGTTTATTTTTTGCACAATGTTTCTCATGTTTTCCGCTTCAATGTTGTTGGGAATAGGCCCTATCTGCACTTTTTCATCTTTCTTTCATCTCGGAGATTTCAGAGAATTCAAACGCTTCTCACTGCATCTCAGCGCTGTTGTACCTCTCATCCTGCGGGCGGATAAAGACAACGGCACGGTGTTTAAAGATCCCTTCCGATGACTGACATCACAGAATTTACTGGTATTTTGGAGCTGATGTACAATATGAATGGTCTCTTAACGGTAAAAGCCAGAACGTTGTTGCTTATGTGAACAGCATATTTGTGTATTTTCCGGTAATGTCATTCTGGCTATTTTCTGGTAATTTACTGGGATTGCTGTGTGAAAGGGGCTAATGACAAGCATGAACACTGTATTTACAAAAATATCTCAATATTGAGAGACACTCATACTCTTCTGATTTGAGAAAATTCTCGATTTTTGATAGCCTGGGTTTCCCCGTACTGCCTTTGCGCAGCGCGATTTTATTCACACTGCTAGGCAGTCTGGATACCATGGACCAAATTTTCGCCTCAGCGAGGGGACCAATCACAGAGCGGGGAGGGAGCAGCAAGACGATGATGACGTCTATGCGACACACCGAAGCAGTTTGTTTATACCTATGGATCAAACATGGCAGCAGACGCGAAGTTACCTTTCGATGCAGCCTTAGATGTTGTTCTAAGTAGTTTAGAGCGCAAATAAATCTCTGATCCATCGTCTTCTTCCTCGTCTAATTTCTTTCGCTCTACATACGTCATCTGGTATAATTGAAACGATTGGCTATGAGCTACGTTCGGGCACATTTGATAGAAATTCGTAGCACCCAATAAACGGCTCTGGGCATTCATAAACCACACCTCAAATACGAGAAAATGAACATGTGGTTCCCAGACCACGACTCAATGTCAATGAGACGTGGTCTGATGTTAGCCAGGCTAGATTTTTGATTGATTCGATATCAGTTTTCAACATTTTTTTTTTCATTCTGATTTTCATCAGATTTCTTGAATCTGAAATGACTTCTGAAACCCATCTGACATATTTGTTACTTTAAGGATGGAATGATGTAATTTGACGAAATATAAAGCAAAAACTGCATTTTAAGGAATTTTGCAAGCCAGTCAAATGCTCTATAGGAGAAATGTCAACGGCACATATTGGTCATTTATTCCAAAGGAAATCATAGAAAATCATATTAAAATGTAAGTTATGCTGTCCATTAAGTACATACCAACCTGTCTAAATGAGTGACTAACTGCCATCAGATAAATGGATTCCTGTGCATGTGAAGGACTGACAGCAGGCTTCTCTTCTGGCAGTTTGGTGGGTCTGCCATTTCCAAGACTAGGCCTGTCAACCCGAGCCACCCACACAAAATTCACTTAATTGCTTTATCACAGCTCTTGTCTGAGGTCAGAAATAGAGTTTTCCCAAGCCAAGAGAGGGAATTATTAAACGGAAGGAACCTCAGAAAAAAAAAAAATCAATTTGTTCCAGAGCATGTCAGACCTTCTTGTCGACAACTTGTTTTTGGCCATTTAAACAGAGAATTTTTAACAGCAAGTTGAAGAGAGAATTTTTTTTTTTAGGTTTCATGGTAAATTTGTTTTCTTTATTAAATTCTCTTAAGGGGCCATTCACCCAAATATGTATTATATTACAGAATATGTGTTTTGGAGTATCAGGATGAATTAAAACTTCCTTGAAACATTTTTACAAGAAAATGGGGGAAATCATGAACTTTTTTTCCACCACCAAATAGAAGTTTGAAGTTGTACTTCCTCAGAGTTGCAAATGCCTGATAGTACAGACCCTCCAGCAATTTATTCAGTTCTTACCTTCCTTCCAAAGAGGATTAATCAAAAGAGCTAAAAGCAATACTCAAGAGAGGTTATTAATTGCTGTAAGATAACCAAAATTCCCACTGAGCAGAAGGTGTGACTTTTTAAACGAGACAGACTTGTTTACAGCCCAGGTAATTAAGTGATTATTATCTCAAAGATATGTTTTACCAGGCTTATTGGATTTCCACGTGGTTTAGGGAGTATTGACCAGTTCTGCGGTAAAATGTCATGTTAGTTCTAATTAAAAGAAGCCTAGTAGATGCTAGAGAAGAACTCCTCATTACTAATGCTGTCTTGCTTAATCAGGGATGTCAGTGGCTCTCAGGGTCTGGTGATGGTCCACACACAGAACAATCTTGAGGCTACATGCGATTCATTTTGCAGCTTTGCAGATCCTCTCTGTACGAGCTACATGGATATGTTAGATGCTGAGTTTCTGGTGCACAGCATGGTTGCATGTCTGTAATATAGTACTTTCCCAATATAAATGTATACCTTTTTTTATGAACACAATTAGACATATGATGACCTATTCAATTTTGAACATTTATTTATAATTTTCCCATTACGTA
The DNA here is from genome assembly GCA_029959095.1 of Rhinichthys osculus. Taxonomy (NCBI): domain Eukaryota; kingdom Metazoa; phylum Chordata; class Actinopteri; order Cypriniformes; family Leuciscidae; genus Rhinichthys; species Rhinichthys osculus. The sequence continues at coordinate 22,374,755 of JARWKJ010000008.1, forward strand.
TTTGTTATCAGAAGTCAATCCAGATTAATTCAATAGACCAATCACTTACCTTACTATTTTGTTTGCTGCTTTCATTTTACAAACTAATCCCATTCACTTCCACTATACAGGAAATGTCTCAGTGTAACCCAGATTTTTCTTTTTTAAAGGAATTGAGAGACAAATGAAAATAATTTTTTTATGGTAAACAACATCAGGATGCCACAAGTTCTGTCGATTGAGCTTAAGTTATTAAACCCATAATATTCCTTTAACGACATCTGTTAAACAATGCTGCTCCAATGAGCCTGTTATTTAAAATTATACATTTCCAAAAATGTCTTTCTTCAGCTAAAGATTTGGAATAGGTTTATTTTTAGGTTTAGGGTTGGTGGTTTAAAACCTCAAGAACAAGCTATACTTGATATTCATAATGTGCTTCAGTTTTATACTGAGATTCAGTAACGATACAATTCTGTCACACAAACATCGTCATTAATGTACACAAATGTTTGGGGTCAGTAAGAAAATAAATTAATAATTGTATTCAGCGAGGATGCATTAAATTGATCAAAAATATTTTTATTCATTTTTATGAACATAATTACCAACCCAACTACACATATGAAGACCCTTTATCTGATTTTGAGTATTTATTAATACTTTTCCATGGCATAGGCCTACAGTATTTGTTATGAGAAATGCAATCCAGATTAAATATAACAGCTTTGATTTTCTGTTCAGTCCTTCAATAAACAGTCCTGGAAGTTTGTGAGTCATGCCTGACCAAGGACAGCACTGACTTTCCCCTAGGTGTTTCCATGGTTACCAAAAAAAAAAAAAATCTGTGTGTCCATCCATTTCTTTTACTAGCCAGCAATAATAATGTATGCCTTTAAATAATGTTTTCTTTTTTGCATCATTAATACTGATGATGGCTTTGATTCATTTTGGGTAAGAAATTAAGCTTCTCGCCCCAACCCCCCAAATTACTTTCTAGGTGTGCCTTTTTCTTTACAAAAACAACATAAAAAAATGATAGATTTTTTTTTAAAGGAACATAAATTAATGGTATTATTTCAAACTGTTGCTTTGTATCTATTTACTCTGAGAAGGAAAATGTTTCCCACAGTTTCATCTCTGCACAACAGAAGGTGTTTTCTGAGGATGGTCTGTAATAAAAAATGCCCTGCATCCACTTAGTGAGGTTAATAGCCACACACTGCAGTATAACCTCAGTGTTATGAATTAGCATAGTCTCTCCCTCAGCTGCAAGCACAGCTCATATGGAGCTTTGCTATAGAAAGAACCAGGAAATGATGCGATTGGATTTGGCTAGAGCTCAAACAAAGTCCCGCCTAAATCCTCAAGGCCTTGCTGAAGTCTCCTCTGGGTAAGCTGGTGTTGGCAGTCTACCAGTCGCCAAAGGAGGGTCCTCCATATATATACAGCTCCAGTGACAGATGGTGGTCGTGTTGCTTGTTTTGTTTTTTCTCGATGCCTGAGATGACTCTACTTATCATGAAGAGAAAATTTTAAACAATTATTTACAACTGATTTCAATCAAATCAAAGAGATCCATAAAAACACACTTATCACTTGATTTTTATGCGTTATTTTGGTCGTGTCATAATCAACTTGTAATCAACAAGTTGATTAGGGCTATTTTTAGGTAAGCTGATGTAACATATATGTTTTTTTATAAAAAATATTGCATATATGTGTAGATACTGAGAATCTCTGAAATTACCACAAGACAGAAAGACTTACACTAATAATCCACTGTTGAATAGGTGAGAGTAAAAATCCCAGTTAAGCCTGATGTTTGGGCTAAATGACCCCCATGAAAAATGTAAGAAATGTAAAGCAGTAAATTGTTTTATATTGCGGGAAATAGATCTGTTGTGACTTCCAACTGAGGTTCAGTATATTATTCTGCCACACAAACATAATCATTGATAACGTACGCAACCGATCAGGTGAGATGAGGTAAGATTTTTTTTTAAAGGGGTGATGAACTGAGAAATCAAATTTTCCTTAAGCTTTTGACATCTAAGAGGCCATCATATTATAAGAATATCCTGTAAGTTTCAGAACTGAAAACGTCCTTGTAAGTCCAATAAAAGCTTTTATTGACACCAGGCTCAGCAAACGACTCGTTTTTCAAAGTGGGGAACTATGACGACAAAGAGGATAAAACACCACCCCCGCAGAAGAAGATCGACGCCTACTTCAACACAGCCGGTTTAGCCCCGCCCACCGATTCGCGCATTACACGGAACTCATTATATTATGCAAAACTGTTATCCACTCACAGCAGTGGGCGTTTACTTCCAAGTCTTCAACGCCAGACGCCCATAAAAACAGAGTGTTTTTGAGCTAGGTTCAAAACTAGGGTAGAAAATATCCTATTACTTATTCATTTTGATGTTTTTGAATGTAAAAACCAAGCGAACCTCATAAGTTGACCTCAGACAACAATATGAAAAAAATTAAAAAGCCAGTTCATGACCCCTTTAAGGAAATTAATGCTTTTGATCAGAAAGGATGCATTATGTTGATCAAAATTGACAGTAAATACATTTATAATATTACAAAAGCTTTCTATTTCAAATCAATTCTGTTCTTTTTAACTTTCTGTTCATTAAAAAATCTGTAATATTTTTGTAGAAATTGTGAACAGCACAACTGTTTTCAAATTTGATAATAATAAGAAAAAAGTTTCTTGAGCAGCAAATCAGCATAAAAGAAGGGAGGGGGAGTTTGTGTTTATATAGCCTAAATGATAGCTGGTGTCGTAACTTCGCAATCAGAGACAGCATATGTAATCCTGATCTAGAACTACTGTGTATTACATTGCGGCCATACTATTTACCAAGAGAATTTACCAACATTTTCATCTGTGCTGTGTATATTCCACCTAGTGGGAATATTACTGTAACAGAGCAGCCAGTCAAATTACAGACTGTGTTCACAAGCCCCTACAAAAAAAGCCTGATATTGAACCTTTATTGAATCTGGGCGATTTTAACCAGTGTGGATTGGAGAGATCCTTAACAGGGTTTTTTCAATTTGTCAAGTGTGGTACGAGGAAAAATAATATTCTTGACAAGTGTTATGGTAATATTAAGGATGCTTATGTAGCCAAGGCCAGGCTAATGCTGTTCACTTGCTCCCTACTTACCGGTCAGTTTTTAAGTCCAGTAAACCAACATCTAAGGTTGTAAATGTGTGGTCCAGTGACAGTGTAGAGGAGCTGAAAGGATGTTTTCTTTGCACGGACTGGGAAAGCCCGCTTTAAATCATACCACACATTTTCAATAATATTCAGGTCTGGGTACTGAGATGGCCATTCCAGAACGTTGTACTTGTTCCTCTGCATGAATACCTTAGTAGATTTTGAGCAGTGTTTTGGGTCGTTGTCTTGTTAAAAAATCCAGCCCCGGCGCAACTTCAACTTTGTCACTGATTCCTGGACATTGTTCTCCAGAATCTGCTGATATTGAATGGAATCCATGCGACCCTCAACTTTAACCAGATTCCCAGTCCCTGCACTGGCCGCACAGCCCCACACCATGATGGAACCGCCACCAAATTTTACTGTAGGAAGCAAGTGTTTTTCTTGGAATGCGGTGTTCTTTTTCCGCCATGCATAACGCCCCTTGTTTTGCCCAAATAACTCTATTTTAGTTTCATCAGTCCACAGCACCTTATTCCAAAATGAAGCTGGCTTGTCCAAATGTTCTTGAGCATACCTCAAGCGACACCGTTTGTGGCGTGTGCTGAGAAAAGGCTTTTTCCGCATTACTCGTCCATACAGCATCTCCTTGTGTAAAGTGCGCTGAATAGTTGAACGATGCACAGTGACACCATCTGCAGAAAGATGATGTTGTAGATCTTTGGAGCTGGTCTGTGGGTTGACTGTGACTGTTCTCACCATCCTGTGCCTCTGCTTATCTGAAATCTTTCTTGGTCTGCCACTTCTGGCCTTAACTAGAACTGTGCCTCTGGTCTTCCAATTCCTCACAATGTTCCTCACAGTTGAAACTGAGAGCTTAAATCTCTGAGACAGCTTTCTGTATCCTTCCCCTAAACAATGATGTTGAACAATCTTTGTTTTCAGGTCATTTGAGAGTTGTTTTGAGGCTCCCATGTTGCCACTCTTCAGAGAAGATGCAAAGAGAAGAAATACTTACAATTGGCCTCATTAAATACCCTTTCTCATGATTGGATTCACCTGTGTATGGAGGTCAAGGGTCACTGAGGTTACCAAACCAATTTTGAGTTCTAATAATTAGTGCTAAAGGTATTGAAATCAATAAAATGACAAGGGTGCCTAAATTTATGCACATGCCTAATTTAGTTAAAAAAATTCTTGCACACTTTCCATAAATCATATCAACTTTATTTCACTTCTCAAATATCACTGTGTTTGTCTCCTATATGATATATTTAATTGAAATTTCTTATCCAGACAACCAATGATTTATAAAAGAAAATCATGAAAATTTACAGGGGTGCCCAAACTTTTTCATACCACTGTATTTCTTTTTGTGTGGATTCAATCATACCTCATAGAGTCGTGAGGATGTATCAGAACAACAAGCCATATATAACACAGGGAATTAAAGACTGCATAAAAAGGAAGAAATCAGCCTACAAGTCTGGGAACATTGTGGGACTTAGGTCAGCACAAAAGGAACTTAACCAGCAACTCAGGTCAGCATGGACACAATATAAAGAACGGGCTGAAAAATATCTGTCAAAATCAGATGCAAAAGAACTGTGGAACTCAATACGGGGAATGACTAACATGACCCCAAAAAGGAAAGCAATGTTCGCCTGCAATGAATTCAATAGGGCTAATGAACTGAACAATTTTTATATGAGATTTGAGACTGATACTTTTAATGAATGCTGTTAAATATTAAGCAAAGTAAATTATAATAGTTGTAATGACAGAATACTCATAGATTGAGGGGCTGTTACAAGGGTTTTTAAAACTTTACAATGCAACAAAGCAATGGGGTCAGATGGTATGTCATGTTTTCTTTTAAAGACATTTGCAGAGGAACTCACACCAGCCTGGCATAGCCTTTTTCAGCTTTCTATTGATTTGCATAGAGTACCAGAGCTTTGGAAAAAATCTAATATAATTCCAACTCCACAAAATTCATATCCGCAGGATAATAATGACTACAGGCCTGTGGCCCTGACATCTAATGTCATGAAATCAATGGAAAAACGTATTATAGAAGAGTTGCGAAGGCAAGTGGAGCCATCCTTAAATCATTATCAGTTTGCATACAAGAGTAACCGCGGTAATAATGATGCTATTTCTACACTAATGCACCATGTTTTGAAACATCTGGAAAGTCCGGTTGCCTATGCTAGGCTGCTTTTTATCGATTTTAGTTCTGCGTTCAACACGATTCAACCACATACTCTGCAGGAGAAAATAGTTCATTTAAAGGTTAATCCTTCTTTGATTGGTATTATTCTTTTTTTGACAAACAGAACGCAACAAGTAAAAAATAATTCAGTGCTGTCTAATGTTGCAGTAAGCACCACAGGGGCCCCAAAAGGATGTGTTAGTTCACCATTTCTATTTACTTTATACACAGATGACTGTATTAGTAATCAACCAAATCAAATTGTATTGAAATTTTCGGACGATACAGTAATTATGAACCTGCTAACAAAGGATTCCAGCATTGATGAGTACAAAGCAGCTGTGGAAAGGCTTGTGGGCTGTCCATTACCTCTTGATCAATGTCAAGAAAACTGAAGAAGTTATTATAGATCCCAGATCAGTGGGCGATAGGAGTTGTGTTGGGATACATGGACAGGATATTAAACAGGTGGCTTCCTACAAATATTTGGGAGTCCACATCGACAGTGAGCTGAAATGGCACACATGTGTCAAGTGTTTGTTTAAGAGTCCATCAGCAACTACATTTTTTTTAAGAAGATTGAGATTATATGGAGTCAGTATTATGGGATTTTTACGGTGGCCGAAAGAGCTCAACGCGCTGCAACTGAAGAAAACACATGCAAATAGAAGAAAAAGCATGCAAATAGAAAAAAACGCGCTTGCAAATAGAAAAAAAAATACATGCAAATAAAATAAAACGCATGCAAATAGAAAAAAACGCGTGCAAATAAAAAAACACCCGCAAATTAAGAAAACATCTTCATCAGTTTCATAACACACGTGTGCTCCAAATACTCACAACACCACCAAATACATAAACGCGCTGCAAAAGCTCACAACACAAATAGAGAAACGCGCTGCCAAATAACACGGACCACAACGGAAATGTTTCCAGGGGAACCAAATAAGTGACGAACCCGGCTGGGACGTGCTGGCATAGATATCCATAAATCTATGCGTGCTGGTGCTTACAGCTTAAAATTATACTTTATTTATTTATTTGTGCAAAACATACAGAGATTACATTTTTTTTATGACATACAACTTGTATACATTGTACAAAATGTATTAACAATATATTCAATGTCATCAGAATACAAATGAGAAAAGAACAATGAGCTGGAAACTAAAATAAATAAATAAAGAAGAAAAACATGAAGGAAAGATATGTATCTATACATCAGTTACACTGTACAAATTGTTTCATGTTATTACATTTTCATAAAGAAAAGTTTCGTAAGAAATGTTAGGTAATGTGGGGTCCAAAATTTTAAAGTTGAGACACACCATATATAACGCATATTTTAAAAGCTTTTTTGTAAAATAAAAATAAAAATGTATTTGCATCCGTTATGTTAACAGCATTATATTTCTGTCGTAAGATCAGCTCTTCAGCTGATGGACACCGTGCTGCGTTGTCATGGGAACATCCCGGGTGAAAATAATGAGGAAATTACGTTGTCTTTCGTTGCTCCTTCAAGTGCGTTCCACACGGCTGCCTAACAGCACACTAGAGCCCTGCTCACTCCAAAGGCCCACTTTAAGGGCTCTGCAATCTGCTCTTCGAAGGGAGTAGGAAGCTCACGAGCAATAAGCACGTCCCAGCCGGGTTCGTCACTTATTTGGTTCCCCTGGAAACATTTCCGTTGTGGTCTGTGTTATTTGCAGCGCGTTTTCTGTATTTGGTTGTGTTGTGAACTTTTGCAGCGCGTTTATGTATTTGGAGCACATGTGTGTTGTGAAACTGATGAAGATGTTTTTTTTTAATTTGCAGGTTTTTTTTTTCTATTTGCACGCGTGTTTTTCTATTTGCATGTGTTTTTTTTCTATTTGCATGCGTTTTTTTCTATTTTTTTTAAATATTCTATTCTGTTTTCTTAAGTTGCAGCGCGTTGAGCTGTCTCGGCCACCGTAGATTTTTGTACAGAGCCACAATAGATTTTGTCTTACGCTTATCATCATTTGGTTTGGGAACCTAACGGTGAAATGAAAGCTCAAATATGTAGCTTGGTTAGAGTAGCAGGAAAAATTGTGGGAATACAGACACTCAATACCTTACAAGATATTTTTGAGATGTCTATGACACAGCATGCCATTAAGATGTTATCGGACCCTTCATTTTATCGGTGTTGTGTTCAGAGTATGTGCTGATGAACTCTGGTAGGAGATACAGGGTCCCGTTATGCAAGCATAATCGCTACAAACATTCGTTTGTTCCATTGTCGATAAAACTGATTACAGTTTTTCTTGATTACTTAAACACATTTCTTGAAACTATGCCTTGTATTCTCAAAACAGTAAACACAAATCCATAACGTCTCACTCAGTTCCCCAAACATCCTATTTTCAGGTCAAAATGAAGCTCTACACTCAAAACCATTAACTTTTGCTGAAAAAAACAAACTTTGCCCTCAGACATCACACTAGAGGTCTTCACAGTGTACCCGAGACCCGTCGACCCCCGTACGGGTTCGGGTCTATATTTTAAATGACCAGCCGGGTCCGGGTCGGGTCCGAATCTATTACTTCGGGTCCCGGGTCTGTTTAACATTGTGTGTAATACCCGTGCGATCGGAGTCATCGGACTCGATCAGAGTCAGAATGAGTCAGTCAGCACTGCTTGTGTTTTTTTGCAACTTGTAAAATTAGGTGAAAAAAAGTGTGAGCCAAAAAAAAAAGAGCGATCTCTCTCTCTCTCTCTCTCTCTCTCTCTCTCTGCCGTTAGAAGCAGAGCGCGCAGTCTCAAGCGCGTGTCATGTTTCTATGGCAACCAGAGCTTCCGCCAAACCGCGCTTTACATTTTCTCCCATTTTTATAATAATGTAAATGAACCGTCTTGTTTAATCTTAAAGTTTTGGTGGTCAGATTCAGACTCAATGCAGAGCAGAGAGCACAGATATGATAGCAAATAAATAACGTCAGCGGCCATGGCACTGAAAGAGCAATCGTTATAGTTCAAAAGGGCAAACAGTCAAAGTTATTATGCGAGTTAACTCGAGTCAGAATGTATGTGCAAAGTTGCATTTGTCATCCATCACCGTGACATCAAGTGGACTTTTAAAGCTGAAATAATGAGTGGATTAAGCTTGGAATAACGAGAGAAATAACAAGGATAGAACTTTCTTGTCGGTGGATTGTAATGCATCACAGTCAGTCAGGTAACGTTAACGTTACAAGGAAGTGAGACAACGGCTACTAAAATTAGGTAAGACAAAAAGTGGTATTTTTCGCAACTTGTGTGAAATAATATGTGACAATCGGGTCCAGTCGGGTTTGTGTCTTCCCGCCGGGTTCGGGTCCAGCTTTTCAAACAATAGACGGGTCCAGGTCGGGTCCGGGCAGTACATTTATGGCATTTCTCGGATCTGCACGGGTCCGGGTCCAACTTTTGAAATAATAGACGGGTCCGGGTCGGTTCGGTGTAGCACATTTCACACTTCTTCCATTTCATCGTCTCTGTGTCCAAGAAAAAAAAAAAGTAGTACTTATTACTGTAACACATCCTTTTTACAAAATGGAAGCACTCAGAAAACTCTCTGTATGCGAGGCAATTTGATGCATTTCCAGACCTGCAAACTTGTCGCTTTTCGGCGATAATCGCCGTTTTTTTGGTCAATTGGGTCATTCACGTGAATCGCGTAGAACCGGAGAGTTTTTTTTAGGGGGAGGGGGGGGGGGGGGGGGGGGGGGGTAGGCTGCCCTTCATCTGCATACAGGCAGGCTAGGATTGCGAAACATTATTGGATACTTCTTATAATTGACATTTCTCTGGGCCAATCGGAATCTTAGTACTTTTTCTCTTGGCCAATCGGAATCTTAGCACTTGCGTCAGAATCGATGAGACACCTGGCTACTACCACGCGAGTCTGATGGAAACTCATAACGTGAAGGAATCTTATGTGAAATTCGAGGTAAATCAAACTTTTTTTTTGGAGCAAAAACAACAGCTAGTTGTTTGCTTGATTCAATTAACGTTAGCTACCGCTGTTATGCTGCGCTCGTGACAGGGCGCTGAAAGAACGAGCATAGAGAGAGCCGGTCGCGCGCGCACTCTCACTGTATTCAAACTGCCTTGCTCTCCCTCCATCGCGCATATTAATCAAAATCTATTGAGAATTGACACTATAGTAAAAGATCAAAAGACCAAAGTTTCACGTGGAGCATTTTCAGAGATTATTTTTCCTGAATTACCGCTAGGTGTGAATTGTAGCCTACTAAAATTGCCCTATCCTCTCTGAAAAGCGTTCCGCACATTCGGCTGACATAAACCACATTTTGAATGAACAAAAAACCTATCCAGTGATTAAATGTTTTCTGTGTAGACACAAATCTTGTGCGATGTCCTTTAGTCCTTATCTGCTAGGATAATCACACAACGCGTGCCGTGTGTGTCAGCTAATGGCACGTCCGATTCGCGAACTAATGACTCATTTGAATCGATTCACTTTCATGAATGGTTAAAATAACTGATCTGTCCAACATCTCTCTTCAAAAGAGATCTGAATCGGTGTATAACAAATCGATAACACCAAACTAGTTAATATTAACTATTCATAAACTGCACTTCTTAATCTTTATAAATAAATAGCATTTATTAATCTTTGGTAATGTTAATTTCACTATTTACTAGTAGCCTTATTACAATTAAAAGTTCTATTTGTTAACATTAGTTAGCCTAATGCACTGTGATGTTATATGAACAAACAACGAACAGCTGTATTTTTATTAACAAAGAATAATAAATACAGTAACAAATGTATTGCTCATCATGGTTAATTTATATTTTACTGCCTTTTTTCTCCTTTGACAATCCTATGATAATTATATACAGTATAGTGTTCATCCAGAAAAACATGTAACTGTGTAACCACACCCTAGCAACCGTTTAAAGCTACCTAGCAACCATATTGCTTACATATAGAAGCCATATTGCAGCTCCACAACATCGTTAAGACATTGTTGTTGGCTCGTATGCAATCATGTACAACATTGTAGCAACTATCCTAGCAACTGAGCAGCGAGTTTTGCTGCTCAGTTGCTAGGATAGTTGCTACAATGTTGTACAAGCACCCATGCCCCCCCCCCCACCCCCCCCCCCCCCCCCCGCAACACTGTCACCTTTTTTAATTTGAGGAGTTTGCAGGTCTGATTTCTTTTTACAGTTTTTCTCGATTGTTTACACACATTTTCTGAAAGAATGGCTCATATTCTCAGAACTCTACACACCAATAAAAAAAAACACACAATGGGCAAACCCCCTCAATTCTCCTGCAAAATAAAACTTTACATTCAAAACAACGTTATTTCTTCTCAAAATTGTGTTTTGTTTTCAAATGACACACACAAACCATCATATGAATAGACATTTATAACAACCAGTTGAACACTGATGTGCTCAATGTAAAACACTATGATGAATGGAAAACACTTCTCCATTCATCATAATGACTTAGGCCTTTTTTTGTTCAGTGTTACTACAGACAGTATAAGTGTGTTGTAAAATATTTGAGAATATTGTTTTCATACTCCGCACACACAAATACACGGTAACAAAATATATTTTATTTTTCCCACAAAAACAATGTACACAGTCTACATCCCATTCCCAACCAACACAAAGTTGCACATACAAAACAACAGAAGAATTCACAGTACAGTAAAAAAAAAAAATCACATCACACATCACAAGCAATGTTTTCCCTGGCCAAGCAGCAGGGGAAATAATCACCTAGCATGGCGATTCCAGCCATGAAAAGCATCAGCTGCTATATCTCCACATGCGTCCTCCATAGCTTGGAGAAGAGGTATACGCATTTGTGGATTTCGGTCATACACTTTCCATCTCCAGGCAGAAAAAAATTCCTCAATAGGATTGAGGAATGTAGAATATGGAGGGAGATAAACAACTAAAAAGCGTGGGTGGGCAGTGAACCAGTTACGAACCAGAGCAGCCCTGTGGAAACTTACGTTGTCCCAAATGACAACGTACCTGAGCTGCTCTGGGCCATCTACCTGATCTGGTGGAATGAGTGTGTTGTGTAGGGTGTCCAGGAAGGTGTTTAGATGGGCGGTGTTGTATGGGCCAAGGGTAGCATGGTGATGGATGACGCCGTGGTGGGCAATCGCTGCACACATTGTGATGTTCCCTCCGCGCTGGCCAGGGACTTCAACAATGGCACGCTGGCCGATGATATTCCTTCCCCTCTTTCGTCTTTTTGTGAGGTTGAACCCAACCTCATCAATGAAGATGAACGGGTGCTCCACTGCAGCCACCTCTAGCTCAAGGACTCTCTGAAACACACATGACAATATCAGAAATAGACATGGAGTGGTCACTATTGTGAAGCACAATCATTATGATTACAATATTGAAATATGTATAATTTACTGCATACAGTGTTGAGAGTATGCATTGTGTGACTCACTTGCACATAGTTATATCGCAATTCTTTGACTCTTTCTGAATTGCGTTAAAATGGCACCCTGTAGACCTGCTTCATCCTGAGATGATTTCTGCGCAAGACACGGTCCAGTGTTGATAATCTTACCCTATCTGTAATGATTCAGCAGACACAAGGGGATCCATATGCAGCTTTTATTAGAGTAGTCAGAAAGGCAGGGATCAACACCAGCAAACAGGGCAATGGAGAAAAGGCAGAGACAAACCAGATAACAAGCAATGGTCGGGGCAGGCGGCGAGAAGCAAGGTCCAGTAACAATCCAAGTCGAGGTAGGCAGAGAACAATCAGAAACGGGGTACACAGTCCAAGGTCAAGGCAACAAACAATCCACAGTGATAAACGCTCAGAATGACAGCCAGGAAAGTCAAGACTTCCCTGAGAAGTGGTGTGTGGAAGTGTCTAAATGAAGTGCAGGTGTGTGTGTAATCAGTGCAGTGCAGGTGTATGGTGTTTGGTGTAATCAGTCCAGGGAGGTGTATGATGGGAAATGTGGTCCAAGTTAACCCAGGAAGTGCGTGGCTAATCGTGACATTATCAATATTTTGAAATATGTCATTGTTTTCTATTATTTTTCTTTGTATTTGCTGTAATGTTATGGCGTTGTTTTCTAGGACCATGTTTATGATTTCAGTTTCCTGTTCAGGAGACAGAACACGTTCCCGACCACCTTGTGTTGTAATCTTTCAGTTCTGCCAAACAAATAGTAAAATACTGTAAATACAAAGTAGGTGGGTGATTCTCACGAAACCATTAAAACACCACGGCACTAATGATTTTAAATATTAAACATGTTATTTACTAATATAAAAAAGCATCACAATAAAGACAATACTGATCTCTACCTTGCACAATGTGTAATTTCAACATGGGAATAATTTTATTTTCTATTTTACTGTATTTTCTGCGAAAATTATCATTACCGAAATGCGTCCAACTTAACTGAATGTATGTTATGATGTTATTTAAACAAATTAAAATTAAAATAAATCAGAAAAAAAAATGGTTGTTCTACTAGATTTTTTCAGATGACAGAAAAAATAATTTACTGAATATTCATGTATAATAATAATGTAAAAAACTAGGAAAATGATGTGTCCATGACTGCGGTTCTCATCCTCCGTAACATTTTTTGAGGACTGTTAAAACGCACATTCAGAATTGAAATAAAGTTTGATTTTGAATAAAGAAGCACATGGGCCAGTTCCTTCAAGATGGCTACTAGGTAAGAAGATCTCTTTATATTTCTCCAATTAAATGTAAAATATTCACTTGTCAGAATGTGTACACGACATATTGATTATCATTACCGAAACAAGTAGTTTTCTATGTTTAGAAAATTGTTAGATTTACAATTTTTTATAAAATTGTACTTCATTAATGTCTAATTATATGCACTGAGTAAAAGATTAGCAAAGTCATCATGGATTCTCTATTGTTAGCAAAACATACCAAGGCACCTCATCCTCCGAAACACCATTCTCATATACTGCAACCATTTAAGGCCAGTTGCGGTAGAGAGAACTTCTGTTTCGGAAATGAGAATTTAATCATTGTGTACTACTTTTAAATATACCTTATGGATTTAATATGAATTTAAATATTTTTTCTAACTGTTGATATTTTGCTTCATGATTTGTTTCATTGTAGGCAGTCAGCAAGTGAGAAAAAAAAAGTTTTAGCCATGTTGACAAAGTTCAGGGAAAAATTATACAGCAACCACTGCTCGAGGAGTACAGAAGGAAGGATAGAGAGAGGTTAGGTTTGGAGATGTTGCAGGTGTAATCAGCAATAAACACTCTACAGGGCTAGGAAATGTACATGAGCGTACACCCACCCACACACACACACACACACACACACACACACACAGCCTTTTATCCACTACTATAACAGGGCTATATAAATAAATAAATCTGCAGCAGTACGTCATTCATATTAATAAAACACTTAAAAAAACTTCAATAGTTTTAATTAATAATTGTGTAATAATATTGTAATAATTATAGTTGATAGTATTCCTGTTCCTGAAAACTTCTGTTAGATCTACCTGAAAAACTTGAAGCACTCTTTATTTCAGTTGTATCTTTATTCTATTGTATTTATTTGTGCTTCTGTTCACTGTAAAACCCAACAAGTTAAGCTAACTCATTTCATTTGAGGAAACCGATTGCCTCAATTCAATTAAGTTTATAAAAACAATAGTTATGAGTACTCTGAACTTATTTTAATCGAGTCCACTAAAACAATGATATTTCTTAATACACAATTAAACTTTACACTGCATTTAAATACTTTATATAGCTGACACTTCACTATATTGAGTAAAAACAGTGAAATGACAAACTTTAAATGAACTCAGAGCACTTGCAGTTACTGGTAGCTCACAATATTACACATAAAATAAAATACAATAAGTTAAGCTAACTCATTTCATTTGAGGAAACCGATTGCCTCAATTCAAAGTTGATGAAAACAATAGTTATGAGTACTCTGAAATTATTTCAGTTGAGTTCACTAAAAGTAGATAGGCTATACATTGCAGTCAAGAATTAAGTGATTAATTTAGTGATTATTGAGCATTAGTGATGCACACCTGCTGTTAACAAGCAGAATCACAGAAGGAAAGAGAAACACAAGAACTACAACTGTCTTCCGACACAGTCTTAGAGGAAATCAAATGAAGATAAAAGACGACATTACATCTCTGAAGATCTCAGCAGAGGAGGATTAAACAACTCCACAAACAGCATCACCTGCTTCACTTATTACTGACCAGATTGACTTTATTTCTGTCAGACATCTACATAAGTTGCAATTGAGAATGAACAGAGGCTTAGATGATGATGATGATGTATTGTTTCATTTGAAGACTCCATGATAGTGGTCAGTGTTTGCTTTAGTTGGGCTCTTGACCCTTGACTTTATAACACCAGATTTTCTCTGGCTGCTGAAACTGAGTGTTTATAAAATACATTTGTTATAGCACAAAAGCCAAAAGGAAATATGATCATGTGTTGATGGTTGTGTTTTGATGATGAAAATCATCAATTAGTGACTTGATTCCCTGATCTTTTCATAGCCTAATATCTGAATAAACAGGTGATGTATTACTTGTATTATACATTATAATAGAACTGTGATTCTACTGTAAGGTCCATTGTTGTGACAATCAGATTTCAATAATCATGGTATCATGCTGACTTACACATACATCAAGAATCATCATATGATTCTCAACAATGGTGACCATTAGAAGAATAATTCATGCTGGGAGCCATGGATAAGTTTTGTATATTGCTAGTACCCAGCATGCATTGCAGCATGAGTCATTTTTTTAATGGTCACCATTGTTGAGATTCATACGCGGATTCTTGATGTCTGTGTGAGTCTTGGTAATTCAATACATTTTCTGTGAAACTTTTTCTGCGCAAACTGTTTGTAAAGTCTTGCATAATATCTGATGGTCACAACAGTCTCACTTACTTGTAGAATCACAGTTTTGAATAAAACAAATGTAATGTTGCCCTTTTAATCAGAGATTAGTCTCTGAATGAGATCAGTGAATCACGTCACTAAATGATCATTGTCATCATGAATCTTTAACAATCAACACCCATTCATACTTTCCCTTGACTTTTGTGCCATATTTGTTTTATAAACACTGTTACAGAAGCCAAAGACAAACTTGTATGCAAAAGTCAAGGGACAAGAGCACAACTAAAGCAAACGCTGATCTCCATCATGGTGACCTTAAACGAAACTCAAATCCTCAACTTCTAAACCTCTGTTATTTCTAATAAGAACTTCTGTAGACGAATGGCAGTAATAAAGTCAAACTGGTTAATAACAAGTGAAGCTGGTAATGCTGTTTGTGGAGTTGTTTAATCCTCCTCTGTTTAGATCTTCAGAGGTTTAACATCTTGTATCTTCAGTTGATTTCATCTAAGGCTGTGGCTGAAAGTCAGTTGTAGTTCTTGTTTTTCTCTTTTCTTCGGTGATTCTGCTTGTTAACAGCAGGTGTTCATCACTAATGCTCAATCATCACTTAATTATACAATTATTATTCAATTATCATTCTGGTATCTAGAAATGTTCTATAACTCATTCAGTTTGAGTTCTGTTTCAGTCATTCAAGTTTCAGTAATATTTGAGTGCAGTGAACTCAATTCTATTTAGTACATATTACTGTTAGGTTTTACAGTGCACATGGCACAATTACATTTGTGCAATGATTTTGCATTTCTTTTTCTCCTTATCCTAAGAATTAGACTATTTATCCAATTAGCCTACCAAATCAAAATGAGTTATTGTAAATGCCAAGCTCATGTAATGTAGTGGATGCTCGTATTTGTATTTGTATTTAAGAACAGCTATACTATTCCCTACATTTGTTAAAAAGAAAGATTCAGTAAAAACTAACTTTTTATGTTGTAAATACTTTCTCATCTTCTTTTTTGGCAATATTTTCCTCTCATTCATCTCCTAATCATCTATTCTGTGCAGCCAGGTGTATACATTGACAAATGCTGCAACAGTAGGCATTTACCTAGTTATGAAGAGGTTGAAGAATGAAGAGGTTTTTCCCTCTCTGAAACACTTTGAAAAATATTAAAGTTACAAGTTATTGTTTTACGAATATTAAAGTTATTTATTTTTGTATTTTTTTGTTAATTTGTTGTTGTTGCTAATGTTATGTATTGAAGCACTACAAAATAAAACAGATTTGAAATTGAATCCATGATTTTGCATATATTATACATTTTTCTACATTAAATCTAGACATAGTAAACTTATTATCATTACCGAAATAATCAACCTCATTTCCAAAACCTATGTTTCATTACCGCAACAGATGATCATTAAATGTTAATTTAATTAATATAAAATTTGTAGTTTGCTTTTAAATGCGTGTACAGTATCTACACATTATGTTCTTTCAGGTTTGTCACATCATTTTGAAAATGTGTCAGGTTTCATTAAAATATATATAAAAAAAGGTTGTAAATTATGGAAGGTGTTGCGGTAATGAGAGAAATTAAACAAAAAATGTAAATAATGCTAATTTAAAAATAAATATTATTACAGATTTTTAAGTAACTGTGCATGACTGTTAATAATCCATTTTTAAAAATGTGAACATTTATTTTATTTTCTAACAGTGTTGATGTTTTCAGACTGTTGCGGTAATTAGATTTTTTGGGACTTGTTTTGGAAATTATGCTCAAAAAGGTCTTAAATTGTAAGTAAATATTTTTTAAATTAATGTTCACAAATTCTCCAGACTTTGTTTTTAATGTCTGATTTTTTTTTTTTTGTTAATTCAAGCATTTTTTAATTTTCATGTTTGAAATTTTTAAAACCAACCTTTCGTGAGAATCACCCAGGTATACATTTCCTAAATACTTGAAACATACTTTACAGTACTTTTACAGTCCTACAGAACAGTCCACAGGCAATACTGTACTACTGTACTCATTGAGTACTGTATTGATATGCAATACTGCAATTTTCTAGTGAGAGTAGATTTCTTACCTATTCTCATTTCGGAAAGTCCGGATGATGGATGCTACAGTGTACCTGCTCAGATTTGGCTGTACTCTTTGTCTAGCCTCCCTCATTGTTAGACCATGGTTGACCACATGATCAACCAAAGTGGCTCGAATCTCAGAGATTACGGTCCTCGTCCTCTCACTCCTCTGGCTCTGGCTCTGCCTCTGTTTCCAATGTTGGCATCCATTCCTCCATTGAAGAGCTCACCTGTTGCCCTTTTATGCTAAAGCTCTGATTGCTAATTGTAAAACTGTGTGACGGGTGTTTGCCTTTGTGATGAGTCAGTGTGCATATTTGAATGGCAGTGTGTTCCTTGTGAAAACAAGATATTTTCTGCATGAAAATTGTGCCAAAAGCAGAGAATTGTGTGTAGTGTTTTGAAAAAAGTGTGTTTTAGAACTGCAATTTGAGTGTAAAGCAGGAATTGTGCTTGTAGTTTAGCAGAATTGGTTCAGGGGGTTGGTGAATGAGTTACATGTTCTGGCCATTGTGTCTCAAGTACCAGAATTTGTGTGTAAACAATTGAGAAAAACTGTATTACAGTAGTATAGTGCAACAGCTACAGTTTGTCTCAAGTACCAGAATTTGTGTGTAAACAATTGAGAAAAACTGTATTACAGTAGTAGGCTATAGTGCAACAGCTACAGTACGTATGTGTTGTAACAGCACATAGTACAGCTCTAAAAAAATACAGTAGAGAGCAGTCTGAAGTACATCTACCTGTTTTTCTCCCGGAAGGTTCTTTTGATCGAGGCAAAGGTGAAGCGACTCAAATTTGGCCTTCCTCGTAGCCTAGCCTCCCTCATAGTCATACCATGGACAAAGACATGGGCAACTAGAGTGGCACAAATTTCATCCAAGACTTGTCTCCTTGCCCTTGACCCTCCTCCTCCTCCACCTCCACCTCCTCCTCCTCCTCCACCTCCACCTCCACCTCCTCCTCCACCTCCACCTCCTCCTCCACCACCTCCACCACCTCCTCCACCTCCTCCACCTCCACCTCCTCCTCCACCTCCACCACCTCCACCACCTCCTCCTCCTCCTCCTCCACCTCCACCTCCTCCTCCACCACCTCCACCACCTCCACCTCCTCCTCCACCACCTCCTCCTCCACCTCCTCCTCCTCCACCACCTCAAACACCACCTTAGTGTTTCCACTTGGGTAATTGTGTGCTAACTGAGCTGAAGCTGTGCTGACTTGAGTGAACAATATTGAATGCTGGTGCTTTCTAAATGACAACATGGCGTATGCAATGAGAAAGGAAGGGATTTGTGTGTAGACTTTTGCAGTGACCGTTCAACAAATCTGACTCATGTGTCAAAACAGGGGAATGGTGTTTATAGTTTAGGGAAATGGGTGTACTTTTTGATAAATGGGGTTATGGTTTTGAAATTTTAGTTCAAAAGCCTGGTTATATTGTTTAAGCAATCAAGAAAAACTGTAATAAGCAACTCCAGTGAGGTGGTGATACAACTGCATACATTGTTGGCGGATTAGAGGTAATATAAAAATTGTATAAGAGTTGTATGCTTTTTAGGTAATTTATGAACGAATAGTGTTTATCTTTTTATTTTTATTTAAGAATAGGGTTTTTATATAGTTTAGGGAAGAATGTTTTATAATGAATATTAATGTTTGAATGATGGATGTTTTTGGTGGGTTGATGTTGCAGCAGTTCTCTCATCTAAGACAAATTTCTCCTACTGGAGACAATAAAACGTACCTTGACCCTGACCCTGAGAACGACTTGCTTCGACCTATCAGAAGCTAACACCGTTGTGGGCAAGCATTCCTTTGTAACTTCAGTGATGTCATGACACAACACCAATCGAGATTAGACTAGTTCCACACATGCTTCAGAAGCTATCACGCTGGAGGCGTTTCCCAAAATGTCGGCTTCGACGCAGCGACTTGTTCCCTTCTCAGGGATTACTCGTTATTTCTTTTTTTGATCAAATAAATTCAGCCTTGGTGATTATAAGATAACTTTTGTTAAAAACATTAAAAAAATCTCACCGACCCCTAACCTTTGAAGGGTAGTGTAAGCATTATTAATCAACAGTTGACTACCTTTTAGAAGCAGCCATCACATCAGAAGTGCACCTATGATGCATTGCAATACTACTGTGCAGTAGGTTTTTGGACAGAGCTCAGAAATCTGAAATTGAAAGAAGAAAAGCCATGCATACTGAACACCATAACATGTTTTACAGTTCGATAATTTATCATCGACATCCAAAAATGCTTTGGCCTTTCTCCTCTCTTTCATCTCTTCTCTCCTCTGTCCCTTTTGATCACTGCAGGCCCGTTCTTGACGGTTCCTTGACCCCATTGATTTTGGCTGCGTCTGCCACTGAGGGTGGCAGGGAGCAGAGGAGCTTATCTGCACCCGATCCGCTCTTTAATTAGAGATTCTCTCAACCAGTGTTCCTCATCCTTATGCAACAGGATTTCAAGGAGGTTTTGCTAAGGAAGCTGAAAAGCTAATTGCTGTCGTCCTCTCACTGTCGGAACTGTCGGCATGAGAAGTGGGGAAAGAGAAGCCCAATTCATCTCTTTTATGTATGACAGTCATAAGACAGGGAAAAATGAGGAGAACAGATGCTAAGAGATTTGAGAAACATGCTGGGTTTGAGATATCCTACCTGAAGGAACCTCAAGTCCAAAGAAACTCTAGAAATTATTTGAAGTGTTAAATGTAGAGAAAATGACTGTTATATTGTTGGGTTTATGTTTTTAATACTCATAATATTGCTTTAAACCACTGCAGTACTCCATTCAGACAGACATTGTTTCATGTTCTGTGCAGCTACAGCTCACATATAAGCGTGTGAATGAGATACGGATGAGACACCACTTGACTAAGGCAGAAGTGTTTTTTTCTAAATGACTCTATGGATAGTTCCCTGTTCATGTCATCTCTTCAACTCTGACTGTTGAGCCTATCCAGTAATTACAGTTTTAATTGAAACAATTACCTTGATTCAGTAAATGAGACCTAAACCACGAGGGCCCTCTCTTCACCAATCAACATTGCAGTCATATGGATTCCTATTGAAATGACTGGATTTTGACCACGAAATTTCTTAGAGCCACAGTAAATGTAACCACACCTTAATAATGTATTGTAACTATTGTAACTGTACATCTGCCTATTAAGTTATCATAGTAAAATGTATATATATATATATATATATATATATATTAGGGGTGTAACGGTTCACAAAATTCACGGTTCGGTTCGATACGAACACTTGTGTCACGGTTCGGTTCGGTACGGTTCGGTACGTTTCCGATACAGCAAAAAGAAAGAAATGCCAGAGAAATTTCCTTGATTTAATTTTTTTTATTATATTTTTATTAAAGGTGCAATGTGTAAAAATTTTGAGTATTTATTAACAGAAATGCAATATGACATCCATAACTATGTGTTCAGTGGTGTATAAAGAACTTACTTAATAAACCGTAATGTTTTTATTACCTTAGAATGAGGCATTTATATCTACATAGGCGCGGGAATCCCCTTCTATGAAGGTCGCCATATTGTGACGTCATGTTTCTACAGTAGCCGAACGCGAACACACAGCGTTACAGAGCGCGTTTCGTCACTACATTGAAAGAGAAGCCGCAGGAAGCTAGAAGAAGCTAGTCATAAACACCGTGAGTAGTGACTTTTCCCTTGTCAGTGGTGTAAATATGTAGTTGGATTGTTTCATGTAACTTAATTCTTCTCCCTCGCTGTGTTATGGCTTTGCTATGTGGGGATAAATGTGCTGGTTAAGTTCGTGAGACAGCTGATTAGTAGAATACTCTTGTCATTGACCGTAAAACAGTTACAGGAATCACCAACCCGTCGATCTTGGAAGCATTTTAAGTCGATCGCTTAGAGTTTCCAAAATCAGAGAAAAAAAGCCTATTGTGTGTAGTAAGTGTGTCTAGGGGATGCGGAGGCGCGCGCGCTGTCACAATCACGTCATTTTTGCACCTTTGGGCTCATGCGGACGCGTCGAGTTTAAACAAGGCTTTACGCTTTAACCAGCACAGCCACAGTAACAACTCATATTAGCCAGCTAAACTTTTACTACCCTGTTAGAAAAAATATATAGTTGCATAGTTTCATGTGGTTCTTCTCCCTCGCTGTATTATGGGTTTGCTTTGTGGGGAGAATGTGCTGGTTACGCTCGTGAGACAATCAGCTGATTACTATTATTATATTATGTAAGGTGCATTGTGTAATATTTCTGAGGATCTATTGACAGAGATGCAATATAAAATCCATAACTATGTTTTCAGTGGTGTATAAAGACCTTACTTAATGAACCGTTATGTTTTTATTACCTTAGAATGAGACATTTATATCTACATAGGCGCGGGAATCCCCTTCTATGAAGGTCTGAAGGTATGTTTCTACCGTAGCCGAAAGCGAACAAACAGCGCTAAAGAAACCTCATTGCTTGACTTACTACTCTCTGCTGCTGACTCAGACTCAGACGACGACATATTTTGTCTTACGTCGGCCACCGTAGCTTCTCATTCGAGTTTGAAAACCGAGGGATAGGCCGCGAGTGACTTGCTGTTTGCAATTTGCAGGATTCACCACTAGATGCCGCTAAAAATCCCACACTGCACCTTTAAAACTAACATCATAAAGTATGATATTTTTTAACTTTGAGCAATGATGGAGCTATACTTGACTTTTCTTAGGAGCATATAAAACAAAACAGCTCCTTGAACAAAATGAAATGTAATATTGTAGTAGGTTTAATTTAGTTCAGATTAACATTTGATTCAACAATGCGAACCCGAAAACCGAACCGAAAGCCTCGTACCGAACGGTTCAATACGAATACGTGTATCGTTACACCCCTGTAAGGATTCAGGGCGGATCTAATCCGTGGGGAATTTGCATATCATAATTAATAATTGGTAATTAATAATTATTCATACATGTTTGGATTAGATCAGTCTTACATTAAATTTAATCTCCCTCTAAGGGAGGATTTGTCATTTTACCTGCATGCATACGTGTGAATCCCGGAAATTAACCACAAGTTGATTGTAGTTAATTACACGGACCATGTTTCACAAACAGGTAAAATGAATTAGCTCAATTGTCAGGATAATATTTGTGGGATCCACAATATCATCTTACTTTATAGGATTTCAGGAAACGCAATTCTCTGGCCAGAAGAATTGGGTTTCCCGCCCTATAAACACAACACATTCTCTTTAAGGTATTTTTAATTTTAGTAAGCATGTAGCATAAGACCTTTTGCACTTAAGGGACTTGAAATTGAGCAAAGAGACAGCACATCAATCAAAATGAATATATAATTAATTTAATAGAGGCATGACTACTTATGTATTTACTACGGTTACACGGGATATAGGTATTTACAAACACATAGACATCAATGAACAATACAATAAGACATCAATGAACGAGAAATGCGTAAAGTTTGGACAATGGATAACTTACACGTGAGCGAGTAAGAGAGAGAGAGGAAAGGGGATGGGGAGAGAGAGAACAGAGAAAATTGGGAGAATGTTATTTATTTTCATCGGAGTGGGTGTTTAAACAGATGAGTTATAAAAGAATTCACCCCCCTCACAGTTGTCATGAAGGGCAAAATTAGCTATATAGACCAAAACCACTTTTTTCACCAGGCTGTAAACATATTTTCTTTCTGCTGTAAAGTTAAGCATTTTAACATGGGGGAGATACAGATTTGACTCCCTTTTGCATCCAGCCTCTAAGCGGCCTGTCGATGAATTGCAGTTTAAGTCACTTCTGTGTTGGTTTCAAGAGAGAGACAAAAAGGTTGCCGCTCGATAAACACTCGCCGGCCACTTTATTAGGTACACCTTGATAGCACCTGGTTGGACCCCTTTTTGTCTTCAGAACTGACTTAACCCTCTGGGGTCTGAGGTGTTTTTGGGGTCCTTGAGATGTTTTGACATGCCTTTACATTTGTGCTTATTTCAGCTACTTAAAACATACCATTTGCCAACAGATAAATTTGCTGTATTCAGCACAAACTCTGCTACAATAATATGTGAGCAAAATGGATGTACATGTTTGCATTTTATAGAAAAAAAATATTATGCATGGTTAGTACGTTTTGGGATAAAAAATGTCTGTATTCATACTGAATAGTTGTCCACAAGACTTTTGAGTTACTATTCTTGTAGGCTAGAATTTTTACTTCAAAATGAAGTGAAAATCATTCTGACCACTCTTTCACAAACAACAATATAACGATTTAAATTTCTTACGTCAGTTTTTGGTCAGCACTGCTGTATGCGTGGGAGTGTGAATGGCCATGAATATTAATGTGATTTACACCTGGGTGGGAAGACTAAAGACACTCCCCCAATGGCCCATCAAGGTGCTGTGAGGCAGCCTGAACTAAGAATGATTCACTGATGAATAAAAAGTTAAAAAGAACAGCATTTATTCAAAATAGAAATCTTTCCTAAGAACGTAAAGACTTAAAGTCATTCCTATCACTTAACACATCCTTTCAAAAAAACAAACATAAAAAGACCAAACTTGTTTTTTTTTTTATAAAAAAAATGTATTCAAACAACCCTAAAAAAAACTATTACAGGTTAAAAAAAATTAAGCAGCACAACTGTTTCCAACATTGATTTAAAAAAAAAATCATATCAGAATGATTTCTGAAGGCTGATGGTTAGTTAGGTAAGTTAGTGGTACATCTCACTGATGCTGACATCTGTCCATTTATATTTGCAGCCTTTTGCAGTTGCCTTGGCAGCCTGGGTAATAGACTAAAAAAACTGAACATTTATATATAAAAAATATATTGTATTTACTTACTTAGACAGTATCACATATTTGCATAGGCGTCGATTTCGGTGGGGGCGGTGGGTACGCGTCCCCACCAGATTTCGTCATGAGTCATTTTGTACCCACCACTTTTGGAAACATTGAGGCACGGATGTACTTTTGTACTGTTTTACAAATAAAACATCTCCAGTTAA
This sequence comes from Rhinichthys osculus, assembly GCA_029959095.1. Taxonomy (NCBI): domain Eukaryota; kingdom Metazoa; phylum Chordata; class Actinopteri; order Cypriniformes; family Leuciscidae; genus Rhinichthys; species Rhinichthys osculus. Next base: position 22,399,185 of record JARWKJ010000008.1, read on the forward strand.
CTAGCAGATCATTAATTTAGTCCGCTCTTAAATAAGAGATCTAGCGCTAAAATGTTTTGTTTTTGAACTCAAGCTAAGCGCTCGTGTCCGCTGCTATCAGTGTCATGGATACAGTGTTCTCTTGTGGCGGTGCGCGCGTAGTCTTCACTCGGACGCGCTCTTCAATCTATCGCCGTTGCGGCGGACACTATTCATTCCGGTGAAATCACAAAATAAAATGCACACAAACGTGTGTCCCTGCTTGATATAGACTGTAACCACTGATGAACATGTTCGGTTTTGATGAGAGAAAAAAAACCGAGGGCGGATTAGAACCCGTAACCTCTGACACGCTTGGCAAAAGATCTGCCACTAGACCTCTGAAGTACTCAAGCAAAATTTGCGGATCGATATATTTCACTAAATCATTATAACCTAAGCAGTTATTCAAAAAGTTTACACGAGCGTATAGGTAATATTTCCTATGTTAAAGGAGAACTCCGGGCAATTTTTAAGTGAATCTTGATCGTTAGACCTTTGTGAGTACTGACTATAGGAAAAAAAACGAACCGGATTGGTGCTTGCTACGCGGAGCTGCGACCGCGAATGCCCAGAGCTCCCACCCAGCTAAAACGGCAGCTATGGGGGCATCGACATAAAGAGCGTTTTTACGCCTCTTAACAGACACAAAATGCAATTAAAATGTCTGTCCAACATGAACAGGGACCCTACATGTGAACAAGATGCGTTTAGCAACTTAGCCATTGTTTCAACTCACCTAAATAGTCTTTTAGACGGCAAGCTGTAGTCTCGCGCTGCAGTCCCGTGCTGTAGCCGGAAAAGGTAAACAATGTCCAGGTGGGAGGAGCCATTTCTTCTTCACTTGTAAGCAACTCTGATCATAACTCGTCGCACATGATCAACACTCCTCCCACCTGGACATTGTTTACCTTTTCCGGCTACAGCACGGGACTGCAGCGCGAGACTACAGCTTGCCGTCTAAAAGACTAACGTTATTTAGGTGAGTTGAAACAATGGCTAAGTTGCTAAACGCATCTTGTTCACATGTAGGGTCCCTGTTCATGTTGGACAGACATTTTAATTGCATTTTGTGTCTGTTAAGAGGCTTAAAAACGCTCTTTATGTCGATGCCCCCATAGCTGCCATTTTAGCTGGGTGGGAGCTCTGGGCATTCGCGGTCGCAGCTCCGCGTAGCAAGCACCAATCCGGTTCGTTTTTTTCCCTATAGTCAGTACTCACAAAGGTCTAACGATCAAGATTCACTTAAAAATTGCCCGGAGTTCTCCTTTAAGAGCTAGCCAAAACTAGGCAAAATATAGTCTGAAAATTCATTTGAGCTCTATGATCAGAAAAGGAATTATATAACACTAAACAACTTACTCCGAGCTTGTATCATCGGCGGGGTCAATTCTTTCTTCAAAATGCAGCCGTTCGTCGTCCAAGTTTCAAATTCCTCTGAGGAAAAGGTTTTCCCTGCTGTCCATAATCCTCTGAAGGAGTAGCGTGCTGCCATCCTCAAAACGCAATGAACTATCAGTGATTCTGATGAAGAAAGTTAGTTCGTGTTGTTATGGCATTGATCGGGGACAGGGGGCGTGCCGCGTGTGCGATGCATAGATCGCCTATTTACCATGTGAAAAGCTCTGGGGGCGTGGCGGCCTCAGCCAGGGGCGGACTGGCCATCTGTGTGATCTGGAGAATCACAGAACGGCCGGCACTCCAGGACGGACGGCGGGCCGGCCCACCACCCGCCACACACACAGTCACAGACATCCCAAGTCTCCCGGAAGTTCTGCGAGTCTCCCGCATATTGATAGATGCTCCCTGATGCCCGCAAATTAGTTAAAATCTCCCGGAATCTAGAGCGAGCGAGAGCGCGCATGCGTAGCGCGTGCATGGCAGAGAGAGGGAGCGAGCTAGCGACCTTGCGTGTGCGTGCTAGTGTGCGCGTGTGCCTCACGAAGCGCATGTAAGGACCCAACCAATCAATTGTCAGTGCGGGAGGGCTTTTATCTCTACTACTCCCGAACCGAATTAATCAGAAATTACTTTGCAAGTTACTTGCTAGGGATGATGTTAGGAAGTGATATTCAGCTTGCTACATTTTTAATGATTACAGTAGTTAAAACAGCTAAACTTCAACATTTTAGCTGTAAAATGCCTGTATGCAGGAGCTAATATTAAGAAATATGTTGTGCTTTTACTTTTAAAAAGGTTGGTAACGTTACAGTTAATGCTTACAAACTTTGAAGATTTTGAATACAGAATTACATTTGTAATGGTGTATTTTCATTTAGATGTGGTATTATTATTTGTGCAGTAGATTAATTACTGCATAAATTAATTAAGATTATTAAGTAATAAATTCATTTTAAGACAGCATGGAATTGTATAATACACTCTCAGAAAATAAAGTACATAATTGTACCTTTAGGGGTACAATGCCTTGTCACTGGGGCTGTACCCTCAAGGGTACAATATTGTACCCTTGGCATAGGGTACATATTTGTACCCTTGTGATTTGTACCTTAAGAGACCAGTCTTGTACCTGTGGTGACAATTTTGTACCTTTATTTAACAGTACAAAAATGGACCCTTCAAAAATGGTACAAAATTGGCTTTGACAGGGTACAATCGTTGACTATAATGATATATATATATATATTACACACATGCTGAATTAAAATCAGAATTTATTAGACCCTTTTAATTTTCACATTTTCCAACATTTCATTTTAAACTCAATGTTTAACTGTGACATATAAATGATCATCATCTGAGTAAGAGTCATTTGCCTGAAAGTCCATTTCAACTCCTTTCATCTCGACGTCGGTTACTTCTATGCCTGCTTCTGATATTTTCTGAAGGACCTCCTCGGTTAAAAGCCCTGTAAGAACCATGAGTAACCGTGCTATGACTTCTTCTCCACCGATGGCCAAAAAAAAAGAAAGACCGCAAACTGGACAATCTTTTAAATTGAGATTCAAGCAGCCAATCAGGGCTGGCTCTACATACAGTCTCAGAAAATAAAGTACATAATTGTACCTTTAGGGGTACAATGGCTTGTCACTGGGGCTGTACCCTCAAGGGTACAATATTGTACCTTAACCTTTAAAAGAAACGGTACATATATGTACCTTTTAATGCTTTTTGACCCTCAAAAAGGTACATGTATGCACCTTGAGGTCCAACAGCAAAAACTCCAGTGTTAATTGAACTCTCCTGGGAGTTTATATGACTCCAGACTCAAGAATGTTAAAGTTAATGAGATAATTACGTGATTCATTGAGTGATGGTTGACCATTATTGAAGACACCTGATGTTAACAAGCAGAATCACTGAAGGAGAAAATATATATTTTTAAGACACCGTTATGGTGATCAGTGTTTGCTTTAGTTGGGCTCTTGACCCTTAAACCATTAATTTTAGATTTTGTTTGGCTGTTGTATCTGAGCTATAACTGCCAGATGAACAAAGCGAAAAGGTGATCAGGTGGTGTTGGTTATGTTTTGACATAATCATAATTTGCCTGAATCACTGAACTCATTCTTTTTCTCAATCTCAGTCTTAAATGTATATTGTTGATTACAGCAGCCTGTGATTCTACAGCAAATGATTTCCAGCAATTTCCATATAATCCAAAATATTTCTTAAAAGTTGTTCTGATCAAAATACTTTAAAAAAAATTATTTTATGTTGACACACTGACATCAATAATCAGCCTGTGAATCTCAACAATGGTGACAATAATAAAGCATGTTGCAGTGCATTCTGGGTGACACCAATCGAAACTCATTCATGGCTCCCATCATGCATTGCGGTATGAATAAATTATGATCCAAATTGTTTTACTAATTTCCTTTCCCTAATTGAATATTCTTTTTGTCACCATTGTTGAGATTCATACACTGATTCTTGATGTCTGTGTGTGCCTAAAAGAAAGATTTGTTTTATCAGATAAACTTTTAAGAAACCCTTTAGATTAGAAAATGATGGATCTTATTCTGTTGAATCACAGGCTGCTGTAATCAAAAATATACATTTAAGTCAGAGATTAGACTTCAAATGAGTTCAGTGATTCAGGTCAAATTATGAGTGTCAAAACATAACCAACACCACCTGATCAACTTTTCTCTTTGTTCATCTGGCAGTTGTAACTCAGACACAACAGAGAAACAAAATCTAATGTTATCAGTTTAAGGGTCAAGAGCCCAACTAAAGCAAACACTGATCACCATAGCGGTGTCTTAATTTTATTTTATTTTCTACTTCAGTGATTCTGCTTGTTAACATCAGGTGTCTTCAATAATGGTCAATCATCACTCAATGAATCACTTAATTAGCTCATTAACTTTTGTTAATTTAACAGTCATATTTTAACACTTTAACACTCTTGAGTCTGGAGCCATATAAACTCCCAGGAGAGTTAATTTAACACTGGAGTTTTTGCTGTTTTATAATGATTTAATATCAGTAAATTGACTTACAAAACTTTTATTTCCTCTATTTCAAGGCTAGTCAAATATAGTGCTAAGTTAAAATCTACCTTAAATGATTAAGGTATCCTTAAAACCTTAAAACCTTTTTTACAAAAAAAAAAAAAAAAAAAAATACTTAGCAGGGGCTGTCTTTTGATATTGTACCTTAACCTTTAAAAGAAACGGTATATATATGTACCTTTTAATGCTTGGGGACATATATGTACCTTGGGGGACAGAAATGGACTCCTACTGTACCCCTATTTCTGACAGTGTATGCTGTTAGCTATAATTTGGATGGTATAGTATCATGAGCCACAATTAAAGTCTTGTGACACTCATTTGTGCAGGCGTTATTGTTGTTGTTGTTGTCGAGTTTCCACGCGCCGATTGCTTTGGGCCGGGCCTAGTCAAAGTCTAGGGCCGTTTTTTAGTCCCAGTCCGTCCCTGGCCTCAGCTAATTAAAGATAATGAAGGGAGAACGAAAAAACTGTACCTCTCCTTGGTTTCAAACGGATTACATAAACTGGAAATATATATTTTAAAAATAAATTACTTCATTTAAAAGAAGAGAATTTCAGCTTCATAAAGATACATCTCTCGTATCTCTGTGACAAGTATTGACAGAGTTACAGTTCATTTTTCAGACGCGTTTCAGAATGGACTTTACTGACAGAGAGAAGGCAAAACGCGCATCATCAAGCACAACACTTTGTTTTTATTGTGAGTACCCACAAAAAAATAGACACTTAACAGGATCTAATGATGTACAACACTTATATGTAAGATCAAAATCAACAGAGTAATTTGATTCTCTTTTGCACTGATAAGGAAAAAATCTAGCTCGGCGCGACGGCCAACCCCAGAGGGTTAATTATTCTTGGCATAGATTCAACAAGGTGCTGGAAACATTCCTCTGAGATTTTGGTCCACATGGAGATTTGTTGGCTGCGCATCCATGATGCAAATCTCTCATCTGAATTTCGCAGCAAAAATTGAGACTCCTCAGACCAGGCAACATTTTTTCCAATCATCTATTGCCCAATTTCGGTGAGCCTGTGAATTGTAGCCTTAGAACTGTTCTTAGCTGACAGGAGTGGCACCCGGTGTGTTCGTATGCTGCTAGTCCATTTGCTTCAAAGTTCGACGTGTTGTGCATTCAGAGATGCGCAGCTCCTCTGCATACCTTGGTTGTAAAGTGTGGTTATTTGAGTTACTGTTGGCTTTCTATCAGCTCAAACCAGTCTGGCCTTTCTCCTCTGACCTCTGGCATTAACAAGTCATTTTTGCCCACATAACTGCCACTCACTGGATATTTTCTCTTTTTCTGACCATTCTCTGTAAACCTTAGAGATGGTTGTGTGTGAAAATACCAGTAGATCAACTGATTTGAATACTCAGATCAGCCCGTCTGGCACTAACAACCATGCCACGTTCAAAGTTCACTTCATTGCCATTCTGATGCTCACTTTGAACTTCAGCAGATCATCTTGACTCTTGACCATGTATACATGCCTAAATGCATTGCAATGCATTGAGTTGCTCCCATGCAATTGGCTGATTAGACATTTAACAAGCAGGTGAACAGGTGTCTCTAATAAAGTGGCCAGTGAGTGTGTGTGTGTGTGTATACAGGTATGGTCACACTTTAGATTAGGGTCCAATTCTCTCTATTAACTAACTATTAACTACAATTTTTTCCTCAATAAACTCCTAATTATTAAGTTAGTAAATTAAGTTAAGGTAGTAGTTAAGTTTAGGTATTGGGTAGGATTAAGGGATGTAGAATATTGTCATGCAGAATAGTGCATGACATTATGTGCTTTATAAGTACTAATATACAGCCAATATAATATAATATGCATGCTAATAAGCAACTAGTTAATAGTATATATATATATATGGTAACACTTTAGATTAGGGTCCAATTCTCACTATTAACTAGTTTAAAAATAAAGCTATGCACAAGTAAATACATCTGTTTTAGATGCTGTCAATATCATGTCGATGGTATTGTAAATCCAATTGTAATTTTTTTTTATTTTTTTATTTTAACTATAAACAGTACTTTATGTTTTCATAGTGGGCAGACCTACCAGCCAATGATTCTGCAATCTGCATAGAATCTTGAAAAACAAACGCATTTCTGTCAGGTCCATTAAGTCAAGAACATATAAGACAATAAACATGATTAGGAAATTGTATTGAATAAATTGCAATTAAAGTTGATAATTAAAATTTGGCGGTATGGCTCTGTTCAGGGAGTCCTCTGACCTTTCATGAGCACCATGAAATAGCAGAGAGTCAGAGGACAGCAGCAGCATTAGGGAACGCTCACAGTTTAGTACTGGGAGAGCTGAACTATACCCCCCAAACAAACCATACCTGGCAACCTCTTGTGAATAAGACAAGAGATGAAATTAGACAATTAAAATGCAAATCTTAATGAATAAATACGAATTAGTTGGCAATATGTTTCAGTACAGATGAGTCTCCTGACCATTCATGAGCACCATGAATTTAGCAGAGAGTCAGGGGACAGCAGCAGCATTAGGGGACGCTCACATTAATTAGGACTAGGAGAGCTGAACTTTTTACCCCCAAACAGACCATAAAGCAACCTCCTGTGATAAAAATAAATGAAGGATGAATTAGGGCCTGTTCACATCGCGTCTTTTGCGCGCTCAAGTTCGTTATTTCAAATGTAGGTGCGCGGTATGCGCGCTCATAATGGAAGCGACGCAATGAACCACTGCTTCGGAGCTTGTATCATTACGTCACTAGTCACGTGAAAATGACGTCTGAAGCAAACACACTGGTTCACTCCTGTAGTGAATCACCAGACTGCTTTGACAGCCCAATCCAGTGTTGACAGGTTTGAAACCTGGCGGCTGTATTTATTATAAAAGTGAAACCAAACCATGGCAACACCGTGGGTTGTAGTAGTCGGTGTCTGGATTGGCGTTATTGTTGAGAGTGGATTGAGTTTATTTCAGTGTTGTGATGGAGCCAGCGAGAAAGAGAAGTCGTTCCCAAGTTTGGGAACACTTTAAACTTATTTCCCCGAATAAGGTTAGTTCTTTGACATTTCTGCATACAAATATTTTTACATATGTAGTGAATGATATGGAGAAAGACAGAAACTTCAAAAACCCTCTGCTACATTGTACAACCAGTTACACAAGCACATCCTTTTCAACATACACAAATATCAGTCCCACCAGTTAACAAGTTATAGAGTTCTGCTTCCCACAGCTAAACAAGATAAAGCTTTCACACATGATACTGCCCTGCTAAAAAAAACCTATAGAAACCATTACAGAAATTCTATTGGATTTAATGGTTTTCATGGGGATTTTATTGGTTGTAATGGGCATTATAGTGGTCTCTGAGGGTCTCTACTGATATGTGTTGGGTTCTATTGGTGGGGGCATTAAATCCTAATGGAATATGTCCCAAACACACTACAAAAAAGAATTCTGTAGTGGTTTAAATGGTAAAAGCCAATGGTTCCTATTGGTATTTTAATAGAAACCATTAGAATTTCTGTGATGGTTTCCGACTTTTTTTTAAGCTGGTCTGATCTTTTGTCCTTGTCTAAAGAAATAATTACACACACACACACACATCATGCTTAATGTTTTATTATCAAGGTGAACACATGAAATTCATCAGTATCTGTAAAATTCACCTACATAAATGAGTTTCACAGCACTAAAGCCCCGTTCAGACTACAAGCGACAAAGCGACACGATACCATTCATTTCAATGGGGAGCTGGCGATTTCCGGCGACAGCGACCGTTGGCGACCGGATGGGGCGTGTCTGGCGACGCGACAAAGTTGAGATCTGTTTAACTTTATGCAAATGAGGAGCGACTTTCGGGAGCGACAACCAATAGGAGCGGAGCGCGTATGATCCTTCTCCACATCATTGGATGTCATTCATAAAGGCAACCAGTAGTGGGAACTCCCACTAGCGACCTCATCGCCAGCCACTGGCGACATGCAGCGACAAAGTCGCTTGTAGTGTGAACGGGGCTTAACACTGTTTCAGCTTTGATCGCTTCGGTAAACACGTAATAAACGGGGCGTTAACATATATACGCCTACTTGCATTTTATGGTTGTCAGCTTTGATTGTGCTGGTGCTGCAATTTCTATCTGAATGAAGCTTTGAGTAATGAACCATTTTCAACACAATTGTATCACGCCGGGTTCACACCGGACGCTGAAGCGACGCGGAACGGAAAATCACGCGCGGTCCGACGCCTGCCTGTTCACACCAGACGCGTATTCTTCGCGGAGGTCGACAAGCGCTTCTGCTCAGTTGTTGTTTATTCAGAGATATTTTTTACATCATGGGTAAGTAAATAACCTCATAATATAAATACACCATGTTTCTGTAACCAAGTTTGTACACTTTTATTAATCCGTTGTCGAGACACACACGCAGCCAGAGAGAGAATATGGTAGACAGTTATAGTAGTGTATACCGTTGAAATATACATCCTCTCTTCAAATTCATTAAATCTATTTTCCTCTTCCTGTTTCCCAGTGCGAGTAGACAGGAGGAGAGCCCTTGCCCTATATCTTTTGATTATAGGGTATTATAGGGTATTTTAATTTGAAAATTGCTTATATTTTGACAATTGACAGGATGGTCGAGTGTTTCTTGGTGTAACTTCCTGCCGGAATTGATGCGGATCACGTGCGGCTCGCGAAAAAAATAGACCAGACGCCGAAACTGGCGCTTCACGGCGCGTGCCGGCTGCGCCGCGGCGCTCCGCGTCTGGTGTGAACGACACCATAGGTTAACATGGGCGCCGAAAGGAAGCGGCCTCCGTTCCGCGCCGCTTCCCCGTCGCTTCAGCGTCCGGTGTGAACCCGGCATCAGAAAGCAATAATGCTTCGAAACGCTTCATTTGGCCATCACTATATCCTGATAGCTTTTAACAATGAGCATTAAAAAGAAACTTAGCTTAGCTTCGTGAAGACTTTCAGAGATGAATGGAGAGTGAATACATCAAGTCCTGTTTCAATATTGCAGAGAGCGAGCAGCAAGCAGTTAGGAGCGAACTGAATCTGCTTAAATAGGGCGCCCTGATTTGAGCGTAGTCATTAGCAGCGAGGGGAGATGAACAGCAGATGCGCTGATGCAGCTCAGCTGAGCAGATCGCTGATGAGACCGTGTTGTTGGCTAATAGTGTTAGCAGCATCTTGACTACTTGGCCTGCCAGAACTGATGCTGACGCTCAAATCCTGTTGCTTGCCGCTTTTTGTGTTTGCGGCTGGAGGTGGTGAAGTTGCTTTGTTAGCCTATTGCAAATGGTTGTCAGTCTGAGCTGCCGATTACATCAGAGAGATAGATTTTATTTCATTTTGCTTTGTTTAAGTGAATACAAATAAACCATGTGAACCAATAAAACATGGTCTATGACACAATGAAGTCACTTTCAGTAGTAGGAAGCAAAATGATCAAACAATAAGAAGTGTAGCTCATCATTCCTTCCTTTATGTTCAACTGGAACAACAGAGCTGTAATACTGATATTGATAAAGTTTAAGTTTCTGTTACCCAGTTATTTTGGTAATTATGAGCACAGAAACTTACACAGTAGTCTCAAATTACACAGGAGTCTAAGTAGCACATGTTTGAATGTTAGGGTAAGTGTACCCATTAAGCCCATGTACCCTTTAAGCCCACTTTCAACTTTGAAGTCAAATAAAAAAAAGAGTTAATCATATTTTATGCTGCTCATTATTTTAATCAATCCAGTGAGTTGTTACTTCCCTGGCATTTTTTATTGTATACCAATCACATTTGGCAATGTTGAGTAAGCCCCACCCATGTGCAAGCTATCTCAGGGCACCTCACACAAAGTCACCCCAAAACTTTGGTGTTTCGGGACCCTTCAGAAATCAATAAATTTCTGCAATTTTCAGCCATTTATTTGGTAACTACATTGATATTATGTCAAATAAGAGATAAATGTGTTGTTTTTTGTGTATGAACAAATAGTACTTTAGCATTTTATATAGTTTTCCTTTAAATGGAAAGATGAGTTTTATTAGCTTCAGTTCAAAGCTAATCTCTAGGTCAATCCATTAGCCTTATAGAAAGATAGACTGCCAAATAATTAAGCATGTGAACTGCAAACAATAAATGTTTTGTGATTCATTTTACATTCATTTACAAATAAATGCATCATAAATTGTTTTGTAGAGAAGATTATTTTCATAAATTAACTTTTTTTAAAGACGGGCTTAAATGGTACAGTGCCACAAAACGCATGCAAGCTACAGCCAACACAAGCTAACCTAGAATGAAAAAACCCTAACATTTCTCAATGTGGGCACAATGAAAATTACTATAATAATTAGTCCACAGTATATTTAAGCTCCATGCATGTATTTGTAAACATATCTTACCTTTTTAAAGGAAAACATTGTCTTTTTTCACCATTACTCACTGTGGAACCATTTAAGCCCACCTTATGTGTTTCAATGAGGAATCCCTCTAATTGCAAACTTTGATACATTTTCTGAAAGTGTTTAATGATAACATTTCTTTGTGTACTTTTTACCTTACTAACCTATTAACCTTACCTTACTTACTACCTTAATGTACAACTATATTTAGATAGGCCTACAAATTACACACATTCATTCAAATGAGATAGAGCCCGTTTTGTCCTAAAGTCGTTTATGTATAACCGGGCATAATTTGGGAGCCAAGCTGAGTTAAGGCTCCAGACTCCCGGTGTCTGGGGCCCACTAGGAGGCCCCCATAAGCCCAGAGTATGGAGCCCTAACTCGGCTTGGCTCCTGAGATACACCCGTTCAAACTTCCAGCTTGACTCCAGCTACAACTCCAGGCAAGCCGACTTTAGGCTCCAGACCACCGTCCACTAACACCAACCCATCCCACCCAGGGCTCTAATCAAACATTAGCAAAAGGAACTTTTTTAATACTTCCCTGTCACTGAATAAATATATTGATGTTTTACTTCTTTAAAATCAATACATTTTTTATATTTTGAAAATAAATGATGATGTGGGCTTATTTGGAACACATGCGGGCTTAAATGGTGCCAAAAGTACCAGTAGTATTAACATAAACCATGTGTCAAAAAAGGTGTTTTATGACTTTGATTTATGGTTCTGAGGTTCCCCTGTCTCTGATTTATGATGGGTCGCTGACAGGCTCCGGTATGTCTAGGCTGCGCGACGCCATGTGACATCATCCGTGCCGATGTCCGGGGACTTTTAAAAACAAACAAACAGATCAAACAGATGTTAAATTTTTGACTGGTTTTTACGACTGGGTTAATGAACTCACACCTCGCAACTTGCCATTGTAGTTTTTATGGTATGAGGTGTGCCTTTTTCACAACTACGTCACTACCTACGTCTTTTGTTGCAGTTTTAAATAAGGTTAGGGGTTACACTGTTGAACACAGAAGACATTCTAAGACTTTCCTGATACAATGGCTACTCCGAGAACTCCTAAAACCCCTAGAAAGGTTATGTGTATTTCGCCGACAAGAGGACCTGTTGAAATGAGAGAAGATCTAACTTTTGCTCCAAGGAAAAAGCTAAATGTTAGCTTGACAAGATTTCTTCATGAAGACAGTGCTCTTGTGAAACAGGATTTCTCAATGTCTGGTGGTCGTGTGGTGAGGTATGTGTTTGACAAGGTGATGCGTACTGTGAAACTCTACACAGGAGATGTTGAAGACGATTTTACATCACAGACCCCATGTGTGATTTTCCACAAGAAGGACTGGTTTCTGTTTTTCAACTACGTTTGGAGAGATTTGAACGACTGTGGTGATGATCCGTTGTACGTAGCCGAGTGGGATGGCTCAATTCCTGACACAAGATTTCGTGTGGTCGGGGACCATAGTAAAAAGTTACCAGACGATTGTGTTTATATTTTCTGCTGCAACGACAAGACAAAGCTCTGCGAACGTGCGTGGCCTGTTCGTGAATCTGAGCATCACTTGTGCTACGACATGAAATTTTTGTTTCAGTGGAAAGATGTTCGTACGCTTGACAACGTATTTACATGCATTGACAAGATGTTTAGATGGTGCGACATGTATGACCGTTACAGTTCTGTAAAGATTAAATTGTTTCACCCTGAGCAGGGCGTTACCAATGCTGAAGACCGCCTCTTAACCCCACCCACGTATTACAGCCATTAAAAACGCCTGCAGATCGGTACAATTGCTACATTCATTCACCATGTCTCAAGAATCTACAAAAGTCTACTGCTACACCAACAACCCTGAGGCTCCCCCAGCGATGCCTGATGACAATGCTACGCCGCTGGAGCCCCACCCACAAACTTGCGACAACAGTTGGTTGGATAAATTTTGCATGGATCTTGGATATCACAACATGACCTTCCTTGCAACACCATACGGCAACACTGGTGCAATAGCTGGAGCTGCGGCCCTTGCTGGAATTGACAACACAGACAGTTGTATCCGCTCGGACGGATTCAAAATCATAAAAGCGACTGTTGTGGTCCTTCTGGAACACGTCATCAACAAAAAGCTGAAAGAAATCTGTTTGGGTTGTGAAGTGGATCACCCCAGTCAGATTAGACATTCCTGCCTGTTTGAACCGGGTCCCTATTTCTTTGACGCCTACTTTGAGGAACTGACACGTAATCTGGTGAAACCGGACCTTAAGCACATCGTTGCTCAAGCATTGAGCCGTTGTGGTTTAAGGGTTCACCCCCAGAGGATTCAAGGTTCAGTGGAGGCTATTTTACATGAATTGCGTGACGAAGTTTTCATTGTGGAAAAGCTTCGTGAAGTCAGAGAGAAAGTTGTGGACGTCAGCAGCGAACAAATTGTCTATGACGCTGTGGACAGCTGGAAAGGTATTGTCCAAGTTGAGTGACTGTAACACCGACATGGGGAATACGTGTTTCGCAACAGGTCTGGCAAAGTGTCTACTTAAACAACGTATTAGATGTGAGATGACCGGCTTGTTGTATAAGATTATTAATGAATGTGCCAATGTATCTGTTACTGTAAACAGATGTGCTGTAGATACCAATCGTTTTACAAACCTCATGAAACAAATGTCTGTTGTAAGAACTGTGTCAAATGAATGGACAGATTTGATGCGTTTATGCGTTAATGCTGGTGAACCAATTTGTGTGACTATCAGAAAGATTTTAGACCTGATGACTGAATGCGGCAGCTGTATTAGAATAGCTGATATATTGTGCTTGTGTACATATGTGACTGATCTATGTGTAGACATATTGACAAGAAACAATCAGGCTGATGTTTGTAAAATTATTGAAACCCTGGTTGATTACATTCTTGAAAAAAACATTGTGATGTGTATACATTTTTTACACTACATTGATGCTGTATGATACCTTTGTTTTCTTTTACTGTTTAAGAAATAAAAACCCAAATTACTTAAACCATCTGTGTTATTCTTTTTGTGGAGCGTGAAGTGGAAACATGTCAGAAGAAATGAAAAAGACTTATTACACTCCAGGCCGATCTAGTCGATATGTCTGCATATGCCCCGGTAAATGACAACAACCATTTTTTGCTGACATGCATCGATCTCTTTAGTAAATATGCATGGACAAGGGCTTTAAAAAACAAGAGTGGTGTAGAGGTCTCTAAAGCTTTTGAATCCATACTGAAAGAGGGACGCGTACCACAGAAATTACAGACAGATAAAGGAAAGGAGTTTTTTAACAAACATTTTCAAAATGTAACAAAAAAGTACAATATAGCCCATTTCGCAACAGCCACAGAATTAAAGGCATGTGTTGTCGAGCGGTTTAATAGAACCTTAAAAGGTAGAATGTGGAGATATTTAACTGCTACAAACTCAAAACGTTACATCGACATACTTCAAGACATTACACAAGGATATAATGCAAGCCATCACAGAAGCATCAAGATGAGGCCGATTGATGTGGGGAAAGAAAACGAGTCTGTGGTGCTGCATAACCTATATGGTGATACCAGACCTCATAGTGTTAACCCCGTATTTAAATACAAGATTGGTGACGTGGTTCGAATTTCTAAAGTCAGAGGACCGTTTGCAAAGGGGTATGAGGAAAACTACACACACGAGTATTTTACTATATCAGCGTGTATCCCACGAGAACCCCCTGTTTACAGATTGAGTGATTACGACGGGGATGTTATCGACGGCGTTTTTTATGCGGAAGAATTGCAAAAAATATTTGTCAGTAAAAACAAGACATTTAAAGTTGAAAAAATTTTAGATAAGAAGACGAAGGGTCGCAAAACATTAGTGCTGGTGCAGTGGCTCGGATGGCCAGCGAAGTTTGCGTCATGGATCGACCAGAAAGAATTAGTTGATGTACAGAAGCCATAAATACAAACCACACACACAGGATGCATACAGTTGTATAAAAACCAGACATGGCTGAGGGTGGATTTTATGTCACACTACCCTGCAACGCTTCGCAGTCTGTATACCCTAATAATAAAATCTCTAATTATAGAACAAGACTGGCTACCACTATAAATATAAAAGGAGAATGGGAGGTGGGGCTTGTTCAAATTGAATATCCTAGAAGCTGGTACACCTTTAACAGCAACGACGCCGTTTTCGAGATAAACATTGGACCCACCACGACCGATGGTGAAAAGTACACTAACAGCTTACGCCATGGTGTAGATGTGAAGAAGACCAGCTTATCGAAACTACGCATACCAATAAAAACAGGGTATTACGACAATGTCCCATCTCTAGTTAGTGTAATAAATGATTTAGTAGCGCCTCAGGGGGAATTCGGTTATGACCGCGTAAAAAACAAAGTATTTCTGAAAGCAAAACCTAACATTTCAATGACCTTCCATGGAAAACTAGCCATTATTTTAGGATTGAAACCAGGCGTCCCTATAGGAGATTCTATTCTGCAAAAAACAAACCCTGAAAAAACTAATTATGAAAAGGATATTGTAACATATGCAATGCATCAGTCGGACATACACGGTGGTTTCTATACTCTTTATATCTACACGGACATTATCCGTTACCAATCAGTGGGTGATGCTTTTGTACCGCTTCTGGAGTGTGTACAAATAACAGGGGACAACAATAGCACAGTCAGTGTTCGATACGACAAACCCCACTACGCGTCTATCAACAAATCAGTCATCACAGATATTGTTATAGAAGTGAAGGACGATCAGAACCAGCACGTCCCATTTTCTTACGGGAAAGTGTGCATCAAACTTCACTTCAGGCCTGTAAAACACTTTGTATAAAATGGCATATTTCAACAATCACAATGTTGACCCTATGCGTTACGTTGCCTATTACCAGAATCAGGCAGGCAGCGGGCTCCCCGGGTATGCAGGAGGTGGAGTCATGTATGGGGCCGGTTTGGGGCGGATTTTTCGGGGGCTCTTTAGAATGGCTATACCCCTACTAAAACGAGGATTTAGCATAGCCAAGCCGCATCTTAAATCAGCTGCAAAAAACATACTAAGTGACGTTGTTAGTAATACGTTATCAAGATCTTTTAACAACAACTATGATGCTCAAGACAGATCCGGACTAATGGTAATGGCTCGCAAAAGAGCATCTAGGCCGCCAGGGGTGCGGAGGAGTGGCCAGAAGCAGAAGAAAACAAAACAACCTCCCAAGAAAACATCAGTTGTAAAACGCAAGCGCAAGGAGACAGCTAAGCGTACTGCTTCAAAAAGATCAAGGAGCTCTGTTAAAACAATATTTTAAATCATGGCGTTACTACACAACATGTCAGAAGAGTGTTTAAAGACTGAACTGGATCTGTTTACTGTACCACTAACTCAAACAGCAATTGAAAAAAACACTTATATAGAAGTTCCACCACTATCAGCGATATCCGACACATCTCCGCTGGAATTTTTTATTGCGGGGAATGGGGAGGATTACATAGATCTAAACAGCACACTACTTTTTTTGCGCCTCAAAATCACTAATCCTGATGGGACGGATATTGCAGACGGAGATCCCGTAGGTCTTGTGAACTATCCTGGATCTACGATTTTTTCACAAGTGGATGTGTCGCTTGGAGATCGGCTTATATCACAGAGTTCTAGCACATACCCATACCGCTGTGTGATAGAATGTCTTACCAATTATGGTAAAGACGCCCTTGAAACGCTTTTCTCAGCAGGGCTCTTTTACCTGGACACTGCGGGCCATATGGATGTGGCTGACCCGGCTGGGGGAAATCGCGGGCTGACAAAGAGAGCAGCCTTCACCAACGCTAGTAATGTGGTCGAACTACTTGCACCTGTTCACAGTGACATCTTCTTTCAGGAAAAACTATTACTTAATGGATTAGATCTTAAAATTAGAATGACTAGAGGTAAGGATGAATTCTGCCTGATGAGGAGCAACGCTACAGCCTATAAACTAAACATCCTGTCTGCGTCGCTATTTGTGAAAAAAGTGTCTGTGTCGCCAGCTGTGAGACTGGGGCATGCACAAGCTCTACTCTCAACCACAGCCAAATACCCCATCGACAGAGTGTGTCTGAAAAACTTCTCAATACCTGCAGGCTCACGTGTCTGCAATCAAGAAAACTTGTTCTTAGGAACTCTGCCAAAATCTCTGGTTCTAGCTATGGTTGATAATGATGCATTTGTGGGTGCCTATAATAAAAACCCATTTGCGTTTAAAAACTATGATTTAGAATTTCTGGCCATTTATCTGGATGGGCAACAGTACCCAGCGAAGCCCCTGCAACCTGAATATGAAAATGGTTCTGCAGTGCGGGAGTTTTACCAGCTAGCGCTGGCTTCTGGAAGGCATCTTAAAAACCAACCTCTATGTATCGATAGAGAGGATTTTCTGCACGGCTATACACTCTATGCGTTCAATTTCACACCGGATCAGGAGTGTAGCCAGCACGTATCGCTTATCAAAAGTGGCAATATTAGACTAGAAGCCCGTTTTAGACAGCCGCTACCACGTACGATTAACTTAATTGTTTATGCATTGTTTGATAGTTTGATTGAAGTGTCAAATCGCCGACAGGTCCTGGTTGATTACTACTAATACATTCAAATGAACACTATACAGCTTACGGCCGTCATGGATAAGGTTTCATGCGATACTTATTTTCTCGGAGTTCTACCATGTGACTACCTACCAAAAACCCCTTTAAGAAAACTACCAGCAATGGTTTTGATCAATACACATCCTTCAGGACTCCCAGGGGAACACTGGTTGGCTATCTACATAAATGAGGATGGTGTAGGATGTTTTTTCGACAGCTTCGGTAATAAAACAGATTATCGTGGTTTTCCGCCGATTATCAAAAACTTTTTAAAGCTCAACTCTAGTCAAGTACTACATTCAACTGTGCAAGTCCAAGATTTTTCATCAGATACATGTGGACAACATTGTGTGTTCTTTCTCTACCACATGGCAAAGGGATTTGATTATGATTATGTGATGAAATTGTATACCAACGATTTTATTAAAAATGACAAAAAGGTGTCAGCATTTGTGAGAAAACTAAAACAAGCACCATGTAGTGAAAATGTTTTCAAATGTGTTCAGTGTGTACAAATGGGTGAAATGTTCATGTCTCATGCTTAATATTTTAATAAAAACAACTAAAGAACGGAATTTTGTTTCTTTATCCCCACTTTTATTACACATACATCACATCATAAGTTCTCAACAAAAAAAAAAAGAGAGAAATTGAGAACACAAATATCATACAAACTGTTAGTTTAAAAACTTAACCACCGACTCAGGTCTTTCTGTTTCTTACTCCTCTTAGATGATCCTGTTATAGACGTGGTCGATTTGGTTTTGAAAGAGTTAATTGCATGTCTGACATTGTGGTTTGGTACCACAGAGTATGGCAAATTTAAACTAGCAAAAGCCTCCAGAAATTCACGCCACCCGCCAGGTCTCCGCTCGTCAACAATCTTTTGTGGAGCCGTGACGCTTTTAACTAAGTCAAGCATGTGTGAACCAGGGATTGTTCTGCCTTTAAACACAAACTCTCCCGACTCAGTCCATGAAGTAACATCTTTAGTTTTAGACATTTTATCTAAAATGTAACGAACATTTTTCACACTCCTCTGTGGAATATTTTTTAAAATCTCATCTGCAAAATCACCTAAATCGTCATGGGCACGCACATGGCCTGGTGCGGGTGGGTCTTCTTTTTCAACATTACTAGGCTGTGGTAGCCTTAATGTTAATGTACCGGAATCTCTATCCCCTTGTCTAGTGAGTGTTAAAAACCGCTGCAAAACACCTGTGTACATCTTAGCTTTTTCATGGTGATCCAGATCAGACCTGTGCAAAATATTTCTTATAGTCATGTCCAGATCATTCTCCACAACCTGTTGTATAGACTCACGGGTGTTAGAGGATTTCAGCTTATCCAACTGGTGTTGCGGTACTAAAAACATCTTCTCGGCATACTCCATCACCAAACTTATTTAGATGTAACCAAACTGGTTATAAACGGGATTGCCGCACTTAGCAAAGGTAGTAGAAATCCTCCTTGTTGGTTGATTAACCGTCTTTTACGTCTAACTCCAACCTTTTTATCTGCAACAATTTTGATCTCACTTCTTCTTCTCTTCAGTTTCTGATATTGCTGTGGTGTTAGCGGAATATTACCGTGGACTACGTTAAGAGCTACTTCACACAATGTCACAATGAGTTCGTCTGCAGCCGCCTCTAAAATAACGCGTCTTTGTTTAGGCGTGGCTTTTAATAACAATTTTAAAAGAGGTAGGTTTCTTAAAAGTCTTGCAGACATTTTCAAATCTCTCTGTCAATGTTTTCTTTTCTGAATGTACACGACTGGATGTTGTGACAGAATATCTGTTCTGAGACGGTACTGTTCTGGTGTTTTCGCTTTAAAGTCAATCAATAGATACCCGAAAGGGGTGCTGGTAGCATTTTCATAACACTCCATAAAGTATTTTGTGTTCCTGGGGTACATCTGCCGCGCTAAGACATTAATTTGGGTATTGTCTCTAGGGTTTTTAAACAATACCAAATAATTAGTGTTCAAACTGATAGTCCTACTGGATTTACCTTGAAAAAATAAGTTTTGTACGATATATATTGCACTCAAGCTTCTATGGTGCACATAGTTGGTAAACAAACGTTCAACTTCTGAATTGCTGCTAGCATCTTTCATAACATCATCCAATATCACAAAATTGGTCTTGTTGGTGGGAAACAAGCGATCATCATTCAGAGTCTGCGGTATACCTTCAATAAATTTAATATCATACAGTTTCAACAATTCATCATACATAGGTTGCCAGCAGTCATAAATGTACACAATGTTTTCAATTTTTTTAGAAATTACACTTTTAGCATTTTCCAACAACTTTTTTACAAAAAATGTTTTTCCTGAGCTAGAAGGACCGCTTAACACACATGAAAAAGGATGTTGTAATCTAAAATCAAAACCATCCGGGTCTACCACACCCCGGTGCCCAAAAACGTTGTCAGTAGCCATATGGTAGCGTAGTTAGGTCGGGTAGCAGTACACGCTTGTTGTATACGACTTTAAATTTTTTCACAACTGACTTGTTGTGCAATGTGAACTGCTTTTTGTTCCTCACTATACTGTCGGTGTACGCGAGAATGTGATTACTGTCACCCCGCCCCCTCACATATTGATCGACAAGCCCAATTAATGTGTCTAACCTAATGGTCTCGGAGTTTACAGCATTCAGTGTGATGCCTTTGGCCTTCATACAGACCTTACCCTTAGCAGTTCTGTACCCGTAACTTTTCGGACCACTTGCCGAAAATTCCACAATATGGTCTCCATCCCCAACTTCATCAGTAAGGTCACCAAGATATGGCCCCAGTGGGGGCTCATATTCACCCTCTTTAGACGTGAACACAACACTATCTGTGTCGCAATAAAGCAGTCTATCACCCAACCTGTCCATAAGATCATAAAGTTCTAACCGCGCGTGGGCCGTTGTAAAAGCCCCGAGAAAGACGTTAATGTCACGAGTCTGGGTCCCTTTCCCATTTGCGTCAGCCCACTGAACGATTGCAACAGTGTCTGACACAAATGAGAAATGCTTGAGGTCATACTCAGTGCCAAAAATGTATCGGGCAAACTGTTCGGGGTCTGTTAGTATTTCGGTTGTCGGTAACTCCTCGCGCATACTGAACCTCCCCCACAAAGAGTTAAGCAGTAGCTTCATGATGGATCTACGTGCAGCATTAAACTCAATCTTGTCCAGATTCAGCTTAATCCCTTCTTTCTCAAAGTAATCTCTAACATACGATTCTTTGTCGGCGTCGGTCACAACGTCTTTTGGAAAACCTGAACTTTCCTGTTTGAACTGTAAAAATGTTTTAACATAATCACAAAACAATGTTTCAGAGCGTTGGGGAAAATGCCAGACCTCATCGATTTTTGTCACTACATAACCCTTCTCAACGGCTTTTAACAGTTCAATGCTAACCCAGCACCCATGAATTGATCTTTCCTCATTAGTATGCACACACGGGTGTGTCTGGTTCTGCTGTTCAGCACACGTGCGGCAAAGGGGGAACATTAACTTACCCCCGGTCCTATAAGGCAGTACGGGGTGAAGCAACTTCCGTGGCGGAAGGACTGTTGCCTTGACGAGTCCGTAATAATCTTCAAGTTTTTGAAAATCCTTGTGTATTATTTCCGGATGCCCAATTGGGTAACATTTTCGAGCCTGACAGTAGGGATATAGTGATGTAAAGTCAACATACCTAATCCGCTCGCCCTCCGCAACTTTGTGATACAGTTTTAATGCGTTCGTTCGGCCGCCGAATAGAGCTTCACGGGGTTTCAATCTTTCAGTGTGTTTGTAAGTGGACATGAAATCCATAACTGCAACATCACTCTGTTTAGCGCTCATCCATGCACATTCCCAAATCACCTCGACCTGAAGACCGTACGCACGCTCCAAAATTTCAATCTTGTCGTCGCATTGTCTTCTCAAAACGCCATAAGGCACTTTTGATAAAGGGTTTAGGTCGTTGGGGTTATAACATCGTTCACAACCATGAAAGAAACACCCGAGAAATTCGAATGCTTTTTTCACATAGCCATCGTCGTAGAAACCATCCACATAGTATTTCCCAAATGACGCCTCACCGGTGTTTAAAGCATGTTGAATTTCTATCCCCCGTGATTTTCGGATGAATTCGAGCCATTCAATTGAAATGTTCGAATATGTTTTGTTCTGGTTGGTGTACGCATTGTTACGTGTCAGAGCTATTGTGTCTTTTGGGATGTAGTGTGTTTTATATGTGGCCATACATGTTGCTGCCAAAGTGGTGTAATTAAATGGATCAAGGCCTGTACACAAAATGAATTCGTCGCGGTACTTCATGCAGGCCTCCCTCAGCAAAACGACATCGTTTTTACCATAAAGCGCGAGTTCTTTTTTAAAATCGAACACTTTGTCAGATATGGTATTGTACCAATCATCAAACGCAGCCCTGTCTTGGTTCGACATTGTTGCATACCCGTAAAATTTCTTGTCAGGGTACGGGCCTATGTAGTTGTCATTTTCAACGCGGTTAAAGTGGTGCGGAAAATACCCCTTCTCTGCATTAGTCAGATTAAATGCAACGGGTGTCTTGGCCAGACGCATGGGTATGAAGGAATATGAATCAATAAAACGTTGCTTGAAAGCTGTGTCATACATTAAGATTAGCCTGCAACCTTGCATTGTGATTTTAGGAGCAATCCCCATCTTAGTAAAGAATTCCAAAATTATGAAATTGTCAAATCCTGCTGCATTGTGCCCAAGCCATGTGTAATTAAGGTAACGTGGTTGTCTGAATTTTTTAACGAGACGATCCACACAATCGGTCCCTTCAGCCACGAATTCCTCGCCATTAAACGTGATAGCGCATACAAAATTGGCAACGTGTTTACCATTTTCATAACGGGTCTCAAAATCGTAGAAAATGTAACGATCGTTCGGCATCTCCGGCTTAACTGGTTGGATAAAACACTGATGCATACCATCGGTGACCAAACTCTCACCACAGTGCACACAACGATCTGCAGGGCATTTATGAGGTTTGGGTTTAGTACCGCTGACATGGTAACGTCTATTACATTTACCGCAATATTTAGTCACGTCGCACTGCGCGTATTGCATACCCCGAGGTGTTTTTTTATGCATCTCGAAACAATAGTCAGACTTACAGTAGCGCAGGCAGTCGCCGCAATGTTTTGGCTTTTTGGGGTGTTTATGACATTCCGGGTCATTACAGACATCGCAGATGTACCGACATCTGTGATCTCTCCTACAGGTGAATCCTCGGTGGCAGAACTCACACACGTATGGGGTGCCAATAAATGCACGTAGATTTTTAATCATAAAATAATGATTGTCATGCAGGTACAAAAATACTGTTTTAGGATGCGGATCGTCTGTGTTTGTATACTTCTCCAAAACACCCGTATCAGACCGATAGAAGACAACTATTTTAACGCTCAGCATCTGTTCAAACCGTCTGATGTCATTAAACGCTATCTTGTATTGATCACCATAGCCAGCTGACTTCTGTATTGAAGATGCTACAGACTCAAGCTCTACGTGTGGTTTCTGTGGATTTAGGAAATGTGCCAGACAGATTGCAAAACAAAGATTGTTTGAAATGTTCGTGGGACAGAACAGATTAAGTCTGTTTTTGGTAATCACTTCATTGTGGGCAAGATCACGGATCTTTCGATAAACACCGCCGTGTTTACTTCTCGCTATCGACAGTCTTAAATTCAATCTCTCATCAAACTGTACGTCAGAGTTGCTCTGCATTATTTTTTCAAGGTCGTTTATAAATAGATCTACACTATAACCATTGCTACCCGTCAAAAGTGTACTAACATCTGATGTCAAACTCGATCCCCTCAACGTGATGCTGATTAAACACCCGTCTCCGCCTAACAGTTTGGAAAACTCCACAATTTCAGAAAGTGTGTCATGTAAAAACACTGTGTAGGCTGCTAAATCTGTCGAAGATATCTCTCGCAAATTTATAAGCCTGTGGACTTCCAGACCATTGAACCGTGCTCGTGGCAGTACCGTGTACCCACTAACATCACCACCTACTGTTACAAGTGATTCTATATCTCTATCTGTGAGACCCATATTGGGCGCTTCAGGGTTGAGTGTGCGATGTGTCTGTGTACCTGGGCCCTCGCCTGACTGGTGAAAAGACACAAGATGATCAAATGCAGAATTTGGTTCTGGACGAGGTTCTAACACCTCTCCTGCTTGTTGGGTATTTACAACATGTTCAAAATCATTATTTGGGTCAGGATCCTCATCGGACATTGATCTCACGATGTTTAATAATTCTACCAACGTATCAGTTGAAGACTCAGACCTATTCATATCCTCCACAGTCTGTATTAAATAGAGCAATGTTTCTGTGTTACTGCACTGTTCGAGGGGCACCACGCTACCGTCGTTTCGTCTAAACCTAGCTACCGGACCCTGATCAAAACCATCTGGCTCCCGACAACGTTTAGGCATTTTTAAATCAGATCTTTTTTATTTTATTTATTTAAATCACATGTAGCAACACGTTAAAAACTATGGATAATAAACCCTGTGTCCATACAGTAAAAAAAAAGATAGAATGAAAAACTGACAAATGTTGAAGAAAAAAACAAAAAACAAAAAAAAACATAGTATGCAAAATATATATATATATAAAATGTTGTCAACTCAACCAAGTTTCTTTTTAAGCATGAGCACCAGTTGCTTTAGCAATTCTGTAGTCAGGCATTGTTCTCTGGCTACTTTTTGAACAGTACCACTATGCAACCGTTGCGCTGCTATGCATTGTTTAAGCCAAATTCCCTGTTGTTGTTGTGTTGACTCATAAGCATCTAAACGTCTCTCAATGGCATTAAGGCGTTTGTCAAAACGTACCTCGAAGGCATTCAATGCGGTCTTGACAGAGTCCTGTATCAGTCTGGCTATGTGCTGATTGTCTATAAAGGGTTGTGATTCCTGTTTGTAAGCCTCCTGATTTGAAGGCAGCTGTTCAGGGTCGGATTCCTCCACGACCACGACCCGTTCGCTGGTTGGAACAGACTGCGGTGTTTCTTTAGGGTCGTTTGTAAATACACAGCCGTCCCACGATTGTATCAGACCCTCACTCCAGCTCTGAACATCATTTATATCGGGAACTACGACCACCTCTGTTAAGAAGTAGAAAAGGGTGCAAAAAAAAAAAAAAGTTGGTACAAATGTGTTAATATTATAATGATAACAGTAATATTAATATTAACTATATTTTCTAAGACTAAAAATAAAATAAAAATCAGTCTGGTACTAATGTAACATTAAAAAACAATACGTATTGTCAAATTCTCTCTCTCTCTCTCTCTCTCTCTCTCTCTCTCTCTCTCTTTATATATATATATATATATATATATATATATATATATATATATATATATATAAACAAACAATCAAACAAGACCATGCTAATATGGAATGGCACACCAGCCTAAAATCATCATGTCTACACTTTTTTTTTTTTACACACAGTTCTCCAATGGTGTAATGTATGATAACAACAGTTCTAAACTAGCGTATTGGCACATTATACATCCACAAATACATTCGACCCTCTCACTATCACATTCAAATAAACAATATTTATCTTTCTGATTTAGTGTGAACAGAAAACAATCCATCAGCTTTTGTTTATTACTTACTTTTATCAGCTGATCGTCTTGGCTTTTTTGGGGCAGATGTCTGTGGTACGACTCTCGAAGACTCATCAGCAGAAGCTTTTGCGTCCGCATGGGACACCACTGCTGCTTTACGTTTCAACTTATTTTTCGCTTTCTTATCCGGTTTATTCACACATTCAGACACACCGACATTGCTCACAACGTTTGATAAACCATCTGTAAATACATGTGTTAAAGTTTTAAAACAAAATCAACAAACCATAGCAGCATAACATTGTTTGATAAAGCCAAATGACAATGCACTTACCCAGGGGAATAACTCCAACGTTAGCTGACTCGCTGCTTCGCGGTGGTCCGTGTACTAAGGCCTTGATAGTCACGCGTTTCGGCCCTGGTAAAAACAAAAAACCCAGAGAAGATAAGATATTTTTTTTTTTACACAGCCACAACACTGTTTAAACACGGGTGTAACAACATTCAACAATACCTGGCACAAGTGCTTCCGTGATCGCTCGTGAAGAGGCAACAGCTTTGTGCGCAGCAGCAGCTGTGCTAGGTCTAGCCACGCCTCCTGGCGAAAACAAAACAAAACATCATCCGTCACACACACGCACACAAACACACACACACACACACACACACACACACACACACACAACGTATGCAACATTTAAACATAATTATACGTACCGCCGGCTTGATTTAGGAAATTAATCTCCTCAACAAGATCGAAGAGACTCAAGCTGTCACCATCTGAAGCGGGCAGATAAAACCTTAAGTAAGCAATAGAACAGCGACGCTCGTAAACAAAAATAATGTTTCTTAACAATGTTACTAAATAATAAAAAACACTCACTGTTAGAACAGGATTCCATCTTCTTGCACTCACGATTCCAACAACACAATATGGCTTGGAAAATAGTTTGAGAATAAACAGCGGTGATGCTTGACACGAGACACGACACACTAGTACGCTTCAGTGACTGTGCTCGCGTTCAACACACATTTATACACGCAGCTTTTTGGCGAAGTGTGAAAACGGGCCTCCCCAGCAGACAGAATACACAACGACATAACACCTATATCGCGCAGGTAGACGGGCAATAAAACCCGGAAGGCCATGGGCCAGACACCTTTCTTTTACACCTCTGGCCAGGATGTCACCGCAGGAGGATGTCACATGGCGTCGCGCAGCCTAGACATACCGGAGCCTGTCAGCGACCCATCATAAATCAGAGACAGGGGAACCTCAGAACCATAAATCAAAGTCATAAAACACCTTTTTTGACACATGGTTTATGTTAATACTACTAGTACCAATTAAGCCCATGCCAGACTTCTGACTTTATTCATAAATTATCTTAATTTTATATTCAAAAATGTACATCAACTAATTAATACATTTTCAAATGAGAGATAAATCTTGCATTTTAACGAATTATTTTCCTTATAAACCTTGTCATTATCTATTAAAAAACCTAGACTTAGATTTTGGTGGGCTTAATGGGTACACTTACCCTATATGTGTCGATTTACAAACTAAAGCATGTTATTAAAGTCCTTCTGCTGTGCAGTGGTACGGAAAGGAGCGCTGAGAGGTAAATTGTTACAAAAAGTTACAACGAAAAAAATCAAACTCTGATTAGTGCAAACACTATGGTTTTAGAATAATAGGATGTCAGTGCTGGTGCTTGATGCTGTTTAAAGTAGAGGTGCTGGAGTGAACCCCCCCTCTCTCTTGTAAATATAGCAGTATATGTCAGTGTTGCTGTTTGAAGCTGTATGCTGTTAAAAATCCTGCCTCGCAGGCTGCAGATTGTGTCTTTCAAAACTGTGTCTTAAAGTAATTTGTTGCAGACAAATCACGGCTTAGTAACATATGTCTACATTGCCTACCCTGACACCACAGCCCAATCTGAACAGATTTAGTTTGAACATCATGCTAAGAGCAGGTCCAGCAGGCATTAATGCTGACGGCTGTACATTCTGTCCTTGCTGGTGATTCACTGGCTGTTTTCTAGCTTCTGGGATCATGGGGAGGAAATCAGAGCTGACAACGGTTGATGTTGTGAACAGAGGAACTAAATAAAGTGCATGGTGTCCATTAATTCTGTTCCTGCCAGTGGCACTTCACCATGTCCTTTCACAGTAATGCTGGCATAGACAGAGTTATCACATCCATGTTACCCTAGTTTAACCCTTGAGCATAAGATTGTGTACATAATTTAAATTTATTTTCTCTTAAATGTTGCTGTGACAATTAATTATAAAAGATAATAATGTTAGACTGATGATGTGGCAAGAGCTAGGAAGTGTTGCTCCCAATTGAGTCTTTATTCAGGTTGTACTTCTTCTTCTTCTTATTATTATTTTATTGGCGGTTGGCATACCAATTTAGTGCATTACCGCCACCAACTGTTTGGGCAGGTTGTACTTAAAAATAGCAAATTCTGACATATCCTCTGTGAGCAGCACAGCAGCACATTACAAGTGATCCACACATTACCCCCCGTGACATCACTTTTATGACATCATCCTAGTGCCATACTGTGTCCAAAATCGCATATTTTCTGACTTGGTACTTCTTTTGAATAAAGCCGCGTTTCCACCGCAATTACCAGGAACTATTTGTCCCAGGAACTTTTTTCATAGGAACTTTTTTTTGCCCCAGACCGGTTGCCTACTGCGTTTACACCGCGGTCTAAAGTACCGGGAAGATTATGTAAATTAGTCTGGTGACGTTGAACTGCGTGCGACTGCTCCTCCCTCCCAGTCTGCGCGACGCGTTTGTTTTGAGTATGGAGGATATTCAAGCTGTGCTGCTTTTGTGTGCGATCTATTGGTTTACTAACGAGGTAATTAACAAAACGGCAGAAAAGAGACGAGCATTAATACTAAAGCGTATTCAGAAAGCTCGTAATGCTAGATATAAAAGTAGACAACGTTTGTTATCAGCTATAGTGGACATTGACCGTGAGATGGATGGGACGAACGCGCGCCATCGGGCAGAAAGAACAAGATTGGTAAGAAATTAATCCACCAAAATTTACAAGAGTTGTGAATAATGTTATTATCGATTACATCAACTTATTTTTTGCAACTTTTGTGTGTTTTAGATATGGGAGTACTATCGAATGCGTCGTGTTTCGCGATCGGTTTGGATGCACACTAGAACAACAGAATGGTGGGACAGCGTGGTTCCAACTTTCACCGAAGCACAGTGGATAAAGAATTTCCGGATGTCTAAGGATACTTTTCTGTACCTCTGTCGTCGATTGCAACCCCAACTGGAGAGACATGACACAAACTACCGACATTGTGTACCCATTCAAAAAAGAATCGCCATTGCACTGTGGAAACTTGCGACCAACTCTGAGTATAGAAGCATCTCTCATTTATTTGGAGTCGGAGTTGCTGCTGTGTGTCACTGTGTTCACGATTTCTGCTCATCTGTTGAGAAGGTACTCATGCAAGAAGTTATCCAGTTACCAAACAGTGAAAAGTTGAAAGAAATGGCGACGTATTTTGAGTGCAGATGGGGTTTGCCACAGTGTGTAGGTGCAATTGATGGATCACACATCCCCATTCTTGGACCAGAGGAGTACCACACAGAGTACTTCAACCGGAAGGGCTGGCATTCGATCATCCTACAGGCTGTTGTGGACGGAAGAGGCCTCTTTTGGAATGTTTTTTTAGGAGCGCCAGGGAGCCTGCATGATGCCAGAGTGCTACGTTTGTCAGGATTGTGGGACCTAGTGGATCGGGGTTTGTTACTACCTGATGTAACCAAGAACATTTGTGGACATGATGTGGGGTACTATGTCCTTGGTGATGCAGCCTATCCTTTGAAGAGCTGGCTGATGAAACCTTTCACAGACAACGGACGACTGACACCCCAACAACTTGTGTACAACCATAAAACAAGCAGAGCCAGGGTGGTGGTTGAGAATGCTTTTGGCAGACTAAAGGGCAGATGGAGGTGTTTGCTAAAACGAAATGACTGCAATACACACAAGGTCAAATCCCTGGTGGTCGCATGTTGTGTTCTGCATAACCTCTGTGAAATGAATGGTGATGAGTTCAGAGAAGAATGGACTACGGGTACATTCAACCAGCCTGACGGGGCACTGTCATCCACTGTAGAGGCCGAGGGTCTTGATGCACGTACAGGCCTAATGAAGTTTTTGACTACAGTGTAGGAAACTGCACTATCACTGGCTACACACCATAAAGTTTTTTTTTTTTTGGTAAGGGAAAAACAACCTTCAGGTGCTGTAATGCACTTTTTTAGGCTGTATACACCTGTTGTACATTGTTTTTGCTGTGTAACACTTTTTTTTTTTGTAAATAAAAATGATTACTTCTAAATCATGCTTTGGTTTTAATTTATTCTGTTATCACCTTCTGTTTACAGGTGAAACTTGAAAATTAGAATAACATGCAAAACTTTATTTCAGTAATTCAACTTAAATGCAAAGTGAGATATTTCAGCTTTTCATAAGCTGTAAGCCATATAGTCATAACTATAACAGGTTTGAAAATGTAATACACCTTGCATGTAATGAGTCCATATACGAGTTTTACCTTTAAGTTGAATTACTGAAACAACTTTGCACAATACTTCTAAATGTGAGTTTCACCTGTATATTTGGCTGTCAAATATAAAATGTAATTTCATGAGTGACTTAAATTACCTACACTTTGCTTATTTTAACCTGTGCACTTTCACCAGAAATGTTTTACATCTAACCAGCACTTCAAAACCTTTTACATCTAACCAGCACTTCAAAACCTTATGTAAGAGCTAAAATTACCATTGAGATGAAAAGGCACTTGATCTCAAAGTGACATTTTACAAACTTTATTTAACACAAGGCAAGTACTGCTTACTAAATATATATATTTTAAAATACAATCATGTGAAAAGAAATAAATTACGAGAACAGTAATATATTGTGTAAAGAAAAACAAATACAAATGTATTTTTGAACAACTGGGCAAACTGTCCAAGAACAGACAGAAACCTGGCCCTCTGCAGGAATGCAAACAATATATAAAAATTAGAATTGTGCAAAGAAAATAAAAAATGCAAATGTTCAATTTAAAGTGCAATCTCAGAGTTCAAGTGGCTACTTTTTGAATGACTGGGCAAACTGTCCAAGAACAGACAAAAACCCGGCCCTCATAAAAATTAGAATTGTGCAAATAAAAACAAAAAATGCAAATGTTCAATTTAAAGTCCAATCTCAGAGTTCAGTGGCTACTTTTTGAATGACTGGGCAAACTGTCCAAGAACAGACAGAAACCCGGCCTGAAAGTCCCTCTGCTGCCGTCTGCTTTCTTCAGCTTCCGACTGCAGGAACGCAAACTCCTGCCTCCTCATCTCTCTTTCCTCAGCCTGGCTCTCAAGTAACAGCTGCATATATTTGTCACGCTGTTCTTGTCCAAGCTGCAGGGCGGTCCGGTTAGAATCTTCCATGTCCCTCAGCGCATCAAGGAAGTCACAATCCCTTTTCCTCTTCCCTAAGTGGAGAAACACATGACAATAAATACACAAGCCCACCCTGAAAACCATAAAATACGTATTTTAAGTGTTTTCATTACAAAATATTAAATTTAAAACTTTGCCATCATGCTCCATGCTTGGACTTGAATGGTGACACCAGAATAAACATAATTCTGAAGCTGAAAATGCTGAATTATTTTAGACGAATATGTTTAACATTGGTAACATAGATGTTTGGCATTATTAGGACCCACAAATATTCCCCCATTGCATTAGATTATACATTAATATCAACATAATTTTAATGTAGTACTGACACTAAAAAACTCTGAAAACCTGAAATTTTTTCTCACACAGTAATTTTATTTTGGGTGAACTGTCCACGATACGTATTGTTGCATTTTTGTATTGCAATATATTGTTGCACGATATATTATTACACCCCTAGTTTTGAAGTATATTTTTATCAATAGACAACGTTGTTTAATACCTCGTCGTGCGTGTGTTTCGGCGGAAGACATGGGACGAGGGCTACTGGTGATTGCAGGGGAAAACACGCTGGTCTCTGTTGCCTGCACATCATTGGGGCCATTCATTTCATCTGTAAAAACACGTTGAAAAAAGTTAGTTTGTTTTATCACTGCAAAGAGTTAAGACAATATCATGTAGAGGTGTGATAATTTACCTTCAACTGACTGGTCCTCAGAATCATGAATGGATTCCAAAAATGCAATTGCCGAGTCTTTTGTCACCGCTGCTCCAGAGAATGCCGGCCTGTGTCCCAACAACGCGTCCAGGCGGTCAAACCACTTGTTAGTACGCCGATCGGATCCGCTTCTATTGTTGTGATCCTTGACTTTTTTGTAGTCTTGTTTTATTTTTTTTAACTTCTCTCTGCACTGTTTTCCAGTGTGAACAATGCCCAGCTCGTATAACCGACTCGATATTTTCAGGTATACCTTTTCATTGCGGATTGCAGTTTCCAGTTCCCGCTGGATTTCTTCTTCCGCAAATACGCTTATTAAAGCCTGGACCTCGTCGTCGGTCCAGCGGTCGTATTTTTTGGTAAATTCCATATTAATTTCCCGACAACTCTTTACTGCACGAAGCCAGGAAGCGCGGTTTTTAAAAATGGCGGCTAAAATAAAATGCTGTGTGGAGTCAACCAATCAAATGTGACGTGAGCTCAACCAATCAGCATGTTCAGCGCACAAGTCCCACCCCGAAAGTTCCTGAACTCTGAAAAAGTACTACCTCGCCAGCAGGGACTTTCTGGGGGGGAAATTTTTACCCGGAACTTCATTTAGACCCTGGTTCCTGCGGTGTAAACACACCGAGTACCACCCCAAAGTTCCTAGTTCCTGGGGAAAGTTCCTGCGGTGGAAACGCGGCTTAAGTAATTACTTTACAACCACCAAGAAAGTATGTTCTAGTTTGTGTGCGACTGTGCGTATAATGCAATCTGTACAAACTACATTCTCTATGTTGTCATTGTCATTCACAACACTTCTCTCATGGCCTCATGGGATAGTAAAGTGTCCATTGAATGTGCACTTCAGAATCTCTACCAGAAGTAGCCGGCCATCAGGGTACTTTTTTCCCCTACTGTTTTATGAATACTTTGAATTCGGACATACTACTCTTTTCACATACTGTTTTTCACCTGCCATATAGTAGGGAAGTATGCCAGTAGTATTTTGATTGCAGCCACTGATGTCCATGGCACACTGAACAAAATGAATAAAACTTATAAACGAATGTTCAAAAGTTTGGGGAGAGTACGATTTTTTTAAATATATATATATATATACTTTTAATCAGCAAGGATGCATTAAATTGACCATAAATGGCTCGTTTCCACTGAGCGGTACGGTACAGCACAGTACGGTTCGGGTCGGTAAACCATGATCCGGCTAGTGTTTCCACCGCCAACAGTACCCTTACTTGATAGGCGTGGTGTTTGCCAGAAAGAAGCGATGGACGTCATTTTCGCGCGAAGAAGAAAGCGACATAGTAAAGCGACATAGTAAACAACAATGGATGACATACTGCAGATCTTGTTCTTGCTTCTCGGCATGTTTGTCACAAGAAACAAGCGCCGGCATTAGGCGTTTCTCAATACCAAGTAGCCTACGCAAAGTCCGACTCAGGAGAATGACTCCCGAGGACGCGAGTCCAGTAATTCTGCTAATTCTGCAGCACGTTCTTGAAAGCGCCACTCAGCTCGCTCTGCTACTCCGGCTATCTCTGTATGTACATTAGGCAACAATAAAACGAAAAATGTTATAAAACACCACTCTGCTTCTTTTCGATTTCATTAAATACATTTTAAACATTATAAGCACACAAATGTGGTTCAGGCAACCCATAGCCTATTGATTTTATTCACTGCATGTATGTAGCCTATATTTATAACAAAACTAAATATAAAACACAACCCTGCCTCTTTTCGTTTATTTAAAAATATTAAACATATTCCAGGCAATATGTGCATTGGTCCAAATGTTGCAATAAACAACATTACAGATGGTCTTGTAATAAAGCAAACAATTCAGTCAAATATACAAATTCAGCGCTCAAATATATGAAACTTCACTTAGCCTTCTGTCAAAAATATTGGCCAGGGAACGAATTATAGATTCTCGAGACCAAAGATCGCCTATTAGGTCTATACAAGACGAATTATATCTCATGTTTAACCACTACAGAGACGTCAGAGTCAGCGGCAAACATCAGAACGACTAGCCGAGGAAAGGCTGTTCCAGGCGGGGTACTTGAACGCCCGGTGATTGCTTGGAATGGATCTCAGTCAAATTATCATAAATCTATAAATAAACCACAGATTTGAGCTTTAAAAAACTACATTCTCGCCTGAAAAACTCTTAAAACTACATTTTGTGACACGATAACAGTAGTATTATATTTCAACTGTATATTAAAAAATGGCGCTTCTAATGTCATTGTAGCACGCGCAAGTGACGATACTCTGTCAACCAATCAACGTTCTGCAGTGGGTCTAGCTCCACCTTTTAGTACCGTACCACTGTGCTAGGTACCCCAATGGAAGGGTACCCAAAAAGTGGTACGGTACGGTTCGGCTTTTTGGTACCATTCACAACTTTTGACAGTGGAAACGCAAATAATTGCGTACCGTACCAAACTGTACCGTACCGTACCGCTCAGTGGAAACGAGCCAAAAGACATTGATAATGTTACAAAAGTTTTCTATTTCAAATAAATGCTGTACTTTTGCACTTTCTGTTTATCTGTAATGTTGTGGTTGTAGATACTCCAAAAGGCCTCCGGAACTGAGGTCACATCTGGCCATACATCATCGAGGATGAAAAAAAGTATACACTAACAGGACAACTTGTCTGTATTAACCTCTTAAGTCATGTATAAAAGCAGTGCTATTCACTACAGGCAGCATGACTGCATGTGCGGTATTTATTAATAATGCATTAAATATGTTGCCATTTAGGCTACTCTTGACTGATAATGCTGACCAGTCCGAGGACAATCTATGGCATAGAGTCATGGACACACAGAGGTTTTACAGTGGATGATCAGTCTGCTGAATAAAGCTTCTTGTCTGAGCCTCCTAATCCGTGACCAGTGTTCATACGGTTTCTTTCCTTTGTGGTTTTTGTATTGCT
The DNA here is from genome assembly GCA_029959095.1 of Rhinichthys osculus. Lineage (NCBI taxonomy): Eukaryota > Metazoa > Chordata > Actinopteri > Cypriniformes > Leuciscidae > Rhinichthys > Rhinichthys osculus. The sequence goes on from JARWKJ010000008.1 coordinate 22,433,552, forward strand.
TTGTGCTTTTTAGATATGGCAAGTAAAAAAAGTAAATCCTTTCCCACAGTCATGCAGTTTAAGTGGTTTTCAACTAGGCCTTGCAAACGATCCAGCTTGTAATTGCATAAACCAGTTTCTGCTATGATTACTGTACATACAGTGAAAAAAAGTGTGTGAAAACGTTTTCTCTTATTCCAGTTTAATATGCAGAGACAGTAAGTAAGGTTGAAAGTAAGGTTGATTCCCCAGAAAATGTAAATACTTACTGACTCTGTGGTTCTGTCAAAACATTCCTCAGGGGTGTGTTTCCCGAAAGTATCGTTAGCCAACTATGGCCAAACATTTGCTCCAACAAACATGTACAGCATTGAAAATTTGTGTGGTTGGAACTACAGCTCTTGACATGTGGCTAAAAGCATAGTTATATGACCAACACTATCTCAAGACCAATTCGTACAAATTCGTACGAGTGATTAAAAGGTGGCTAATTCTACGAATTCGTACGACCTCACTCATACGAATTCGTACGATTTGTCTAAACCCACATGATGGTTAGGTTTAGGGGCGGGGTCAGGGGTATGTCAATTAGTACGAATTCATACGAATTGGACAACTCGTAAAATATGAACGATTTAGCAAAAATCTTACTAATTCGTACGAGTGAGGTCGTATGAATTCGTACGAATTAGCCACCTCGTAAAATTCGTAGATCGGGTTGTATAGACTTGAATAGATCATGGTCTTTGGTACAGTAAGCAAGCTAACATGCAGTACATTCTACATTATTTCATACACACACACACACACACACACACACACAGTTCATTGTATACATTTTCATTATTGTTTGAGCAGCAAAACACAGCAATAGTAGTTTAGCCAATGGCATGAGTTTAGTGTGGGAAAACGTATTATTTATTATTTATTTTTTGACCAAGGGCAGATGGGGGAAGTGAAACCTGTCCAAAACTCATTATTTTTGCATTTCCATTTGGTGAAGCCAATGGTACAGTCACTTCACCTTTAGGTGTGCACTTTTTCATTTGCCAGTTAACAAGTGTAAAAGCTCCATCCTTAACAATCAATTACCAGTTAAATATCAAACCTTTTAGGCCAGAGAGCTTGTATTCATTTATGCTGTTCAAGAGCAAGATGTGATTTATTTATTTAGAAGCTCCTTCTGTAGTCGTATTGTCGGAGGTGGACAAAGTAGCCTACACAACTTCCTTACTTGAGTGTAAGTACAGCTGGTCAAATATTACTCCGTTACAAGTAAAAGTTGTAAAGACCGATTTTTACTTAGGTAAAAGTACAGAAGAACTCGTTTTTAAAAGTACTTAAGTATCAAAAGTAAAAAGTAAATGTCAATGCATTGTTTTATTACTGTTGCATTGTAGTATGCAATACTTACAGTACATTATGCCTCTGAAGCAATCTTGTAAATACACCTACCAGTTAGTAGTTTCTGTGGAATTAAGAGCTTTTAGAATGTTATAAAATCTATAGAAATTAAACAACTGAATTGACAAAAAAAGACAGCCATAATCATCTTATTTATTTTTTATTTATTTTATTTATTTTAATCAAGGGTTACACTTTATTTCGATAGACCACTTTAGACATTCTACTAACTATAAGTAACTTTTCAACTACATGTCAACTAACTCTCATTAGAGTATTAGTAGGCTGTAGTAGACTGTCAGTAGACTGTTAGGTTAGGGTTCCCTTTCAGTCGTTCACATTCAACGTAGTCGACGTCGACTGAATGGGATCACGCCAGGGAGCCGGTCATCTTCGAGTACTATTGAAACGAGCCAATGGAATTAGTGTGCGTGATTTGCATCACACACTCTGCCTCCGTGGCGTGGGTACAAATACGGAAGTGGATGCACGCACTAGTTGGCTTTCGTTTCGGAGCCGATCGTTTGATGTCTCTGAAGAGTGCTGTTTTTTACAACGAGCGAGTGTGTCGATGTTCTTCTGGAAGACTCTCCCAGTGCTGGTGGTTTCTACAGCGCGAGCGCAGCAGTGATCGCGAGCTTTGTGCTCTCAACTGCTGTTTTAACAGCAACAAATTTCTAAATGTTTGTGTTTGTTGACGGCTGGTTAGAGGGCGGAAAGGTGAGTGCTTCATTCTTTCAGTTCACTGGGGGTTCAATTGGGGTTCCCCCAGAGGATAGGATGTCGATAGCAGTATCGGAGGGTGAGCTGGCCTTTTCTATATGACAACTCGACTGCGTTATCTCCCTCTGGGAGTGTAACGTTGCCCGAGCCGGATCCAGAATTGTCAGCTATGCTGAAACCGGCCGCCGAGGCTGCCGGGCTCGGGTGGAATCCTGGTATAGATTCACAAGACCAAAGATCGCTTAGAGCACGAAAGTTGTTTGGGTACCAGCCCGAGTACCAGCTTCAGCCCGGCTCTAATGGCTGCGGGTTCTGACCAGTGTGCAAAGTTTCAAGAGTTTTTGAGCATGTTAAGAGCCCCAAAAGTGCCCAAAAGGTAGTAAAATAATAATAATAATAAAAATAAAAAGAATAATAATAATAATAAGATAACTATAAGAAGATAAGATTGTTTGAAATGGGTTTGGCTAAAAGAAAATGTTGGTTTTGTCTATACTACTAGGTACGTATACTATATTGACTGGGTTAAATAGAATTGCATTACTAAAAAGAGACTAAAATACTATTTTCATTGACTAAAACTAGACTATGTCTTTCGTCGACTAAAACTAGACTAAAATGTCATCAGTTTTCGTCGACTAAAACTAGACTAGACTAAAAAGAGTATGAACGTGACTTAAACTAATAAAAACTAAAATGACAGCTTGACACAAAGAGTCTGCCAAAAAACAACACTAGTTCAACGTTACCTATAGTCATCTGAATGTGTTAAAGCAGGGGTGGGGAACGTTGATCCTGGAGGGCCACTGTCCTGCAGAGTTTAGCTCCAACCCTAATCAAACACACCTGAAGCTAATCAAGGTGTTCAGGATTACTAAAGTTACAGGCAGCTGAATGTTTTTGTCAGGGTTGGAGCTAAACTCTGCAGGACAGTGGCCCTCCAGGATCAACGTTCCCCACCCCTGTGTTAAAGAGACCATCCAAATAAAGTGAAACCGGAATCCCTCCAGTGGAGCAGTCTGTCGCGAGACAGCTGCACCTGTGTCCGGCGGCCGCTGCCTTTTAGACGGGGGATCCTCGTCTCCTCCCTAAGGCCTGTGAGTTCTTGTCCTGAGGTCGCTTCATTCCACTTATTACTTCTGGCCTGCTCAATTGTGCCGCTGATGAGCCTGTAGAGTATGAATGGAGAATCATGAATTCACTAATTACGAACGCCATGCACACATTCCTGCGAACGGTTTCTAAATGCCCACAACCTATGACTCACCCAATCTAAATCAACTAGCGCCAACGAGTCTGAAGTTTAAATTGATTTCTGACACCTTTACAGCGTAACCGAGTCTCCCCAGATCTCCTCGTGCCAGCCCGATTCATTCGCGAGGCACGATCAAAGAAGACCATTATTTCTAACACCCCTCCCCGGCGAGGGGGGGGGGGGGGTGCCAGATGTTCAAATGAAGATACGCACACACCTATGTTCACACACACATACCTATGAACCCTAGGTTTCTATCTATAAATCGGTATTAAAACAAGAGTTGGTGTATTAAAATACCTGTAACAGAACTATAAATGTGCAAACATGTCCTACGAATGTTTTCATGAATGTAAGACACTTATAAATGCCTGAAAGTGTGCATTAAGAGGTTATTCTGCAATATTATGTCTGTGACGTGTGATGTTTGAGATGTTTGTAATCCTAAAAATCTGATCTATTCATTAAGCTGTATATCGATAGCGTGAAATATATATAACTACCTATATATGCCATTTCCAAAGTAAGCTTAAGGTCCTTCTAGTCATTCAGATGCTAATTGATTCCGAATGACCCACTCGGGGGCGTAGGCTCTCTTCAAGATGGGCCATTATCATTGGCCGACACACCTATCCAAGGCGTGTTCTGTTTATCTTTAAAACCCCAAACTCAGAGACATTCGTGCTCTCTGTTCCCTGTTCCTGTATCCTGTGTCCCGATGTAATCCTCGTGTTTTATTTTGTTCCTGTTTTATTTTGTCTTCGTTTTATTTTGCGTATAGCCAGTCTGTCCTTAGTGCGGTCCTCAAGATACCCACGTGGGTTTCGTTAGTCTTCCAGCATCCCAGCGAAAGGACTATCTTCACGCATACAGAACTGCGTTAGAACTTTTAAATCTCCCGCGACAACCACGCTTGGAGGAATCAAAGAAGCCCGCCTCCTATTCCCAGGACGCCACGAGCTTGCTCCCACACCGCTCTAACCAGGTCTGAATGCAAACTGTTCCATCTAAATTTAGACGCTCTGAAGTGTGTATTCTTAGGCTGTCTCTGAGGGCCTAACTGTGCTAGCAATTGTGTTTTTCCCTGTGTTTCTACCTTATTTTCTTATTGTTTAAGTTCATTCCGTTTTGTATATATCTTTGCTTTACATGTAGTGTAGTTCATTAAACCTCATTTATACTTTATTGCCTCTGTGTTTGTTGTTGATCACATAACAAAGCCTCTTTAATATAAAGATCCTAGCTACAATCTGATAATTGTTAAGTGCACAAAACATTGTCAGTAAATTTAAGCTAAAATAAGACCACCAGCCATTGGTAACCTCTAGCGAAACAGCGCGGCGGACGTGCTGGCTTAACGAGGTATCAATCGCTGTGGTAATCTTAAAGATCAGCTATAGCCCTCTGTGTAGGATGTATATTCACAATTCCTCATAATTCGTGGTGTGAATTGTGTATATATATGCCCTGAACAGACGTGTATGCTGTACGACCCCTCATTGGGTGATTTATCTATGCAAGGACTCGGCTCAAACTATATTTCGATAATTTGTTGATCAGAGATTAATAACTGTTGAATATTTATCCCCAAAATCAAAACTGACTAAAGAGCTTATGACCCAGATTCCTTACAAGCCTCATGACAGCCTATGGCCCAGGGAGAGTGGAGTCTCCGTCCCCAGGCGATCCAGCTGTTTGGGACCACTTCGGGGCCGCAAAGTTACATCTGTTGCTCCTCCAGACTCGTCCCTCAGCCAGTTGTTTTTTTCTCGTGGCAGAACGTCCGAAGCCAGGCCTATCACTCGTATGCACTGGTGGAGCTTATGTTAGGCTGGGTCCATATGTTGTGATCCCTACGGCAATCCCATATGTTTACGGCAATCCCATATGTGTTTACTTCCACGGTACGGCTCCCTGCGGCGAGCCCGTGGCTTCCCTTGGCAGAGCCTGCTCTGCCATCACTGTCCGGTTGAGTCTCCCCCTGTCATAGGCTGGAGCCACCCCAGTGACATTCCATATGTTGTACTGGCCGGTCATCCGCCCAGTCCATAAGTGTATTCTCCACGTTACCTCCCTTCGGGCAGGATGTGGCTTCCGCAGCATCCCTTCCTTCCTTTGATAGGGTACGCTTTCCCAGTGGTCCTGTGGAACAGCAGTGACTTCTCTGGCCTAAGCCCTGTCCCATCTCCGCCTCAAGTTGCGGGGGGATCATGAGGCTTTTGTCTAGGCACTGGAAGGTGGCAGCACTAGTGGCGTTTTCAATGGTGATCCCATTCAGACACGTCAACTACGCCAAATGTGAACGACTGAAATGGAACGTCTCGGTTGCTTATGCAACCCTCGTTCCCTGAAGGAGGGAACGGAGACTCCGAATTACGCTCGGCTCCTCAGCAAAAAGCAACTAGAGCGTGCATCCACTTCCGTATTTATACCCGCACCGCAGGGGCGTAGTGTGTGATGGAAATCACGCACGCCAATTCCATTGGCTCGTTTGAATAGTACTCGAAGATGACTGGCTCCCTGGCGTGATCCCATTCAGTCGGCGTCGACTATATCTCCGTTCCCTCCTTCAGGGAACGAGGGTTGCATACGCAACCGAGACGTTAGGTGTTAGGGTTCGGGTTAGGAGAACAAGTTGACTTATAGTTGCCAAGTTACTTATAGTCCGTAGAATGTCTGTTGGGGGACCAACTGTTGGGGACCAACAAAATAAAGTGTTAGCAGAAATTAAGCAGACAGTCTACTAATGCTCTAGTGACAGTTAGTTGACACATAGCTGCAAAGTTACCTCTAGTTAGTAGAATGTCTAAAGTGGACTATCGAAATGTGTTACAGAATCAAGTGGTCTGTAAAAATCCAACCTGCTTTAAAACTTAACTACACAACTGAAGACTAAAAATGTACTGTTTAATGTTATTTTTTTTATTCATTTTCATAATAATTTCATAATGTATTTTGTGAAGTCAGAGTATGTTGTACATGCGTGCTGATGAGAGATATGGGATGAGCTATATTTTGCTTAGAGGAATGTGTGCAATGCAACGTTCACTGAGCAGAGATGTTCCAATGATGATGATACATCAAATGCGTACAGTTGGCATGTTCTTTACAAGGAAAGGAATGTTTCAACTGATGCAAATGTACCACAAATGTATACACTGAGGAATAGTTTCTTAATGTGGAAAGTGGATTGTGCCATGTGTAAGCATGAGGTATATACGTTCCATTTTTAAACATAACATGTTTTTCTACCTCACAAAGAAATTGTAAATCCCTCAGTAGTGTATATAAGCTCAATCCTTACAGATTCAACCCTAGAGAAACATAAAGGCATGAGGGGGTGAGAGGAAGGAGAAACAGAAAGGCATGTGGGGGTGAGAGGAAGGAGATACAGAGGCATGTGGGGGTGAGAGGAAGGAGATACATAGGCATAAGGGGGTGAGGAAGGAGAAACATAGAGAAACCAATACAGCTGACATGATGCGGTGAGGGAATAGAGAAATGGGGAACAGAGAAATCTGTAATGAAGACCTCATCACCTATAGCCTTATTCTTCTATGCCTGTTTCTCTCTGTCTGATACAGGTATACAAATAATAAATAAGAGATTTCTTGGGAAAATATCTCGTGTAGCTTCCGTGATTCATCAATAATGGGGAAAAGCATGATTTTCAAATCTACACAACCATATAACTGCCCAACAGCAATACTGCTTTAACAAACAGCAAAACAGAAAGACCTATTTGCCATGAATGCGCGCACTGCGCCGAGGATCTGTCTTCGTCCATTTTGCCACCAGTTGATTAGTGTTCAAAGAAAATGATGGGGAATCGCTGAACAAGAGTGATTACTGATAGGTGTCTGTACTCAAGTAAATGTACTTTGTTACTGCCCACCTCTGCTTATTGTGCTAATCATACTATCTGTAATGACGGGTCGGAGGCAGTCGGATCCATCTGCAGCACTTTATCGAAACTGGTTAGGAAACAAGGAATCACTGACATGAAACATCAAAGAAACACGTAGCAACATGCAGCGTGGCAAAACAAGACTTCGCAATGAACAAAGAACTGAGCAGTCCAGATAAAGGGTAGGTAATGATTAACAGGTGGAAGTGATGATACTGAATGGGGAAACCAGGCAGGAATGGATCCTAATGATAGCAGAGGGGAATGATGGGAATTGCAGTTCTAGAACTCAGGTGACAAGGAGTGGGTGAGACCAGAGAGAGGTGAAGGCGCGCGCTCAGTGACAGCTGCGCGCTCCGTGACAGAGCCCCCCTCCTGCGAGCGGCTCCGGAAGGGAGAACCTGGACGACGACGGGGTCTTCCACGGGGTCTTGGAGCTGGACGATCTGGGTGAGTGTGATGGTAAGTGGTAAGAAGAGCAGGGTCCAGGACGTCCTGAGACCTGACCCAGGAGCGTTCTTTGGGGCCGTAGCCCTCCCAGTCAATCAAATATTGCAATACCCCGCCGCGGCATCTCTCGTACCCGGTACGCCTCCTCGCCTCCGACCTCAATGGGGGAGCCTGCACGGGACCGACCTCCTCCTGGGCCTCCTCTCTCCTGGGAGCAGCAGCGGGTCTGAAAAGAGACATATGAAAGGTGGGTGAGATTCTATAATGTGCTGGGAGTGCCAGCCAAAACGAGACCGGAGTGATCTGCCGAAGAGTCTTGAAGGGCCCGATGAAGCGAGGGGATAGTTTCTTGCTTGGGAGCCCCAAACGAAGATCACGGGTGGAAAGCCACACCCACTGGCCGGGCCGATACTGGGGACCCTCACGCATCCTTCGATCCGCATGCAATTGATAGTGGCGGATGGCACGTCGCAGATGAGTGGCATTTCAAGTGGCCTCGCTGTGTTGCAGCCACGCATCCACAGCAGGGAGGTCTGACGGTTCTCCTGCCCACGGGAAGAGGGGAGGTTGAAAACCTAAAACACATTGGAAGGGTGTTAGACCAGTGGCAGGCTTTACCAGAGAATTTTGGGCATACTCCGCCCAGACCAGGAAGCGGCTCCAGTCCTGTTGGTTCTCGTGACAGTACGTCCACAGAAAGCGAATGAGGTCCTGGTTCAACCGTTCAACCTGACCGTTAGCCTGCGGATGGTATCCAGAGGTGAGACTGACGTTGATGTTGAGTTTGGAGCAGAGTTCTTTCCAAACGCGGGAAGTGAACTGAGGACCACGGTCAGAGACGATGTCCTCGGGGAGACCAAAGAGACGAAATACGTGGTTGAGAAGTACCTCCGCAGTCTGCATGGCAGGGGGTAGACCCTTCAGGGGAATAAAACGACAGGATTTAGAGAAGCGATCCACGACTGACAGAACTGTGGAAAATCCCTGAGACGGAGGCAAATCCGTTACAAAATCCACGGCGATGTGGGACCATGGGCGTTGAGGCACTGGAAGTGGCTGTAAGAGACCGGCAGGTTTAAGGTGGGAAGATTTGACAGTGTTACAGATGGAACATTGGTGGATGAACTTGATAACATCAGCCCGGAGTGTGGACCACCAAAAGCGGTTGGAAACTAGCTGTACTGTAGCTGAGATACCTGGATGTCCAGCGCTGAGTGTGCAGCGAACCCATTGGAGCACCCGATCACGGAGTTCGAGGGGCACGAAAAGGCGATCCTCTGGACATTCGGGCGGTAGCGGAAGAGCTTGTTGTTCCTCAGTAACCTCCGAGATGATATCCCACTGCACAGGAGCCACGATCAGAGTGGAAGGAAGGATGGGTTCTGGCTTGGAGATTTCGTTGAAATCCTTGAACTGGCGAGACAGAGCATCAGCCTTCTCGTTCTTGGACCCAGGTCTGTACGTGATCTTGAAATTGAATCAGAAGAACAGTGACCAGCGAGCCTGACGAGCATTCAAACGCTTGGCGGACCTGATATATTCTAGATTTCTGTGGTCTGTGAGGACGGTGAAAGGTTGACGTGCTCCCTCCAACCAGTGCCTCCACTCCTCCAAGGCCGCTTTCATGGCCAGAAGCTCCCGGTCGCCCACATCATAATTGCGTTCCACCGAATTTAGCTTGCGGGAGTAGAAGGCACAGGGAAACATTTTAGCGGGGTTACCGTGGCGTTGGGACAGGATCGCACCCACTCCAGTGCTTGAAGCGTCAACCTCCACGATGAACTCCCTCTCCGGGTTAGGATGATGGAGAATGGTTGCGGAAGTGAACCTCTCTTTCAGCCGGGTAAACGCTGAAGTGCATTCGGAAGACCACCGGAAGCGCAATCCCAAAATTACTGGATGAAGAGGTGAGCTGATCGTGTACAACTGAATTCTCTCCGTGTGACGAGACCTGAAGTTGAGAGTAAGAGGCTGCGTGATGTATTGTACCTATTGTGCCACTGCCACACGGGACTCACAAGGGATGAGAGAGAAATGATTAGACAAGACAAACTCCAAATCGACAAAATTCCCAGCGGCTCCAGAGTCAATTAAAGCCCTTGTTTCGCAAATAGTTCCATTAAAACTAAAGGAAACTTCGAGACTGAGAGAGCTGGGAGAATTAATCAAAGAACTCACCGCAGAAATATCTCTGGATCTGAGTCTCACAGGACAAGAAGCTCTTTGATGACCGGCTTGAGCACAGTACAGGCACAATTTATTCCGCCTCCTTCTCCCACGTTCCTCCGTGGTGAGACGTGTGAAGCCGACCTGCATGGGCTCAAATTCCGTGCTGGCTGGTGGATTAGCGTGGAGACTGGGCGTGAAAGGTGTGCGTCGAGAGCGGATGAGATTGTTGAGGGGAATGGCGAGTTCCATAAGTTCTCCGAGGGTCCTCCCATCGTCGCGACAAGCCAATTCACATTGCAGGTCCGTATTCAGACCCTTTCGGTTAGGGATGGGAATCGAGAACCGGTTCTTCTTCAGAACCGGTTCCCAGTGAACCAATTCCTTGGAATTGTTAGTATGGCAGCTTAACGATTCCGCTTATCGGTTCCGCACGTTGCAAATGTGTCATGACGTCACACACGCGCTGCGTTATTTTGATTCAGAACGCAACAAACATGGCATCGGGGCAGAAGCGCTCGTTTGGTTATATTTCACGCGAAAAGATGACAATATGTGAGGTGCCGTCTAGGGCTTAAATCAAACTTCATTCACGCACACAAGCACACATATGAAACACTTGCATAAACGTATACTAAGTAGTCAAACATGTATACTGCTGAATGCTCAAACAAATACATATGAAATGCACAAGGACACACCTAAAGTCGCTCACGCATACACGCAAACTCTACACACACGAGATGCGGGAAACTCTCCAGGCACATACTCATATGAGACGCGCGCGCACACAAACTCTCCACGCACATACTCATATGAGACGCGCGCGCGCACACACAAACTCTCCACGCACATACTCATATGAGACACGAGCACACACAAACTCAAACTCGCGCACATACTCAATGAGAGTGTGACGGCGCCTCATAACAATATGGTCACTTGTTGCAACACCTGTAAAATTTCCATTTCGTCAAAGGGGGGGACCTCCAATATGCAGAAACATTTGGCCACACATCATGAACAGACTTTAGTCCCATGAAACTTAAACTGTAATGTCACTGTTTCTGTCACTGCGACTTCACGAACAGGTGAACACGCGCACGCACACATCACTTTTGAAGTAAAATTGAGGATGCAGTGCATGTAATGCATTGAGATATCGAATTGAACTGAATCGATGACATGATAATCGTAATCGAACCGAACTGTGAGACCAGTGTAGGTTCACACCCCTAATACGCTGTGCTGTGTCAGCGAGTTAATAATAATTAACAAACAAATAAGTTATAAGTTCAATAAGTTAATACGAACAAACAAATTTGTACTTATTCCCTCACCCAATGAGAATCGATAAGATAATCGATAAGGAATCGAATCGATAAGCAATATCGATAATGGAATCGGAATCGTTAAATTCTTATCAATTCCCATCCCTACCTTCGGTACAGCAACTTAAGTGGTTCCTCCGTCCAGCCCGTCTGTGCTGCAAAACAAGACTTCGCAATGAACAAAGAACTGAGCAGTCCAGATAAAGGGTAGGTAATGATTAACAGGTGGAAGTGATGATACTGAATGGGGAAACCAGGCAGGGATGGATCCTAATGATAGCAGAGGGGAATGATGGGAATTGCAGTTCTAGAACTCAGGTGACGGCGAGTTCTAGAGAGGTGAAGGCGCGCGCTCAGTGACAGCCGTGCGCTCCGTGACACTATCGAAGTAAAACGTTTATTTATTTAAGCCCCATTTTTACCCATAATTTGCTATTGATAGTGCTAATCATTATATTATATTATATTATATTATATTCAGAGGTGTAGTGGTAAAAAAAGAGGTGGGTAAACTATAAATTCTGGTGGACCACGACGTGGTCACCCGGTAAGGTGGGCCACTGACTGTATCTCCTGATGACATTGCTATATAGGGAGGGCTCGACATTAAGCCTTTTCATATGCTTAAAGGGATAGTTCGGCCAAAAATGATATTTAAACCATGCATTACTCACCCTCAAGCCGTTCGAGATGCATATGTCAATCTTGTTTCAGACGAACACATTTTCAGTTATTTTAGAAAATGTCTTAGACCCTTCAGTGGATATAATGTGAAGCAATGGGGTCCACCTCCTTCAAGTCCCAAAATGTGCATATATCCTTCACAAAAGTAATCCATCCGGCTCCAGGGGGATAAACGTGGGCCTTATGAGGGTAATCCGTGCGGTTTTGTCGTAAATATATACATATTTAAAACTTTATAAATAAAAATATCTGACTTCCTGCAACGATCGACGCGCGTCCACGGGTGATGGAAGTCGGCGTACGAGGTAGGACGTAGCGTCGTGACGTAGAACGAACGCGCCCGCGCAGCCAGAGAGCAGAGCAAAACATCACCCGTGACCGCGCGTCGATCGTTGCCGGAAGTCAGATATTTTCATTTATAAAGTTTTAAATATGTATATTTTTACGACAAAACCGCACGGATTACCCTCATAAGGCCTTCGTTTATCCCCATGGAGCCGGATGGATTACTTCTGTGAAGGATATATGCACATTTTGGGACTTGAAGGAGGTGGACCCCATTGCTTCACATTATATCCACTGAAGGGTCTAAGACATTTTCTAAAATAACTGAAAATGTGTTCGTCTGAAACAAGATTGACATATGCATCTCGAACGTCTTGAGGGTGAGTAATGCATGGTTTAAATATCATTTTTGGCCGAACTATCCCTTTAATCTGTCATCCACTTGTCCGAGTAAAAAAGTTTCTCGTCCGGATTTTTTTTTTTTTTTTTTTAATTTATTCTGAAGCAATATTCTCATCAGTGTTTAATCAGCTTTGTTATTTAAATCGGCATATTGTAATATCTGCACCTTTAAAGGGCATCCCCTCCCCCAATCTTATTAATGTATGCTTCATCTTTCATTTTAAATTCCTAAATTTGATCAATAAATTCAATTATTTCGAATAATAAGACACTATAGGGCTGATCAAATTAAATCATTTACACTGAAAAATTCCAATTGCATAAAATAATGTTATGAAATTGATTTAAATTTACAAATAAGAAACGTTGGAAAGAATGATCTACTTTTAAACATAACACGAAACCGCCAGTAGGTGGCGGCAGGCGACCTTCTTAATAAATGAGTCATTGATTAATTCAAACGATTTGTTCAAACGGCTGATTCATTCAAGAATGAGACAGATGTTTATGAATGGGTCATTGAATCTTTGACTCAATCGATTCGTTCAAAATGCTGAATGATTCAGTAATGAAAACAGGTCGAGTGTTCCTGTGAGATGCGCCGTGGTTCTGCTGTGATTTTTGTTTGGAACTATTTTCGCTGCTGAAACAGAACAAAAACAGCCACTATTGCATCTAAAATGTAAGTGACTTAATTTTAACTGTTTATTGAACTGTTGTTGGAAATCAATGTCACATTTTCAATCGTGATGGTGTTCAGGAAAAATAATTGAGGTTGCTTAACATATGTTAAAAATATAAAAACTCCACATTTAGATTTTTTATAGGCAGTATGTTGTTAACTGAGTGTGTGTGTGCTGCGCTCATTTGTGTAGATTTCTCCTCGAGAGGCTGCGCGAGCGTCAACAGCGCAACCGTCATTAAAAGTCAACAACACTGACAGCAGCCTAATGCAGCGCAATATGAAAGAGTTCGTCTTAGGTTTAACAACCTATGAAACTAATAATGAACAATATGAAACTAAAACGACATAAGCTTAATTTATAGCTATTTAGAGGTGGATAAACGCACTTTGGAGGTGGGTAAACGCTATATCTGAATATTGGGAGGTGCATAAACGGCGACGTGCGTTTAGCCTCCACTACATCCCTGATTATATTATATTATATTATATTATATTATATTATATTATATTATATTATATTATATTATTTTGGACACTCTCTCCAGAAGCTGATACTGCATCTGATGACAATAGCAGTTCCCCAGAAAGGTGTCATTTCCTTGTGAGAAAATGAGCAGTGTGTTGTTTTGTTTATGCACCTTGACAACTTGAGTGCTTTCGATGTCGTGCCACCCGGATCGTTCAGCTGGGCTCTCTGTCTCTCCTGACCTTCAGCCAGGCAGAAAAGAGTGTGCTTTGGGGTTCACGAGCAATGGCCAACAACCGAGACAGCCCTGGTATTGTACCTGCTCATAGAGCCGTGAAATCGCTTTGCCACTTCTTCTACCTTGTCTTCTGCTCTGTCTTTTCTTCATTCCTCCCTCCCTCCTTCCTCTCTCCTCCCTCCCTCCTCTCTCCTCCCCTCCCTCAATTTCTCTTCCTTTCTCATGTCTTGTTTTCTAAATTCCACCAAGATGTCATCCCAGAACTAAAAAGGGCTGGTTGCAGAATGTCCCCTCTCTCTCTCTCTCTCTCTCTCTCTCTCTCTCTCTCTCTCTCTCTCTCTCTCTCTCTCTCTCTCTCTCTCTCTTTGTGCGCATGTGCGAAGCGATTGGTGGAGTGTGGAGTACGTGGTGAGTGCGAGGTGTTTGTTCCCGCTGTGGCTTCTTTTTCAAACTTCTATTTTTTATGTTGTATGTGTTTTTTGTGTGTGTTTTTGTTAAAACTGTATGTGTTGTAACTGGGTGATAAATTTGGTTTGAGGGCGTTTTACGCCGGTTTCTTTATACACCATGGCGGCTCATACAGGTGGAGTTTTAGATTCCCTCACGCGTCAGCATGGAGTTAAAATCGTGGCGGCGGGTAGTGTAGAGGAATGTAGTTTAGCTGTTGGAAATGTGATTGGGCATGCATGTGTTTTGGCTGCTTCAAAGATGAACAATGCAATTGTACTTTTTTTGAGCACGGTAGAAAAGGCAAATGAGGTAGTAGAAAATGGCATTGAATTGCGGGGTTCATTTGCATCTGTACTCCCCCTGTCCACACCAGCTAAAAAGGTGACTTTGTCAAATGTTCCACCGTTTATCAAGGATGAAGTGCTAGCAAGAGAGCTTTCGCATTTTGGCAAACTTGTTTCACCTGTTAAGAAGATCGCAATTGGTAGTAAGTCTGAACTGTTGAAACATGTCGTTTCCTTTAGAAGGTTGACTTACATGGTTTTAAACAATGGGAACGAACTTGATATGAATTTAAAATTCAGAAAAGATGAATTTGATTATACAGTGTTTGTGTCGACTGACTCTATGAGGTGTTTTGGATGTGGAAAAACAGGTCATCAGATTCGTGCTTGTCCGACCGGCAATGTGAACGCGAATGTCAATAAACCGGGCCCTTCGGGTGTACAGCGTGAAGTGGTTCATTCTAAAGAGGCTGATAAATTAAGTTCAACTGATGTTAGGGTAAATCAGGAGCCTGCAGTCGAAATGAGAAATGAAAAAAAAAATGTCGTTGAGGAACAAGACATTGATCAGTTAGATTCGGCGGAAAATGAGTCTAATGAGAATAGTGAAAAATTGGAGTCGGTTCCAGTGAGTCAGATGCATGATGCTGATTCTGCCACTGAAAGTCCAAATAAGGAGGATAATGTTTTATTGATGGAAGTAGATCAAAGCTTGTTTAAAACAATATTGAAAATGAAGATGAGAAGCGAATGCATTGTAAATAAACAAGTAAGAAAAGCAAAAAGTGCTGAAAGTGAGAGCGATTCTTCTGATTCCACTGCTTCGATTTGTTCTCAGAGTGATTGGCCATGCCACGACTGTAGCACTGAAAAAATCAAGAGGTTTTTTAAAAGTGACAAAAAATGAGGTGTACAAGTCGTTGATTATTTTCCAAATCTTAAAAGATTTGTTAAAGTGACTAAGAGTTCAATGTATGAAGGATGTTTCTTAGATAAAGAAGTGTATCGCCTTACAAAAATTGTCACCAAAGTTCAAAATCAACTGAGTAATGGCGATAATTAAGCCTAATTTAATGATGCATGGGGCCTGTCTCTTACTCAGTTTTCTATGGATAATCTTATTCCATACTATGGGTGAATTTCGCATTTCCTCTTTAAATGTGAATGGAGCCAGAGATGTAAGGAAAAGATTGAAAATATGAGGTAGTGAGACAGAAAAAAAATGATGTTTTTTTTTATTTATGCAAGAGACCCATAGTGATGATAAAAATGCTGTTGAATGGCTCAAAGAATGGAATGGTTTATCTTTTTTAAGCCATAATACTTCCCTTAGTGGTGGAGTTGGTATTTTATTTGATAAGAATTTTGTTCCCAGTTCAGTTAAAATGGAGGAGATTATTAAAGGAAGAATTTTAAAAGTGATTGCGAACTTTGAAAAATATGTACTTATTTGTATATGTATTTATGCCCCAAGTCAATCAATACAAAGAATGTGTTTTTTAGATACTCTTTGTAAAACATTTTGGAAGAGTGTAAAGGGGAAGAATACTTGTTTTTGGGTGGTGATTTCAATTGTGCAGTAAGCAGTTTAGACAGAAATCATATTGAGCCCCATATGCCATCTGTTACATGTGTGTCCTGAGTTTCCCCCCGTTCATTGTGTATTTGGTTTAGTCCTGTGTTCGTTTTCCCGCTCCTCGTTTGTGTTCAGTTCCTTCACCTGTGTCTAGTTAATTTGCCCCAGCTGTGTCTTGTTCCCCTATCTGTTCTCTGTGTATGTAAACCCTGTGTTCTTCCTCACTCCTTGTCGGTTCTCGTTTGTGTATGGTACGTTTGTATTTGGTGTGGTAAATGTTTCCTGGATTCCTGTGTTAAGTTTTATTGAGTAAAGATTATTGAGTTTGATCTGCTGACTGCTGCCTCTCCTTCAACCTGCACCACACCCGTAACAGAAGAACCGACCTTAACATCGATGGATGCAGCAGTCCAAATCCTTCTCCTTTCCCAGGAGGATCAGTCCCTCGAGGCCCACACACAGAGGTATTTGGACTTGGTACCTCTAGTTCATTATGATGACACCAGCCTCTGTGTGTTCTTCCAGGCAGGCCTAAACTTTGAGACCAAAGCATGCCTGCCCGGAGATGGGCCTCGAGGGAACTTCGCGGCGTACATAGAGTGGGTGCTGGTAGCTTGTGGATCGCCGCTCACAGTGGGCCCCACCGAGCCAGAGACCGTCCAGCCAGAGCTTCACGTCAGCCACGTCCAGCCAGAGCTTCACGTCAGCCACGTCCAGCCAGAGCTTCACGTCAGCCACGTCCAGCCAGAGCTTCAAGTCACGCCAGCCATCAGGCCTATCACCGGATCGGTCTCGGGGCGCCCAAGACTAATGTCCAGTGTGATGGACCCACCGCTCATGTCGACGCGGAGGGCCAAGAAGACCATCATGCCTGGGTTGTGTCCCACAGAGCCTTCACCGCTGGTTCCGTCCAGCCCAGCCAAGCCCGCACCGCTGGTTCCGTCCAGCCCTGCCGAGCCTGAGCTTCCCTGCAGCCCTGCCGAGCCTGAGCTTCCCTGCAGCCCTGCCGAGCCTGAGCTTCCCTGCAGCCCTGCCGAGCCTGAGCTTCCCTGCACGCCTGCCGAGCCTGAGCTTCCCTGCACGCCTGCCGAGCCTGAGCTTCCCTGCACGCCTGCCGAGCCTGAGCTTCCCTGCACGCCTGCCGAGCCTGAGCTTCCCTGCACGCCTGCCGAGCCTGAGCTTCCCAGCACGCCTGCCGAGCCTGAGCTTCCCAGCACGCCTGCCGAGCCTGAGCTTCCCAGCATGCCTGCCGAGCCTGAGCTTACCTGCACGCCTGCCGAGCCAGAGTTTCGCGTCACGCCTGCCGGGCCGGAGCTTCGCCTCACGCCGGCCGAACCAGAGCCTTCTCCGCTGGTCTCGTCCAGCCCTTCAGAGCCTTCTCCGCTGGTCCCGTCCAGCCCTTCAGAGCCTTCTCCGCTGGTCCCATCCAGCCCTTCAGAGCCTTCTCCGCTGGTCCCGTCCAGCCCTTCTGAGCCTTCACCGCTGGTTCCATCCAGCATAGCCGGGCCTTCACTGCTAGCCCAGCCAGAGACTTTCCACGTCCCGTCTGCCCACCCAGAGACTGTCCACGTCCCAGAGCCTGTGATTCCCCCCAAGAAAGTTTTGGGGGGGGGGATATAGGCCGCCCGAAGGTGCGTCTCCACCATGGCCACCTGAAGTGGCCTCTCCACCATGGCCACCCGAGGGACAGTCTCCACCCTGGCCGCCTGAAGTGGCCTCTCCACCCTGGCCGCCTGAAGTGGCCTCTCCACCCTGGCCGCCTGAAGTGGCCTCTCCACCCTGGCCGCCTGAAGTGGCCTCTCCACCCTGGCCGCCTGAAGTGGCCTCTCCACCCTGGCCACCTGAAGTGGCCTCTCCGCCCTGGCCGCCCGAGGGAAAGTCTCCGCCCTGGCCGCCCGAGGGAAAGTCTCCGCCCTGGCCGCCCGAGGGAAAGTCTCCGCCCTGGCCGCCCGAGGGAAAGTCTCCGCCCTGGCCGCCCGAGGGAAAGTCTCCGCCCTGGCCGCCCGAGGGAAAGTCTCCGCCCTGGCCGCCCGAGGGAAAGTCTCCGCCCTGGCCGCCCGAGGGAAAGTCTCCGCCCTGGCCGCCCGAGGGAAAGTCTCCGCCCTGGCCTCCTGCACATCCTGCTCCGCCCTGGCCTCCTGCACGTCCTGCTCCGCCCTGGAGGCTTCCTGCTCAGGGTAGGCCACGCCCTCGTCAGCCTCCAGGGCGCCCGCCCCCCCACCCCATTGAAGTTATACGGCGCGAGGACGCGCCTTTTTGGAGGGGGCGTTATGTTACATGTGTGTCCTGAGTTTCCCCCCGTTCATTGTGTATTTGGTTTAGTCCTGTGTTCGTTTTCCCGCTCCTCGTTTGTGTTCAGTTCCTTCACCTGTGTCTAGTTAATTTGCCCCAGCTGTGTCTTGTTCCCCTATCTGTTCTCTGTGTATGTAAACCCTGTGTTCTTCCTCACTCCTTGTCGGTTCTCGTTTGTGTATGGTACGTTTGTATTTGGTGTGGTAAATGTTTCCTGGATTCCTGTGTTAAGTTTTATTGAGTAAAGATTATTGAGTTTGATCTGCTGACTGCTGCCTCTCCTTCAACCTGCACCACACCCGTAACACCATCACGCAGGATACTCATTCAAATTATTGAAATGCATGATTTAAGTGATGTATGGAGAAATTTTAATAAAGATGTTGGACAATATACTTGTGTGCATGCTCGTGATAATTTGTTATCATTAGCAAGGTTAGACAAGTTATATGCCTTTAAACACCACCTTAATATTTTTAAAATATTTTTTATTTCTCCGGTTGGTATTTCAGATCATAGTTTAATAGGATACGAAATCTCTATGAATTCTGTTAAACCAAATAGTGCATATTGGCATCTTAATACAACACTTTTAGAAGATAGTCAGTTCAAAGAAATTTTAGACTGTTTTTGGATTCATTTTAGAAGGTAAAGGAATAATTTTCAATCTTTAAAGAACTGATGGGAGTTTGGAAAAGTTTGAATAAAACAACTATGTCAACAACTGTCAACAATACACCCTGAATGTCACTAAATAATTGACTAGATCTGTTTTAAGTTTTTGTGATCTAGTTTTAAGACTTCAAAGTTCAACACAAACTGGAAATCAAGACCTTATTGATGATTTTAAACATAAAAAAAATCTGCTTTATCTGATCTGTTGGGGTTAAAAGCACAAGGAGCATTAATAAGATCACGGTTTCAAAACTCAAATGAGATGGATGCTCCATCCAAATTTTTCTTTGGGTTAGAAAAGAAAAATGGGCAACAACGTTTTATTAACGTTTTACAATCTGAAAGTTGGGTTTTACTTTCAGATCCAATTGAAATGCTTAAGAGACCAGTTACTTTTTATGAAAAGTTGTATAAAAACGAGTCCAAAGAAGATCAGTGTATAGAACAATGTTTTTTTTTTTAGATTTACCTCAGATTTCTGGAAAATCTAATGAGGATCTTAATAAACCCATAACATTGGAAGAGTCATATAAGAATCTTTAAAATATGGAATGTGGTCGAGTTCCTGAAATAGATGGACTTCCAATTGAGTTTTATAAGTCTTATTGGAATATAATAGGAGAGGATTTATTGGAAGTTTTGAATAATAGTTTAACTGAAGGATGTACCTTTAAGCTGTCGAAGAGCAGTTCTCACTCTTTTGCCAAAAAAAGGTGATTTAACTCATATAACAAGTTGGCGACCTGTCTCTTTGTTGTGTTCTGATTATAAAATTCTTTCGAAGGTGTTAGCAACAAGACTTGGAAAGTTTTAGAAGAGGTTATACATTCAGATCAGTCTTATTGCATCCCTGGCAGGTCAATATTTGATAATATTTCATTAATTAGAGACATTTTTGAAGTAGTCAAAATATTTGGTTTAAATGCATGGTTTGGTTTCCATCGATCAAGAGAAAGCTTTTGATCGTGTTGAACATGATTATTTATGGAAAGTTATGAAAGCTTTCGGTTTTAATTCTATTTTTAGTGATAAAATCAAAACTTTGTACAATGACATTGAGGGTGTTTTGAAGTTTAATGGTGGCTTATGCGCTCCTTTTAAGGTTAATCGCGGGATCAGAGGGGGTTGTTCTTTGTCCGGAATGCTGTATGCACAAATTAAGAAAAGAGCTGATTGGTTTAGAAATTCCAAAATGTGATAATGCAATTAAGTTGTTAGCATATGCTGATGACATTGTTGTAATGATTGAAGGCCATAAAGACATACAAAGTTTAATAAGAGTAGCCAATGATTTTGAATCTATTTCTTCTGCAAAAATCAATTGGAAAAAAAGTGATCCGGTGTTGCTGGGAAAATGGAAAGAAAAAACGCCAGATCTATCAGGTGGTTTGATATGGAATAAAAATATTTGGGGGTGCATCTGGGTGATGAAGTTACTGTGCAGAAGAACTGGGAAGGAGTAATTGAGAAGATAAAAGGACGGTTGGATAGGTGGAAGTGGCTGAAATCAACTATGTCTTATAGAGGAAGGGTGATTATAATAAATAACTTGGTTGCATCATTTTTGTGGCATCGGTTGGCTTGTGTCGATCCACCAACTTATTTGTTGGCAAAGATACAATCAACTTTGATTGTGTCATGATTCTGCCATCATGTTATTGATTATTCCTAGTCTTGTGGCAGGATCATGACAGAACCATTGTTTTGTGTACAAGCGCATGGCCAATTGTTTGGCCATGTGCTTGTGTTGTCTCGTCTCTTAACCCCGCCCCCTTGTTATCCTGATTCAGTCTTTATTGCTTCACTCGTGTCACCTGTTATGTCTTGATTAGTCTCCTTATTTAATCCCCTTGTGTTTGCTGTCTTGTGTTGGTTCATTGCCAAACGTTACTTGTCAGTATCCTGTGAAAGTATTGTCATTGAAGGTCTAGTCATTGTTAGTATCTCTCGAAGTGTTGTTTGTTTTCTAGTATTTTGTAGTGATGGGCAGATCGAGGCTTCGTGAAGCAATGAAACAGTCGAAGCAAATGTGCCATTTTGTTTCGAGGCTTCGAATCAATCCGAAACCCGTCTCCACGGAGACACCTAGTGGTCACTTGCAGGTGTTGATCTGAAACAACCTTTACAAAGAGCTAATAAAAAAATGTTGGTTTTTTTTTTTTTTATTGTATTTTTGTAATATATGAAGCTTGTAACCTGTAGTCTCTTCACATTGCATAATGTGATTTTGGTCATGAAAAATGAATATTAATAAAAATAAATCAAGCCACAATGTCTCCCTTTCTTATAGATTTTTATTCAAAAATATTAATTTCTCTGCTGTTGAAGGACTCAGCCTACTTCTTTTTTTACAGATAATTTCTCCAGCCTTTGAAAAAATTCTCTCACAAGGGACACTTGTTGCTGGCATACAAAGATATTTTTTAGCTAGGACATACAAATGAGGAAAGATTACTGCTCTCTCTTTCCAGTAAGTTAGAGGATCAGGAGTTCTGGGCAAAAACGCATCGCTGAGGTATTTTTTCACTTCCACTGTGGCATCAGCTGTAGGATTGTGTATCATCTGGGTCTCACGGATACGATTGTCAAAATGTTCCCATAAACTGTCTTGTGTTTCAACTGGTGTTGATGATGATGGGCCTGATGTTGACATTTGTGGTTCTGAATTAAAAGAAAACGGCAATTAGTAACAAATCATAAACTGACAACACATATGAAGTATACATTTCATGAATCACATTACATAAGATAACATAGACTGAAACTCACCAGGAGTTGTGTTTGAACGCATCAGTGAAGCACACTCCAGTGTGATGTGCTTTTCAGCATCCAGGGCTTTGGCAGGATGTCAGTAGCAGGCCTTGGTACAGGGGGAACACTACCATCCTCTGCACCCTGCAGAATGGCAGGATGAATGCTCCTCAAATGGCGCATCATGGATGTATTGTTGCAGTAGGCTAGCTGCCGATCACAATACACACATCTCACTTTATTTGGGGTTTCCAAATGGAAATGCTCCCACACCACAGATGTACGGCATCTCTTCTGTGGAGCCTCCATTTCTATCTATCTATCTATCTATCTATCTATCTATCTATCTATCTATCTATCTATCTATCTATGTGTCACTATATGTACTCTGTGTGTCTCTAAGTCAATGTGTAAATGTAAATTAAATCCTAAATATAACTAAACAAATCGCACTATAAATGTCACTATATCACCAAAAATCCGCTATCTCAAAACCAAACTCCTCTCACAAAAACCCACGATATGAAAATGCGTTGACAAAACTTTTATACTGTGTGATTGTGTGATTTGTTCCCGAACCGACCAATCAATGAAACCCTGATTCGGAGGAGCACTCCACCTGATGAAACACTTAGACGCTTCATTTAGCCGTTGTCACGTGACGTGGGTGTTTTGAATCACGCTTCGGATCAGTGTTTCGAATCATCTTTGCTTCGGGATCTCGCAAAGCTTCGGAACGTCTGTTTCGCGCCAGCCATCCTTAGTATTTTGTCAGTGTCGTTGTCTAGTTAGTCACCAAAGTCCTGTCTTGTTTTGCCCCCTCGTGGGCTTTGTTTTCCCCTTTTTGTCTTCAATAAATTGTGTGAAGAGCATTCAGTCTGCTTTTGGGTTCGTCAATCTGCATCCACATAACAGAATGAACCGACCAGAACTGAACCCAGCAGACAGTATGTCCTCCCTGCTTAAGCGACAGTCAGCTGACCAGGAATTATGGTGGCAGTCAGCTATCACCGACAGCAAGTTGGGCAAGCTTCCTTTCCCTCCCCAGGGAGAGAGGTTTCTGAGGAGATATGCTCAGGCCGTGGAAGCAAGGAGGTTTTTCTTACCTGAGATCCTTGTCAACCGTTACCTCATCGCGGGTCTCAACGCTCCGCCTCCTCTGGCTGAACGGGAGAGGCTGGTCCACCCCCCGTTCCGGGACATGGTGGACTGTTTGTATCGTAAGGAGCCGCAGGGTCCCATCGTGTCTTCACCTCCTGCCTGTCTGCCGGTGATCCCTGAGGGTCGTATGTTAGGCGTCGTGACGCTTGGAGACCAGACTCGTCCCACTTCGACTCCCGAGGCATCATCTGCACCCGCTGATCTCCGTGGCAAACGAGAGAGGCGGCTGTCGTGGGAGTCGACTTCGGAGTCCTCTTCCGCTGAGACTGCAGTCCCGGCTGTAGAGCCTCAACTGGTCACAAGCCTGGCTACGGCCTCTGCTCCGCGACCCAGGAAGAAGAAGAGGAAGAGGGGAGCCTCTTGCCCTCCGTCTCTCTCAGGGCCCGCTACTGCAAGCGCTGTTCCAGGGCCCGCTACTGCAAGCGCTGTTCCAGGGCCCGCTACTGCAAGCGCTGTTCCAGGGCCCGCTACTGCAAGCGCTGTTCCAGGGCCCGCTACTGCAAGCGCTGTTCCAGGGCCCGCTACTGCAAGCGCTGTTCCAGGGCCCGCTACTGCAAGCGCTGTTCCAGGGCCCGCTACTGCAAGCGCTGTTCCAGGGCCCGCTACTGCAAGCGCTGTTCCAGGGCCCGCTACTGCAAGCGCTGTTCCAGGGCCCGCTACTGCAAGCGCTGTTCCAGGGCCCGCTACTGCAAGCGCTGTTCCAGGGCCCGCTACTGCAAGCGCTGTTCCAGGGCCCGCTACTGCAAGCGCTGTTCCAGAGCCCGCTACTGCAAGCGCTGTTCCAGGGCCCGCTACTGCAAGCGCTGTTCCAGGGCCCGCTACTGCAAGCGCTGTTCCAGGGCCCGCGGAGAGAGTTGCGGCCGACCTAGCCGCTAAAGATGTTCTGCAAGCTGTTTCTGCTCATCAGGAGATGCCGGTCATTGCGGCCAAGGCCCTTTCTAATTACCTGTCCCGTCTTGTCCCGATTCTTGATCCCCCTGTCTGTCCTGCCTTGTCCTCCGCATCCAAGCCTGTCCCTGTGAGCGCTGCACCCGAGCCGGTCGCCGTGACCGCCGCACCCAGTCCTACCCCGTCACCTGCCATTCAGTCTTTATTGCTTCACTCGTGTCACCTGTTATGTCTTGATTAGTCTCCTTATTTAATCCCCTTGTGTTTGCTGTCTTGTGTCGGTTCATTGCCAAACGTTACTTGTGAGTATCCTGTGAAAGTCTTGTCATTGAAGGTCTAGTCATTGTTAGTATCTCTCGAAGTGTTTGTTTTCTAGTATTTTGTCAGTGTCGTTGTCTAGTTAGTCACCAAAGTCCTGTCTTGTTTTGCCCCCTCGTGGGCTTTGTTTTCCCCTTTTTGTCTTCAATAAATTGTGTGAAGAGCATTCAGTCTGCTTTTGGGTTCGTCAATCTGCATCCACATAACAGATTGATTTCTTTTGGGACAAATTACACTGGGTAATACAAAATATTTATATTTACCAAAAGAGGAAGGTGGACAAGGACTGGTCCATCTGCAAAGCAGAATTGCTGCATTTCGATTGAAGTTTTTGCAGAGTTTTTTAATAAGCTCAGAAAATGCAAGTTGGAAAACCCCTGATAAATGGTGTGAGACTGGATGTAATAAGCACAAGCAGCACATTCACTGAACTTCTTATTGAAGCTTAAATCACAACTTAAAAAAAAAAAACTTGTAACTTTGGTGGGGGCTGAACTGGCAAATGTTGAGGAAGTGACTGCTTGTTTGAAGATGAAATCTGTTCGGACAATGACTCAAATTTTACAGAGGTTGCGATCTGTTCTTACATCAGAGGAATCGAATACACTCAAAGACTATTGTGAGGGACTTATTTGTCCTAATGAGTTGGATCCCTTTCCTAAAATTGTTATATCCCCCAGTTTAAATGATCATGTTGGAAAATTCCTACAACTGAAGAGTATGTGTTTAGTTTTTAATGATGTTAATGGAAAACAGCTATAAGGCATGTGTAAAGTTTTTTAACAAAAAAGGTTTACATCAAAAAATCGACACACCTTGGCGTGATGTTTTGAGTTTGGATGAAAGTGTTAGACCAGAGTGGAGAGTGTTATATAAGCCACCATTGACCAAAAAAACAGCTGACATTCATTGGAGGGTTCTACATGGAACAATCCCAGTCAATGCTTTTGTCTCTATTTTAAATTCTGAATCAAGTCATGATTGCCCTTTTTGTTCTACAAAAGAGACTGTTTTCCACTGTTTTGCTTATTGTTTTAGGCTAAAGCCGTTGTTTGACATGTTAAAAACAATTTTTAATTGTTTTAATGAAGTGTTTTCTGTGCAGACTTTAATTTGTGGTTTTAAATATGTGAGAAGTAGAAGTGGTGAATGTCAGCTGTTGAACTTTGTACTTGGAAAAGCAAAAATGGCGATATACATTAGTAGGAGAAATCATATAGAACAAAGGAATGATAGTGATGTAGTACGGGTGTTTGAAGTAATGGTGAAATCTAGAATTGTTGTTGATTTTCGATTTTATAAAGTAATGAATAATTTATTGAAATTTGAATCTATATGGTGTTACAGAGAAGCCTTATGTTCAGTTGTAAACGGAGAGTAGTGTTTTGTAGTTTGTAAAAAATTAATTAACTGTGAAAAAATGTTTTAATGGTTAGTATTTTCTATTGTAATAAAAGGAAATTCATATAAAGTAATTTCAAGTAATTTCAATAAAAAGTAAAAGTCAATCTCTCTCTCTCTCTCTCTCTCTCTCTCTCTCTCTCTCTCTCTCTCTCTCTCTCTCTCTCTCTCTCTCTCTCTCTCCCTCCCTCCCCCGGTGTCCCTTTATCTCTCTCCTTTCTGTCTGTCTGTGTCATTCTCCTTTATTCTCCACATCCACTCTTTTTTTCTTGTTTTACATCGAGCTGTAGAGAGTCAGCTTCCAAACTTTGTTTTGTTCTGCTGTGTTATTTTTGCCTCAGTATCTCAGCTGGGAGAATCACCCCTGCCGTGTAATGAGAACGAGGTGAAGGGAACTGGGAGTGTAATTATTTTCATTTGGTCGCCTGTGAAGGGCAGCGCTTTGTTTCCCCCTCTCATGTGACAGCATCACTGGGTTCTTGCACTAGTTTCTTCGGCAACAGTAACGAGAAAAAATCTCTTGTTGTCTCCTCCAGATAGTTTTAAAAAAGAGGGGGAAAATAAATAAATACATAAAGAGCATTTGCGTTATTTTTAATAGAAAGCACCGGACTACCAGTGCGGGAGAGAAGTGTTGCTGCTGAGATGTGAAGGCCTACTGAAATAAATGACATGTTTACTTATCTATCTATCTATCTATCTATCTATCTATCTATCTATCTATCTATCTATCTATCTATCTATCTATCTATTCGTTTTTCGGACACATCGGCACCGGCACGGACACCTGCACTGGCACGGACATGACATACATTAGGCTGCATAAATTAGGTCAGCCAGAACTGGGAACACCCGATGTACCTGTTACATCATAAGAAGAAGATCTACGCTAATGTTAGTCTTTCTGAGGTTCACTGTAATCAGCTGGATCCAGGCTGTATCCAGATCAGATGGTGGACCTACGCCTAGACACGACCACAACACTTGATGTAATGACAATCATCAGCACTGATCCTTTACAAACTCGACCCATGCCGGCGTGACTACGATCTTCAACCAGATGGAACTGGATAATATTCTGATTGTTCTAAACCAGTCTGACTTCTGACCTATAATGCTGCCTGAATCATAATCATACACTGTTCATTCATTGGCCAGAGCAGAACTGTCCCCCGGCTGAGCCTGGGTTCTCCCAAGGTTTTTTTCTCCATTCTGCCACCTGATGGAGTTTTGGTTTCTTGCCACTGTCGCCTTTTTCCACCTTTGTTGCCATTGGCTTGGCTTGCTTATTTGGGGACATTAAATGTAACATTTAATTTAATATTCAACAATAATATTGATCTGCCTGCATTTACACTATTTTACAAGAACTGAATTGAGCTGGACGATGACATCACGGTTTACACCAGAGCGGCTATATATATATATTAGTGCTGTCAAACGATTCAAATATTTAATCGCGATTAATCACATTAATGTCATAGTTAACTTGCGATTAATCGCAATTAATCGCACATTTTTATCTATTATAAATGTCTCTTGATTTCTTTTTGTCCCATTATTTTTTCTCATTTTAATGCTCTTATCAACATGGGAAAGTGGATCGACTTGCTTTGTGCAAATGTTTTTTATTGAAAACAACATTGGCATATACATGTGTTCAATTTCACACTAACATTCTCACTTGGAGCAAATAATCTCTCAATGTAACACTGTCCATCAATAAAAGGGTGAAAGAAATACTGACGAGGTACTGATATTGACTACGTTTACATGCAGCCAATAACCCGTTCAAAACCGGGATATTAGCAATAACCCGGTCGCGCACGGCCATGTAAACACCGGCAAAAACCCGAATATGCTCATATCCCGGATTTTAAAAACCGGGATATGATACCTGGGGTACCCCTTTTCTAACCCGAATTTTTGGTCATGTAAATGCTCATTGGCATATCCCCATAGTGATTTGTGTTCTGCGCATGTTCTATTCGCAAGGAATCTTGGTCTTTTGAGTAGAGGAACTTCTCAGCGCATACAAAAACCCGCATGCAGTATACCGGAAGTAAACATGGCGAGACGCAGCACAGCATACTTTTGGAGCGAGGTCAGTACCAGCACCAAAGCGCAAACAAAGGCGATCGCTTTCTGCCCCGAACTATTCATTATCCGCGTGCTGCTGCTATTGTTGTTGTCTTTGGATACAGGAAGAAGAATCGGAAATGACGCCTAGTGCGTCTTAAGGTTGTCCGTACGTCTTGACGCTAACCGTGCGTCGCTGTTTATATCGGGATATTGCAATTCCATGTATACAGGAGAAACTCTCTCTGCTCACGCATGTAAACGGGTTATTCCTAATGTTTCAGAAACCCGAATAGTGACCTTAACCCGACCATAACCCGAAAATTGGCTGCATGTAAACATAGTCATTAATGAGGGGGCGGAGAAATCGCATCAGCTGTGTGTGTGTGCTTGGTCATCATCAAGTGGTATTTCAGACTGGACGTGCTGCGATGATGATCTCAGTTCACAACGACAAAACACTCAGATCACTTTGGTCTTGTCAATGGAACCATTTGGCAACTTTTTAAAAGTAAACTTTCCATTCAGAATCAGGCATCCATTTCGGCGTCTCGCGCTCGTCATCCACTCAAAACTTAACGTTAACCTAATATTTGGCCAGCTCGCAAGCCTAAACAAGTGTGTGCGGCGTGCCTGTTGTTGTGTTTCCGGTCTAGCTTGATCCGCTTGCACTTTGGTCGACGAAGCAACAAAACGTCCTCCCGCGGCGCAAGCCATTGAAATGAATGGGTTTCATACATGGTTTCATAGCACAGCGCTGCTCATGCTGCGTCCTGTTGCAAAAGCATGTGAAAAAAACTACAAAGTTTGCTAGGCCAAAAAGATCTTAATCTCGCGATAAAAAAATTAACGCCGTTAAAATGGGTTTGCGTTAACGCCGCTAATAACGCGTTTAACTGACAGCCCTAATATATACACTCACCTAAAGGATTATTAGGAACACCTGTTCAATTTCTCATTAATGCAATTATCTAATCAACCAATCACATGGCAGTTGCTTCAATGCATTTAGGGGTGTGGTCCTGGTCAAGACAATCTCCTGAACTCCAAACTGAATGTCAGAATGGGAAAGAAAGGTGATTTAAGCAATTTTGAGCGTGGCATGGTTGTTGATGCCAGACGGGCCGGTCTGAGTATTTCACAATCTGCTCAGTTACTGGGATTTTCACGCACAACCATTTCTAGGGTTTACAAAGAATGGTGTGAAAAGGGAAAAACATCCAGTATGCGGCAGTCCTGTGGGCGAAAATGCCTTGTTGATGCTAGAGAATGGGCCGACTGATTCAAGCTGATAGAAGAGCAAATTTGACTGAAATAACCACTCGTTACAACCGAGGTATGCAGCAAAGCATTTGTGAAGCCACAACACGCACAACCTTGAGGCGGATGGGCTACAACAGCAGAGAACCCCACCAGGTACCACTCATCTCCACTACAAATAGGAAAAGAGGCTACAATTTGCAAGAGCTTACCAAAATTGGACAGTTAAAGACTGGAAAAATGTTGCCTGGTCTGATGAATCTCGATTTCTGTTGAGACATTCAGATGGTATGTCAGAATTTGGCGTAAACAGAATAAGAACATGAATCCATCATGCCTTGTTACCACTGTGCAGGCTGGTGGTGGTGATGTAATGGTGTGGGGGATATTTTCTTGGCACACTTTAGGCCCCTTAGTGCCAATTGGGCATCGTTTAAATGCCACGGCCTACCTGAGCATTGTTTCTGACCATGTCCATCCCTTTATGGCCACCATGTACCCATCCTCTGATGGCTACTTCCAGCAGGATAATGCTCCATGTCACTGTACTAAAATGGCCCCCACAGTCACCAGATCTCAACCCAATAGAGCGTCTTTGGGATGTGGTGGAACGGGAGCTTCGTGCCCTGGATGTGCATCCCACAAATCTCCATCAACTGCAAGATACTATCCTATCAATATGGGCCAACATTTCTAAAGAATGCTTTCAGCACCTTGTTGAATCACTGCCTTGTAGAATTAAGGCAGTTCTGAAGGCGAAAGGGGATCAAACCCAGTATTAGTACGGGTTCAAACTATCATCTTTTGTGTTCAGCACATTAAATAAATTAATACAGGATTGGAACAACATTAGAGTGAGTCAATAAGGACAGAATTTACCTTTTTGGGTGAACTATCCCTTTAAGGACAAGCAGCAGCATCTTTACTATTAGGCTACAGCATATGACACACACCCGATTTTCTCTCAAATCTTTGCTTAGACATAACCAACTGTGTTTATGTAAACCTTGTGTGTATATGACAGTATTAACCCAATAAGACTCGAAACTAGGCATTGTTTGACTGGCTTTTAAGTGCCTGTGCACTTCGGGCGTATGCGCTCAGAAAAGTGCATGTTAGAACAGCGCGACAGCTCGCGAATTAAATGTTCAAACTAAAGCACATGCAAATACTGAACTTTTGTGAATTGCAGTATGCCGTGAGTGTAACTCGATCTCTGCTTTAACGTGTTGTGAATGTACGTTGCATTGTACAGTATGTTCGGACGGAGGCGCCAGAATTGCAACTGATAGAATGCACTGTAGCACGATACTATGATTTTTCTATAAAAGCAGATCATGGAGACATTTTAATCGTCCACGGTCAAAAATCGTGATATCGCACACCCGTACAATAAAGTAGGCTACTTTGGAAGCGAAATGCAGATACAGTACAATATTCTTTTTTTTTTTTTATCTGGGCAAAATCACTTCCTTGAATTCGCTTTCTAAACAATCACTAAAGTTATTAATTTTTCTATTTTCTGTGTGTGTGTGTGCAGCTGACAGCTGGGCGTGTTCTTTAGGATATTCTCTTGAGATAGTGTGTGTATATGTATGAAAAGGTCTTCCTAACACTTTATCATGACATGAATCCTCTCAAATGCACACTCTAATTTCAAGTCATGCCACAAAGGCCAAAGAGCGGCAATCTCCTCTGATGTTGACAATATTCCGCCGCAGTTGTTGTTGTTGTTGTGGCTGAAAAAAGGCCTTGGGCAGTTGTTTGATGTATTATCCTCCATTTGAGATGAAAAACAAGTGCTTCCACGCTGTCCATTCCTCTCTGCCATATGAACGGGCCTCTTCGTGGTCAGAGGAGCCTCAGGACAATCTGTAATTAAAATTCCAGCAATCCACGTGGCTCACTGCCTAAAGGTTGATGAAAAATTGATGTGCATGATGTTTGGGATTAAAGTGTGTCTTTCCCCTCTAAGATTCTCCTCTTCTCACTCTTATCTTGCCCTTTTCTGCTGTTTTTTTCTCATCAACCTGTTTCTCTCTCTCTCTCTCTCTCTCTCTCTCTTAGAGTTTGTCAGCTTGTGCGTGACATGAAATATTCATAGCCATTTTGGAGGTAGAGATCTGATGTCTGGATGTACAGGCCATAATTTGTTGTGTGAATGGACTAATGTTAGCCAGTGTTAAACCGTAATGGACCCAGACAGCCAGCCGTCACACGGGGCTTCTGAGCAGGTATTGCAGACCATTAAAAAGCCTGTTATGCCACTGCTAATTCAGCACAAGTGGGATTCTCGTTCAGGTCAGAAGGCTTACCCTCTATGTCATTACCTTGAATAAGTGCTGCAGGCACATCTTGGATAACCTGATGTTTTCAGGGAGAAGTTCTTGAAGAACTTATGCAACATGACAGGAAAGTTCTCAGAGCATGGACATGTGTTTCTCAAAGTGGATTTTTACGCTGCTGTGAAACCTGAAAGAAAGCTGATGAAATTATAGGCACTGACCTGCTAAGAGCTCTGCTACTGAATTCTGTAAGGTACATCACCTACTGTTTATTGGTTGTAGATGTAAAGATTTTGTGTGCATTTAATACTGTAGCTTACGGAAGCGTATTGCATTCACTTGAGGAAAAAAAATCTACTCTGTTAATTATCTCAGAATTACGAGATAATTTTTCATGAGAAAAAGTTTTTGCTCTGTTTTTCTGAATTAACGAGTTAATTATTTCAGAATTATGAGATATTTTTTTCTTGAAAAACATTTTGTTCACTCTATTTTTATGAATTAATGAGTTAATTATCTCAGAATTATGAGAATAATCTTCATGAAAAAAATACTGTATATATTTTGCTCTGTTTTTATGAATTATCGAGATCCCTCAAAATCCTGCGAGAAGCTCTCACCTGCACGAAGTAACGTCAGGCCACAGTTGCTGATGCTAATCAACCTGACCTTCCAACAACAACAACAGTGCCAGGCCTAACATGGGTTCAGTGCAGGTAAGATAGCTAAGTTATTATAGTTCATGTTAATGCCAAATGATGTCTGCTAACTGTTCGCTTGACGACATGTAAAACGAGGTTAGAATAGCTGTTTATAAACATGTAATGTTAATGTCACGGGCATATTTTTTACTAACTACGTTAACTTAAGTTACACCATCATCAACTGCAGTTGGTAGGCTAACTTATGTAATGTTAAGCTAATATTTGTACCGTTAGTCAGCAAAAGGAACCTTAACTTTTAAGGTCCAGGGGATAATTACGTGTGATTTTTAGGACGAATATTACGTTCACCACGTTCCTTTCAGTTTGTTGGCTCGGATAAGTAAACCACGCTATTTGCTGTAACTTTAGTGCTTAATTTGTATATCAAGAGGTCCTCGAACACAGAGAGGCTGCTGTCAGGGGGAGGGAAAAAGTAACGTCAGAAATCCCCTGTGCATGCAGCACGTTGGACATCGCAACATTACATAACAGTAAACAAACATTCAGAACTTTGCCAGTTTCAGAGCCAGCAGGGATACTATTTCGATTAAGTTTTGCACGGACGTTTAGTATAGTGTTCAGCGTGCTACACCAATAATAATGTTGAATATATTCTGACATTGCTTCGGTTTCTTTAGTTGTGCCCTCTCTTTTGGTTTGCCACTATGCATATGTGTCCTTTAATTGTTTTATTTGTTGATATTTTTCTAAACTGTGTACTTGATGCATTTAATAATTTGGAAACAAAGCTAGCTTTTTGAAGCTTTCCAAGCAAGTTATATATTTTTCAGAAACTAGATTTCGGTTGTGCAGTGAATCACAGATAAATGAGTACATATAGCCCAGACTGATCTCATGAAATGGCGTATGTATGACACGCCAATTCGTATTTCCATTTTTGGCGTGCTATCAACACGCATAATCGCTTTTCAGCGTGTTTATCAACGCCGTTGACTTAACGTTATATTACTGTATATATAAATATATGACCTACCCCAACCCCGTCCCTAAACCTACCCGTCACTGGGGTTAATACCATTTATGAGTCTTCCCCTACCATCCTAGGAAAAAAAATATCGCTCCCCAGATGTAGATCTACATTTTGCTTCGTTTCGCTCGGACATTTAACGGCGTGTACATACACGCGGAATCACTCGGACATTTCACGGCGTAGACATACACGCAAAAGATGACGGTTCGTTTCGGCGTGGACATACACGCGGATAGCTCAAAATGCGTATAGATAACACGCCACTTGACTTGAAAGTGTTTACGCAAAGTCATGATGTCATGTTGTATAGCCTGTGTCTCAACACTATTGACCTTGTTCTTGAGTCTAGCCTTCTCTACGATTTGAGTAATGTTACTGTTAAAGGTGAGCTCATTCAAATGCTTAAAGTCCCACTCCGATCATATTTTGAGCTATTTGTAAACATTCCCAGTGGTCTTTAAATTATGATTATGCCATTTTTAGCCAAACTCACAAAACCTGTGCCGTTTTCTGGGACTTTGCTTCAGCAGAGCGGCAGTAGCTCATTAGCAATTCGCCTCTGCGTTGTGGGCGGAGCCGTTGGCACGGAGATGACCCTCCCCCTCCCCGTTGCTGAGAGCTCTGTCTCTCCCGCTAGCTTACACCCCCAACCTGTCATTACCGGTGCAACAAAAATTGAGAGCAATATTGGAGCTATCCAGCCGTACAGTGCGTTTTCGTTTTAAAACGCATAACTTTTGCAACGATTATGCGCTCCTGCCGTCCACATTACTGACCCTCGGCCTCGAAAACGGAGACTGACCCCTTCAGTCGAGTCCGATGCAAGACACGCAAGTGACGCAACCCATAGCAACAAGTCATGGCAACGACAGCTCAAACCGACAGAAACATACAAGTAAACGTGAATTTTGTCACATTGTCATGTTAATTATAATCAAATGCATTTTGTTTTATTGAAAACAATATTATCATTGATATTTGTTTGAGAGGGGCACTTTCGATTAATTTTAACAAGCTTTTGGCCCCGCCCAGTGGAGTTACTACGTCACAACTCCAGTCTATTTTGAACGGCATTTTAGCGTCTGCTACTGATTCACAGCCATTTGAATGTAGAAATACTCAGAAATACAACTTTGAGCTTATTTTTCTCAAGATATGTCCTCTAACATAAGAAAAATGCCACAAGAACATGTTAACACCTAGAAAAACATTATTTTCATCGGAGTGGGTCTTTAAGACAGTTTGACTTCCAAGTGATAAGAAAGGCCTATAGTTGCCTACCTATACAGTTGCTACATGAAACATCCATTTTTAGCAACGTTATCACACTCTTGGCCTTTATTAATGTTCTTGTAAAAAATGCCGAAATACATTTTTGAGATATTTAAAGCAATTACACTTTTGAGGGTACAGTCCTAAATCTTTTTATTTGTGGTGCAACACATTTTTACATAAATGCGGTCTTTTTCCATTTGTTCACGGCCAGCTATGGCTACGTCTTCAAATACCCCCCTCCCACTAGATGATGGTCTGTGGATGTTTCTTCAGAGCCGAGGGATTCCTGAGGAAAATATTCAGAAAATGCAGCAAGATCATGTAGGTGACAGCACATTCATTCCTGCAATATATTCATTTTAATTGTTTTACATTTTACTGAATCTCAGCAGATTATACAAGTAATCATCATAAATTGTAACCCTATCACATTTAGTGCCAGTGCTTCCGATTTCTTTTTTATGCCAAGCACACCTGCCTCTCCCAACAATGCATTCATGTCTTCCCTATTCTAGCCCTGTAAAATAAGGTTTATAGGTATCTTTAGGAGTCAATTCACTCTATATTTTTGTCTCTACCCTACATAAACAAGTAACAGTAGTTAGACTGTAACATGCAGTAGCATCACCATTATACATTCAGGCAAAGTGCTGACTTATATGTTTGAAATAATAAATAAATACACAAAATAAAATAGTGTGCCCTTACAATTACTGCTTTCCATTTTGTAGTGATTTGATATTGTTTTAAAAGGATGGAGTAATGTTTAGATGACAGCAAAGGCCTTGGTTGGGAGCTGAAGTATGGAATCAATATGGAATAACAATATTATGGAGTACATAATAGCAGTAATATATGGGAGAAGTGCTTTTCTTGTAATTGGTTGTAAAATGGTTAAATAATTAAAGAGGAATACATGAAAGTTATCGGTCCCCTGTCTAATTTTGATGTCAAGGATTTTCACTGTTAATACACTGTATTTTCAGCATCATTATGTCATTCAAACTTCATTGTTGTGGTTACAACCATTTTTTTAGACAGCAGTTTTTGTTTTAAATTACTTAATATTTTAGCTCCTTTTTATTCCCATGCGAAAAAAGAAACAAGCAAGTGAAGAAAAATTGAAACAAATTGCTGATTTGTAGCTACTGCTAAGGAATTAATTTTCACTCTTAAGGAAATATAGCCATCTCTTAGATTTAAGATAACCAATATGTCTTACTGTATTGTTTTGTTTTCATTACAGATTGACAGCTCGGTAGTTGGAGAAATAGATGATGCCACTATGACTGCTTACATTCCAGCATATGGTGATAGGATTGCTACAAGGCGTTTCTGTATGGAAAAACAGAGAAAAGGTGGTGATGATCTAAAAAGACTGTCCTTATTTGAAAAACTTAGAAGAAAGATGGGCACATTGACGAGCAATAAAGACACAGATCAAGATTTTGAGGAGGAGCATTCTGTGCAGCCAACAAAGATGCATCTGAGAAATAACAAAAGGGCCATGAAGATGACAAGGAAAATAGAACTAGGATGGATACACGACAAGAAACAAGTGAGAAAACGCAATGGTGGAGGAACCAGAGTTCTTGATATTTCCAAGAAAGCCACAAAAACAGAGATTCTATCACAAGCTAAAAAGCTATTTTTCCCCAATGAGAAATCAAGAAAGGGAAAGTGGGAAGAGTTCAGTCACAACATTGTTGACTTTCAGGAAGCATACCTTGATGAGGGTGTTAGTGTGGGAGACCTCTATGAGACACATAAATTGGGGATTTTAAGATTGTACTTGTTCACAGAGCACCTGACAAATGGAGATAAAGTGTTCACAGAGATGACAGAAGGAACTGATGAACAGACAGATACAGCGAGGCTAAATGAGCGACAGAAAAATACAACAGAAGATAATGAGCAGCTGACACAAAAAACACATGACAGTGAACAGCAGACACACACTGTGGAAGCTTTAGTCTCTACTGTTGTAGAGATGGTTGATCTTACATCTTTGTGTGATACATCGGAGGTCATTTTTGGCCCTTTGGAAGGTGGACCATTTTTAGAAGATCTTGATGACAATCTTACATGAGCCTATAGAAGAGGCACAGATAAACATCAACGCCTACAGCTCAACTCCTGTCCATTCTGACACAGTGCCTGCTGGTCCTACTTATGAACTTTTGCATGTGACAGTGAAACTCCAAAGAGTCAATCTCTTGGAGGAACTGATTACCCAATTCAAGGATGAAGCGATGATGTCCTACTCTGTGAAATATAGCTTCATTCATGAAATGGGGGCAGATGCTGATGGCGTGTCCAGGGATGTATATGCTGCCTTCTGGACAGAGTTTTTAGACTGTGCAGCAGAGGGTGCAGATGTGAGGGTGCCATCACTATCCCCAAAATGGCAAGAGGAAGAATAGAAATCTGTTGGGAGGATAATGGTCAAAAGATTTAAGGACCATGGATATTTTCCTTCTCGGCGTGCTCAAGCCTTTACAGCAGCAATCACATTTGGTGAACACACTGTCTCACCTGATTTATTGTTTGACTCACTAATGTTGTATCTTAGTCAGTCTGAGCGTGATCTCTTGTCCACTGCTTTGCCAGACGGCCTTGATGGTGATGATGAAGATCAGCTTCTTGATCTTATGGATCGCATGGGAGTAAGAACAGTACCAACACAAGATAACTTGAAAGCTGTGCTTCTCCAAGTGGTCCACAAGCAAATAATCCAGCAACCAAAATATGCACTGGATAACATTGCAGCAGTCGCAGGACCAACTCTCAGGGAGTTCTTCCCCAGTGTGCTGGATATGCAGAAGATGTATGAGGATCTTAAACCATCAACCCGAAAGGTATTAAAGTTGATCACGGCCTCTCCAGCTACTTCAGCAGAGAACCAAAGTTTGCGATTTTTACATCAGTACATCAGGGGATTGGATAAGATAGGCCTCCGGAAGATGTTGAGATTCGTGACAGGGTCTGATGTCATCTGCGTTAAAGACATTCAAGTCATATTCACCCCTTTGGAAGGGTTATCAAGGCGGCCTATTGCACATACGTGTGGCCCAACTTTAGAGCTGCCATCAACTTACAACAGCTATCCTGACCTCCGAGCTGAAATGGAGACTATACTGTCCAGCAACTTCTATGCAATGGACATTGCATAGAAGTGTCTCACTCACACACATGTACACACTCTTCCCTCTTGCCCAGTTATAGCCTTATCAGTGCCATCTGGTTACCTTTAGATAGGGTGTGAATGTGAGAAAGAGCACATAGGGGAAGTAATTAATTCAGGTGGTGCATTATGAGCGCAGGGTGATTTATTTTTTATTTTATGTTTTTCTTTTTTAGTTTTATCCAGAATGTCATTACCAAACTAACTGTAGAAACATGTTTACTGGCTGATGAACATTTTGTTGATGGACTCCAAATATCCAGCCCATAGAAACATTTACACATGATAACAAGATACAATAATCAGTTTGATTTATTGATAATGATTCAAGACCATTCAAATGCCATTTAGGTTGCCCTGTTTCACTGCTGGTCCCATCCAGCACAGAGCCTTCACATTTGTCAAATCACATTTGGTTATGCTGAATAGTTCCACAATGAGGACACATTTGCCATTTTGACAATGGCAACATGTTTTGCAACATGTTTTGCAACGTTTCATATGCAGTTGCTGTTATTACCAGACTTAAACTGTCTGTAGAAACATATTGAGTGGCTGAACATTTTGTCAATATACTTTAAGG
The DNA here is from genome assembly GCA_029959095.1 of Rhinichthys osculus. Classification (NCBI taxonomy): domain Eukaryota; kingdom Metazoa; phylum Chordata; class Actinopteri; order Cypriniformes; family Leuciscidae; genus Rhinichthys; species Rhinichthys osculus. The sequence goes on from JARWKJ010000008.1 coordinate 22,471,684, forward strand.
TCCACTTAACCAAAAAACAATTATAAGCCTTTTACACAGTGTATGTTATAAATGCATGTGATACATTTTAATTTTTAAGTGATTTAGATACATGTACCAATATTTTAAATGTACTTTTATGTCAGCCATCATTTCTGTTAGCAGTTTAGGAGCACACTTTTTGGGACAATTTAAAAGAAATGTTCTTGTAAAGTTGTATTTTCATTGAGAAATTATAATTAACTTGGACCCTGTAATGTCAGCTCATGTTAAATCTTAATATTGGCAGTGTTTGGAAATCTGTTCTAACATACTGAAATGGAGACTATACTGTCCAGTACATTAGAAGGTGTTCTGCTTTTTACAAATAAAAAGCACAGGTTTCTCTCTTGTTTTGTACAGATGTTTTCAAACAAATCGGGTCTTTACTGCAGATAACACACATGGATCTTGTCTCACACAGTAGAATTACTGAGTTTTGACAACTGCACTGCAGTTCCTGGACTCACCAGCACTCTTTAGACAACATATTTAAACAGTCATCTCTACATCTGTAAAGTTGTATTTTCATTAAGAAATTATAATTAACTTGGACCCTGTAATGTCAGCTCATGTTAAATCTTAATATTGGCAGTGTTTGGAAATCTGTTCTAACATACTGAAATGGAGACTATACTGTTCAGTACATTAGAAGGTGTTCTGCTTTTTACAAATAAAAAGCACAGGTTTCTCTCTTGTTTTGTACAGATGTTTTCAAACAAATCGGGTCTTTACTGCAGATAACACACATGGATCTTGTCTCACACAGTAGAATTACTGAGTTTTGACAACTGCACTGCAGTTCCTGGACTCACCAGCACTCTTTAGACAACATATTTAAACAATCATCTCTTCATTACCAAATAGGCCTATTTCCTACATACACTAAATCACACTGGGGAGAAAAAAATGTTGCACTGCACTGGTTTAGCATGTATTTATACAGCCCGTTCTCATCCTTTGGCGTCATACATGTGACGCTTTGTACATTTCGTTGAAATCTTACGCACATGGCATCCTTTAGCATTAATATGAGACGCAGAACCCAAGGCGTCATATAGGTGACGCTCGTCTAAATCCAACGCACATGGCATCGTTTAGCGTGAATATGAGACGCAGATCCCAAGGCGTCGTAACCGTACCCTACCCCAGACCTAAACCTACTCATAACAGTTGCTTGTTATATTGACGCTAAAGGATGCCATGTGCGTAAGATTTCGACGAAATGTCATAAGGCGTCACCTATATGACGCCAAAGGATGAGAATGCGTTGATTTATATGATGCCAAATAATTGTGTAAAAAAAGTGCTTTATGTGCAGCCCAGAGACACATGATAGCAAGATACAATATTTATGGTTATTAAAGGCCATCCAAGTTGCCCTGTTTACAATGAGCCCAAAGTGTGTCAGACCACATCTGGTGATACGAAATAGTTCCACCATAAGGACAAATGTGCCATTTTTGACAATGGCAACATGTGATACCTTTCATTTGCAGGTACAGGATTGTTCCCAGTTCTGTGGTTGAGATGTACTTTTTACATAATGATGAATAAAAAGAGATTATATGGAGCTCAGTTGGGAGATGTCAATTATGAAAGAGTTGTCTATTATTGATTGCTTAAAGGACAAGTTTGGTATTTTACACTTAAAGCCCTGTTTTAAGATCGTTTCTGATGAAATAGAACGGTTAAGATTAAAATTTGGACACATGCTGCTGTCCCGAGAATTTTCGGTTTCTGTGGTTGTACATTAAAGTACCAGAATGAAATGAATCAAAGTAGGCTACTCAGTGCGGTACATTTTTCTTGTCAATGTTTTACTATTATAATGTTTTTGGGTTAATATTAGATAGCAGTTTGTGCAACATCCATATAACAGGATTAATATTACAGCTGCATTAATGTTTGTGTTGCATTTTATTGTTGTAGATGTAGGCTGCTGCTAATTATAACTACTTATACTGACATCCACTTATCTCTTAAAAAGTCAACTATATGTTGGAAAAATTGTGATCTCCAAATTAATTTAATAATCTAATTAAATAACTAATGGTTATCGCCCATTTGCTTCTGTTATGGAACAGTTGTTAAACCTATGAAATTAGATAATTATGCTGCATGTCACAACATTATGGACAAAATCTATACCTGAATAACATATCACAATTTACATGTCTAAAGCACATTTCTTACCTCTATTATTTCAAGACATGTGAACTGTTTTAGACTTTTGTCTAGGAAGTCACCGGAGAAGTCGTCAGAATCTTTTAGATCTTGAAATAGGTTGATCCAGAACTGTGCATGCTGCCTCCTCAAAAATCCCCACCAATGCTCTATCCGTTGGTTATGATTGCTTGAGCCACACAAATAGCAATTTCTCGAAAAGTCGTCCATTTGATCATGTCTCATGAAGATCTGCATCTGTTCCATGTAACAGTTCTCTGTCCCTAAGTCTGAGCGAATTCGGGTGGCTGTCCCATTCCTTGATAACACCGCATCAATAAAGTATCCGGCGATGACCTTGGGACTTGTAGAGTATGTAGCCATATCACCATTCGTGAAAACCCGTCGATTGCACCATTGATGCAGATCCCATATGGTTTGAGTTTATCATATGAATCAATATGCCATAAAAAGTTTGGGCCTGGATTATGATACAAACGTCGCCGAAGACGATTCTGGCACCTCAGTTGCACTCCATGGGGATCCATGGATCCATGGATCCAAACTTGAAAGGCGGGACATGTTACGTCTATGCAATCCAGCTAAAATAGAGCTCCTGGCAGGATTTTGAGGGATCTCATTAATTCAGAAAAACAGAACAAAATATTTTTTATGAAAAATGATCTCATAATTCTGAGATTAACTCAATAATTCAGAAAAACGTACTCGGTTACTAACGTAACCTCGGTTCTCTCTAGAGAGGGAACGAGTACTGCGTAATAGCTTTACGCTAGGGGAAAAACTCTTTTCCACGAGATATTGAAGCCAAAAATTATCCTTAATTTTTTATTAATGTAAAACGCTTTGCAGCAGCAAGCAGACATAGGCGAAACAGCTCGCGCGCCTATTGGTTGCTCTTGCGGCAAATGCACCAGCCTATCGAGAGAGACTCTGCGTGACGTAATGACCAATGGGGGCACTCAGATAGCACTGAATTTTATACCGCCAAAAGCTTAACTTGTAAGGTGGGTACCTACAGGTTATAGTATTTTATAAATGTAGACGGCGAAGCCCAGCCCGCGGCCGTACAGATATCTTGCAGGGAAACCCCGCTCGACCAAGCCCACGAAGAGGCCACGCCTCTCGTGGAGTGCGCTCTGACACCCAAGGGGCACTGTAAGCCCTTTGCAGAGTAAGCGAGCGCAATGGCATCCACTATCCATCTGGATAGGCTCTGTTTTGAGGCGGCGAGTCCCTTGGAACGCCCGCCAAACAAAACGAAAAGCTGCTCCGTCTGTCTGAAAACAGACAAGCGTGACACATAAGCTCTCAATGCCCTGACGGGGCAAAGGAGACTCGCGTCCTCCTCCTCACTGAGAACCGGAAGGGCAGACAGGGAAATTACCTGGGCCCTAAACTGTGTATTGAGGGATTTCGGGACATACCCGTGCTTAGGTTTGAGAATGACCTTCGAGTCATTAGGCCCAAACTCCATACACGACGCGCTTACTGAAAGCGCCTGCAAGTCCCCTATGCGCTTCACTGAAGCGAGAGCCATGAGAAACACTGTTTTGAACAACAGGTGTTTCATGCCCACCAGCTGGATTGGCTCGAACGGGGCGCCTTTCATGGCCTCCAGGACCGTGGAAAGGTCCCACGTCGGGACTGAAGGGGGCCTGGGAGGGTTCAGCCTCCGAGCTCCCCCAAGGAAACACACGACTAAGTCGTTTTTCCCCAGCGACTGGCCAGACACCGGTTTTGCAAACGTTGCTATGGCCGCCACATATACTTTGAGCGTGGATGGGGTCCTACCCTTATCCAGTAGCTCTTGAAGGAAGGAAAGCACTTCCGAAACCCCGCATTCCACAGGTGAAAAGCTCTGGGCTTGACACCATGCAGAGAAAACAGACCATTTCGAGGAGTAGAGCCGCCTGGTAAACGGAGCTCTAGCCTGAGCGATCGTGTTTAACACTCCTTCTGGGAGGCTAGCGGGTACCCGTTGATGGCCCATGCGTGCAGGGACCACAACTCCGGGCGAGGGTGCCAAATCGAGCCCTCCGCCTGAGAGAGGAGGTCTCTCCTCAATGGTACAGGCCATGGGGCAGTGCTGGTCAGCTGCATCAGGGCAGGGAACTACGTCTGGTTTGTCCAGAGCGGAGCTACGAGCAGCACTGGGCATCCTGATTCGTTCCAACACCTGAGGCAGGAGCGAGACAGGAGGAAAAGCATATAGGGGGCAGCGGGGCCAAACATGAGCCAGCGCGTCCTTGCTTTTCGAGAAAAACTCCGGGCAATGAGCGTTTTCGTGGGACGCGAATAGGTCCACCTGTGCTCTGCCGAACGTTTTCCACAGCAGCTGGACCGTCTGCGGGTGCAGCGACCATTCCCCTGCTGGAACATTGTTCCTGGACAGTCTGTCTGGTCCCACATTCAGGTGACCAGGCACGTGCGCTGCTCTCAGTGAGAGCAGGCTGTGCTGAGCCCAGACCAGGAGGCGTTCCGTCAGCCTGTGAAGGTTTCGTGACCTGACGCCGCCCTGGCGATTTATGTATGCCACCACTGACATGTTGTCCGACCGGACCAAGACGTGGTGGCCTGTTACCTGGGGACAAAAACGCCGTAGCGCTTTGTCGACTGCTATCATCTCCAAGCAGTTTATGTGAAGGAGCTTTTCCCGTTCTGACCACAGGCCAGCTAGCAGGTCTGCCCTCGAGCAGCGCTCCCCACCCCGAGGTGGAGGCGTCCGTAGACACCACCTTCACACTCGAAGCGGTCCCCAGACTCACACCTGACTGATACCAGTCGGTTATTTTCCAAGGTTCCAGAGCTGAAACACACTGTAGGTTGACCCTGAGGCGAAACAGACCCGCTGTCCATGCCCTGGGTGGAACCCGCGCTTTCAGCCACATCTGCAGTGGGCGCATGCGAAGCAAGCCCCACTGGAGTACAGAGGCCGCTGAGGCCATCAGCCCCAGCATTTTCTGAAACCTTTTGAGCGGAACTATCGAGCCGTGGCGGAAGGATTTCGCGACGCGCTGAATATTTAGTCCGCACTCTGGTGACAGGCGTGCCGTCATGGATAGCGAGTCTAACACTGTTCCCAGAAAGGAAATTTTCTGACTGGGAGACAGTGAGCTCTTCGCCCAATTGACTGTGAGGCCCAGCTCCTCGAGGTGCTCGAGTAATGCGGCCCTGTGTTCTATGAGCTCCGATCGTGATCGAGCTAGAATCAGCCAATCGTCCAAGAAGTTCAGGACTCGCATGCCCTGAAGTCTCGTGAATGTACGAGGTGCTAGGGACAGGCCGAACGGCAGGACTGTGTATTGATATGCTTGGCCCTCGAAAGCGAATCTCAAGAATCGCCTGTGATGGGACGCTATTTGGAAATAGGCGTCTTTCAGATCTATTGACATAAACCAGTCCCCATGGCGCACTTGCGCGAGGATTTTCCTGGTCGTAAGCATTCTGAACTGGCGCTTCACAAGCGCTCTATTCAGCTGTCGCAGATCTAAAATGGGTCTGAGACCTCCATCTTTTTTCGGTACCAGAAAATATCTGCTGTGTAGGCCCCCTTTGCTCTGAGCTTGAGATAAAGGTTGTATAGCACCTTTGCTCAGTAGTTTCGCTATCTCGGCTCGAAGTAGATGAGATACTTCGTTTTCCACCGTCGTCTCGACGCGCGCCGTATAACGGCGGGGACGTCGAGCGAACTGTAGCGAATAGCCTCTTTTTATAGTGTTCAGCACCCATTCTGATACCCCAGGAAGCTGTGCCCACACTTTCGCGTGAATAGCTAGGGGTAGAATGAGATCTGGGCTCTGGCCGAGACATAGTGACGGCAAGAGAGCTCCGGCGTGCTGTAACGCAGACACTGTGTTTACAGTGTGTGAGGCGGGGGCGCGCCGATCGCGGCGGGCAGCCTGGCCGCGCTCAAAACCCTTATAGCAGTTTGCTGAGGGAGAGAGAGCGGGGCGAGCCCCGTGGGGCTTAACATGTCTGTGAGTGAATGTGGGCGCAGGACAGCGGGCACATTTACTGCACTGAAAAACACCGTCGGCCTGAGCTGACTGAATGCGTGTTGGTTTCGTTTTCACAGAACCCGTGGGACATGTGGTGTGTAGTGTTTGTGGGCACTGAGACGTAGGCACATTCACTACATTTAGTGCACAATCGACATGAGGCGATTTTGTTTGTGCGAGCCCTGCATTTTTGCGGGCTGTGTTTGTGTGTAGAAATGAGCCCTGGGTTGTAGGCATTTTCAATACACTCATAACACCATCGGCTGTGGCCGGAATACCAGAAAATACACCATTTATGTGATTTATCTGGGTCGCCGTGGGAACAGCATTTGTGTGCAGGCAAGCGGGCATGGTACTGGCTTGCTTACTGCAAAATACACTGGAACAGTCACATTTTCTGGAACTGAACGAGCGAAATTTTCCGTGGAAGTCTGGCCACGGCGAGACTGAAACACCGTCGATTTCCTAGGAGGCTAGGAAGACTTGTGTTGGTTTCGTTTTACAGAAACCGTGGTAGTGTTTGTGGGCACTGGGTTGTGGGCACATTCACTACATTTAATGCACAATTGACATGCGTCGATTTCATTTGTGTGAGCCCTGTACCGTGGCGGGCTGTGTTTGTGTGTAGAAATGAACACTGGGCTGTGAGCATTTTATTACACTTATAACACCATCGGCTGTGGCCGGAAAACCAGAAATACAATGATTACATGATTTTTCTGGGTCGCCGTGGAAACGGCCTTTATGTGCAGGCAAGCGGGCCGTGGTACCAGCTTGTTTACTGCAAAATACACTGGAACAGTCGCATTTTCTGGAACTGAACGAGCGAAAAGTTTCGGTGGAAGTCTGGCCGCGGCGAGACTAAATTTTTACCTGCTGCGAGAGCCGGGATCGAACACGGGTCTCTCGCGTGAAAGCTTCGGGTTCCGCCACTGGGCCACAGGGAGAACTACACTAGCGCAAGCAGATAAGAGAGTGTCATCACAGTTTTGTGTGTGTCAGCGTTTGTATGCAGGTGTGCGTGTTATACAACAGGCTCATTGCTGCAATAATGACATTTTCAGCCGCTCAAACTAGGAGCTGAGAAATGTTTAAGAAATGGAGATTAGTCCGGCCTCGGCGGGGACTAAAACACACTCTTTTCTCATTTGCCGGTGACGCACGCCCATGGGGGGCGGGGTAGATTTCTTATAACGTAAAGAAAGCTAGCCGCGGTTTAAGGGCTCGCGGTCTTGATGCTGGCCCGTTTCCTTGACGACTCGCGGACAGAAGGCGGAGGTCCACAGAGCTCGCCTGTTGCGCGGGCGCCTCCCAATCGAGGCCGATGCTTTCCACGGCCTGAGAGAGCAGACGCATCAGCTCAGTCTCAATGCCGTTTCTCTTACCAGTGGTCTGGCGGGAAACGCTAGCGGAGGGGAGGTCCACGGAGCTTGCCCAATCCTCGCTATCGGATGCCAGAAGAGAACACGCCTCGGTGGGTTCGTCGAACTCGTGGACGGACGCGGCGGCAGGCGGCGGCCGATGTCCGTCAGTGAGCGACTCGAGCGAAGGCACCATAGGCAAAAACTCGCAATGAGGGCATCCGCCGTCAGCGAGCGCGAGAGCCGCGTGATCCTCACCCAGGCAGGAAACACAGATGACGTGCGGTCTCCGTCGCTGAGCGGGGCGCGGCACGAGCCACAGGATGGCATCTTTAAAAAGACGCAGCTCTTTTGTGATGAGAAGTGTGAGTCGCGTCAAGTAAGCGAGCAAACACTCTCAGCAGAGTAAAGATACACAGAGTATAAAAGGATATAGAACGCCGGAAAGCGCAGCAGGTACGGCAGTTGAAGGCGGCGAGGCCAGCGACTCCAGAGCTCGTCCAGCTGAAAGGCTTGCTTCGACGGCGCGGCTTCTCACTCCGGATCCAGAGATGCGTGTGCGTCGCTGAAGAGATAAAAATCAGCTTGTACCAGCCTAACGAGCATATTTATAGGGTGAGACCACGCCCTTTCTGGCGGGACGTGACGATATGGGCGTGAATTGCCCCCATTGGTCATTACGTCAATCAGAGTCTCTCTCGATAGGCTGCTGCATTTGCCGCAAGAGCAACCAATAGGCGCGCGAGCTGTTTCGCCTATGTCTGCTTGCTGCTGCAAAGCGTTTTACATTAATAAACAATTAAGGATAATTTTTGGCTTCAATATCTCGTGGAAAAGAGTTTTTCCCCTAGCGTAAAGCTATTACGCAGTACGAGAGATACTCTCGTAAGAGAACAGAACAAATACATTTTATTTCAAGAAAAAAATTCTCATAATTTTGAGATAATTAAGTCATTAATTCAGAAAAACAGAGCAAAAACTTTTTATTCATGAAAAATGATCTCGTAATTGAGATAATTAACTCGTTAATTCAGAAAAACAGAGTAAATTTTTTTTCCTCAAGCGAATGCAATACGCTTCCGTAGTACATAGCTGTCACGGACTGGTTGAGGTAAACACGAGAAGCAGGATCTCAGTTGCAGCAGTCTTTATTAACAAACTAAATACGCACGGTGATGAACAGAGAGAACAGAAACAACCATGTATAAAGCAACAACGACCGACCAGGAACAGACTGAAACAGGGCTTAAATACAGAGGGAACAGATAAGTGAAACAAGACACAGCTGGGGCAAATGCAAATGAACTGATAATGACAGGTAAACAGGTGAATTAACTAAACACTAACGAGGAGTGGGAAAATGGAAACAGGACTGAACCAAATACACAAATAACGGGGAAAACACAGGACATACATGTGACAGAAGCCCCCCCTCCTGCAGGGCGCGACCTCGGAGAAGGAGAAGGCTCTGTGCTGGACGGGACCAGCGGAGAAGGCTCGGCAGGGCTGGACCAGCGGTGAAGGCTCTGTGCTGGACGGGACCAGCGGTGAAGGCTCTGTGCTGGACGGGACCAGCGGTGAAGGCTCTGTGCTGGACGGGACCAGCGGCGAAGGCTCTGTGCTGGACGGGACCAGCGGCGAAGGCACTGGGCTGGACGGGACCAGCGGTGAAGGCTCTGGGCTGGAGGTCTCGGCGGGATGAGGCTCTGGGACTATGGCCCTCCTGGCAGCACGTGCTGATATCAGCGGCTCGGCCACGCAGGAACCCAGTCCTGGACGGCCATATACTGATCCGGTGGCTGGTTTGATGGTAGGCGTGGTGGAGATGGCTGGAGATGGTGGTTGAGTGGCAGTCATCAACCTCACCTATGGTGAAGGTTGAGCCACTCAACCACAGCACATGGTCCAGGTACTGGGCAAATGAGCCTGGGATTGCCGCCGCTGGAGCTTGCTGGTATAGGATATCATCCAACCCACACCAAAACACGGTCTTTTGGACATCATCTGCCCAGCTTACCCCTTCAGAGAGCTCCAGGAATTCGGCCACATATTCCTCGATGTGACGACCGTCCTGGAAACAGGTCAGAAGAGGGTTGGTGGAGTTGGAAGGGGTGATGAAAATGCCCATCTTAACCCGTAGTTTGCGGTCGGTCATTCTGTCACGGGCTGGTTGAGGTAAACACGAGAAGCAGGATCTCAGTTGCAGCAGTCTTTATTAACAAAATAAATACGCACGATGATGATCAGAGAGAACAGAAACAACCATGCATAAAGCAACAACGACCAACCAGGAACAGACTGAAACACAGGGCTTAAATACAGAGGGAACAGATAAGTGAAACAAGACACAGCTGGGGCAAATGAACTGATAATGACAGGTAAACAGGTGAATTAACTAAACAGTAATGAGGAGTGGGAAAATGGAAACAGGACTGAACCAAATACACAAATAACGGGGAAAACACAGGACATACATGTGACACTAGCTTCATATTTATCTTCATTTTTATGTAGGACAGGAAATAAGAAATAAGAAAAATATGACCAGGAAAAAACACTGACTCATTAGTACAGGATGTAATGATAGATTAAACACTTGTCTAGCACACACTGTGTCTTTTCTGGATGTGAAAAAAAAATCACCATACCTGAGAGGCCCTTGGAGGAAGTGTGCTATTTAAACCTAATGGCTTGTGTGAGTCAAAAATAGCAAAAGTCATTTGTTGTGAAAGTTTCAGCAGTGCTTTCGAATAAATCATCTCTCTCTCTCTCTCTCTCTCTCTCTCTCTCTCTCTCTCACACACACACACACACACATCGAGAGTATTAATTATTAAGTTCGGTTTTATAAAGATGAAAATAGGTGTGGATTGGGCTGATCTTCGAGGTAAGAAACCCAGGCAATGGCTGAACATTTAACACAGTTCCCTTTCGAACGGTCACTTCGTATTGCGTAGCTATACGCAGTGGGGAAACTCCTTTTCCTCGATTTACTGAAGCCTTTAGGTAAAGCGCATTTGCAGCTGCACAGCTAGAACATGAGCGTCTGGCTCGCTGATAGGCTGCGCTGCGGCAACTGCACATCCAATGGCGAAACAGGCCTCTTAGCCCCGCCCTGCGGCTGATGTCCAACGCTAGCCGAGCGCTTCCCGCCGGAGTCATCCTAGCACGCAAAGGAAAGAGAGGGCGCGTGTCTCGCGCTTGCCGGACCACCCTCAAAGAAGCCAGCAAAACTTCCCACAGCCCCCTGTTCAGTTCAGGCGGCTGGGGATTTTATTATTGTAAACAGGCCCGCAGCAGTGAGCGCGTCTTTGCAAACCCAAATAAAGCACACGAGCACAACACATGGGTTCACGGTCCCCCTTCACTAGGCGGCCCCTCCCCTGTTGTAACACTGACTTCCCCACACGCATATGCTTGTGCAGTCAGTCCAACATTCAATGTGTGCACAAATCACAATATATGGGTTCACGGTCCCCCTTCACTAGGCGACCCCTCCCCTGTTGTAACACTGACTTCCCCACACAGCAGTCTTTATTAACAAAATAAATACGCACGATGATGATACGCAAATACGCAAATGCTTGTACAGTCAGTCCAACACTCAATGTGTGCTTGTACAGTCAGTCCAACACTCAATGTGTGCAAAAATCACAATATAAGGGTATCAGGTCCCCCTATGTTAGGTGGCCCGTCCCAATCAGTGTGTCAAACCCTAGCCACACGGGTTATAGCCTGGCAAGCTATCCCCGATGTGTCGAGTTGGGTTATAATAAACACTATAAAGCGAGGCTACTCGCTCCAATTCGCTCACAGACCCCCAAAGTTTCATGCGGTTCTCGAGACTTAGGTGAGAAGCAACGTGGGTCACATGCTTCGCACCGATGTACATAATTCATTAGCAAAAGGGTCAATAGAATTAGTCCCACCTGTGCTAAAACATACAGGTTTTTACAGCCGCTATTTTCTAATTCCGAAAAATGACGGCGGCCTCAGACCCACTCTAGATCTGAGACATTTAAACAAAGCTCTCATGAGACGGCCGTTCAAAATGTTAGCTATCAGTTTCACAAGCACAACACATGGGTTCACGGTCCCCCTTCATCTGGTGGCCCCTCCCCCGTTGTAACACTGACTTCCCCACACGCAAATGCTTGTACAGTCAGTCCAATACTCAATGTGTGCACAAATCACAATATAAGGGTATCAGGTCCCCCTACGTTAGGTGACCAGCCCCAATCAGTGTGTCAAGCCCTAGCCACACGGGTTCTAGCCTGGCTAGCTATCTCCGATGTGTCGAGTTGGGTCATAAACACTATAAAGCGAGGGTACTCGCTCCAATTCGCTCGCAGACCCCCGAAATTTCTGGCGGTTCTCGAGACTTAGGTGAGAAGCAACATGGGTCACGTGCTTCGCACCGAAGTACAGAATCTATTAGCAAAAGGGGTGATAGAATTAGTCCCCCCCGTGCTAAAACATATGGGTTTTTACAGCCGCTATTTTCTGATCCCGGAAAAAAAGACGGCGGTCTCAGACCCATTCTAGATTTGAGACATTTGAACAAAGCTTTCATGAGACGGCCGTTCAAAAGGTTAACTATCAAACATATCCTCGCGCAAGTGCGCCCGGGGGATTGGTTTGTCACAATGGATCTGAAAGATGCTTACTTTCACATTCAAATAAATCCTCGTCACAGGCCATTCTTGAGATTCGCCTTCGAGGGCCAGGCTTATTAATACACCGTTCTGCCGTTCGGTCTATCGTTGGCACCCTGTACATTCATAAAGTGTGTGGATGCAGCGCTTTCTCCTCTGAGACATCAGGGAGTGCGTGTGTTTAAATTTTCTCGACGACTGGTTGGTGCTGGCACAGTCGAGAATCGAGCTATTAGCTCACAGGGATTTGATTCCCGGCCATCTAAAATGCCTGGGTTTCACAATCAATGTTTCAAAAAGCCAACTAACCCCCAGCCAGAGCGTGATCTTTCTGGGCACAGTTTTAGACTCAAGAGCTATGACAGCGCGACTCACACCAGAGCGCGCGCTCTCGGTGCGAGCGCTTGCAGGCACTTTCAGATTGCGCGAGCGCGCGCCACTGAAGAAATTTCAGAAACTGCTTGGTCTCATGGCAGCAGCATCGCCAGTACTCCGCATGGGATTACTGCGCATGCGCCCGATGCAGCATTGGCTGAAACGCCGTGTGCCAACTCATGCATGGCAGTCAGGCAGCTTGCGCGTTATGGTGAATCACGGTTGTTTAAGAACCCTGATTCCCTGGCAGGCTCAGAACTGGCACCACGAGGGGGTGATTTTCGCCTCGAGAATCAACACCCACTGCAAATTGTTCTTCTCGAAGAACAGGGACGCGCTGGCCCATGTCTGGCCCAACCGTCCCCTTTATGCCTTACCCCCCCGTCTCGGTGATTCCACAAGTCATCAAACGGGTCAGAGAGAGCGGGTGCCCAGTCCTTCTGGTGGCCCCTCTCTGGAAAACCAGACCGTGGTTCCCGGAACTGGTTCAGTTATCGGACACAATCCCATGGCCTGTCCCACTGAGGAAAGACCTCCTCAGACAGGCGAACGGGACATTGTGGCATCCGAGACCCGATTTATGGGCCCTCCATGTTTGGCCCCTCAACAGGTACCCAAGGACCTTCCTGAGAAGGTTTTAAGCACTATATCTGAAGCCAGGGCCCCGTCGACTCGGCGCCTGTATGCTTCAAAATGGTCAGGTTTTTCCAGCTGGTGCTCGAAAAATCAGGCTGACCCAGAGTCATGTGAGATATCTGTGGTTCTCTCATTCTTACAGGAGCTGCTGGACGCGGGTCGCTCCCCGTCCTCGCTCAAAGTGTATGTGGCAGCCATAGCAGCACATCATGTTCTTACGGCTGGCCAGTCACTGGGAAGAAACGACTTGGTCGTAAGATTCCTGGAAGGTGTGAGGAGAATGAACCCCTCCAGACCTCCGTCTGTGCCACCTTGGGACCTCTCCACGGTCCTGGGGGCTCTGAAAGGTCTGCCTTTCGAACCGCTCCAATCGGTTGATCTAAAAACCCTTTCGCTGAAGACCGCTCTCCTTATGGTGTTGGCATCTATCAAGCGAGTGGGAGATCTGCAGGCGCTCTCTGTGAGCCCTGCATGTTTGGAGTTGGGTCCAGATGACTCCAGAGTCATCCTCAAGCCCAGACATGGTTACGTTCCTAAAGTGCTCTCAACACTGTTCAGAGCACAGGTGGTGACATTATCAGCCCTCCCTCCTTCTGCAGAGGACGGAGAGGTTAATCTTCTCTGCCCTGTTAGAGTGCTGAGAATCTATCGGGAGCGTTCTGCGTCTTTTAGACAATCAGAGCAGCTTTTTGTCTGCTTTGGTGGTAGATCCAAGGGGGATCCAGTCACTAAGCAAAGACCGTCTAGATGGATAGTGGATGCTATTTCTATGGCTTATACCGTAGTGGGTGAAGTTTGCCCTATAGGTATCAAGGCCATACGACCAGAGGTATGGCCTCGTCATGGGCTTGGTCATCTGGCATGCCCATTAGTGATATATGTGATGTGGCCGGCTGGTTCTCGCCTTCCACATTTATGAGTTTCTATAATAGGGAAGGGCCTTCCCTGCAGGCGAAGGTGCCTTCAGTATGATTAAGACCCGTCGGTGGCCGGTCTTGTCATATATTACTGTGCACTATCAAATTCACATATATATATACAAAACCCGCTGCTGGCCGGTTGTATTTCATGCATAAACCCGCTGTTGCCGGTTATATTTACATATATATAAAGCCCGCTTTTGGCCGGTTATATGACATATATAAAACCCGCTTTGCCGGTAATATTCCATACATATATAAAACCCGCTTTGGCCGGTTATAATTTCATATATAAACCCACTTGACTGGTTATATGTTCATATACTAATAACCCCGACAGTGTCTGGGTTCATTGGTGTAGTATGTTGGGTTATTTCTAACTGAAATGTACTATTTTAGACCTGACGGTGTCTTGTCTATTTATACATAATTATGCGGTTATGGCTTGTTCTGTATGCTCAGGGGCCTGAGTTGCAGTGGCAGCCAGTTACTCAGTGCGGCGTTTTGCATGGCGCCCCCACTGCGTATAGCTACGCAATACGAAGTGACCGTTCGAAAGGGAACTACTCGGTTACTCACGTAACCTCAGTTCCCTGAGTTAGGGAACGAGTATTGCGTAGCCAGCCGCAGTCGTTAAACCTGCTATAATGGCGAATTCGGGGACTATTATAGACTGAGGTCATGCCCCCTTGGCGGGCTCTGACGTGCGACCAATGAGATCACTCTGCGTCATACACGTCAGAGCCCGCCAAGGGGGCGTGACCTCAGTCTATAATAGTCCCCGAATAGTGCGCGCCCGCGCCATTGGATGTGCAGTTGCCACAGAGCAGCCTATGAGCGAGCCAGACGCTCATGTTTTAGCTGTGCAGCTGCAAATGCGCTTTACATAAAGGCTTCAGTAAATCGAGGAAAAGGAGTTTCCCCACTGCGTATAGCTACGCAATACGAAGTGACCGTTCGAAAGGGAACTGAGGTTACGTGAGTACCCGAGTAGATATCAGTGCTTCAGAGGAACAGGCATAGACTCAGTTCTCTTACGAGAGTATCTCTCGTACTGCGTAATAGCTTACGCTAGGGGAAAAACTCTTTTCCACGAGATATTGAAGCCAAAAATTATCCTTAATTTTTTATTAATGTAAAACGCTTTGCAGCAGCAAGCAGACATAGGCGAAACAGCTCGCGCCCATATTGGCTGCTCTTGCGGCAAATGCAGCAGCCTATCGAGAGAGACTCTGCGTGACGTAATGACCAATGGGGGCAACTCGCGCCCATATCGTCACGTCCCGCCAGAAAAGGCGTGGTCTCACCCTATAAATATGCTCGTTAGGCTGGTACAAGCTGATTTTCATCTCTTCAGCGAAGCACACGCATCGCTGGATCCGGAGTGAGAAGCCGCGCCGTCGAAGCAAGCTTTCAGCGGGACGAGCTCTGGAGTCGCTGGCCTCGCCGCCTTCAACTGCTGTACTTGCTGCGCTTTCCGGCGTTCTATATCCTTTTATACTCTGTGTATCTTTACTCTGCTGAGAGTGTTTGCTCGCTTACTTGACGCGACTCACACTTCTCATCACAAAAGAGCTGCGTCTTTTTAAAGATGCCATCCTGTGGCTCGTGCTGCGCCCCGCTCAGCGACGGAGACCGTCACGTCATCTGTGTGTCCTGCCTGGGTGAGGATCACGCGGCCCTCGCGCTCGCTGACGGCGGATGCCCTCATTGCGAGCTTTTGCCTATGGTGACTCTGAGGACTCGCCTGGCATCATTCTCCGAGCCTTCACCACAGCCCGCCGTGGTGCCGCGCCGCAAGAAGCGCCGCACCCAGCGCGCTCCCAAGCTTTCTCCAGCCCGCCAAAGCTCGCCGGTTCGCCCGCCAGCTTCGCAGGCTTCGCTCGCTCACTGACGGACAACGGCCGCCGCCTGCCGCCGCGTCCGTCCACGAGTTCGACGAACCCACCGAGGCGTGTTCTCTTCTGGCGTCCGATAGCGAGGATTGGGCGAGCTCCGTGGACCTCCCCTCCGCTAGCGTTTCCCGCCAGACCACTGGTAAGAGAACCGGCATTGAGACTGAGCTGATGCGTCTGCTCTCTCAGGCCGTGGAAAGCATCGGCCTCGATTGGGAGGCGCCCGCGCAACCGCCGCGCAACAGACTGGACGGACGCTTTCTCGGAAATGACGAGGCTCCGTCAAAGTCACAGCCCGCGCCCTTCCTCCCGGAACTTCACGAGGAAGTGACTAAATCGTGGAACGCCCCCTTTTCCGCCAGGCTGCGTACCTCTGCCTCTGCTGCTTTCTCCTCGGTGGATGGCGCGAAGGACAGAGGGTACCTTTCCGTTCCCCCTGTGGAACCAGCTGTAGCGTCTCATCTCTGCCCACCCTCCGCTGGACGGCGCGCTCACACGACGCTACCATCTAAAGCCTGCCGATTGACGTCAGCCATGCACTGACGCGCTTACACCGCCGCCGGGCAAGCAGTTTCAGCGCTGCACACTATGGCTATCCTGCGGATCTTCCAGGCCGACCTTCTCCTTAAACTGGACGAGGAAGGACCCGCAGCGATCTGCGTGGCAGACCTGAGAAGCGCTACAGACCTCGCTCTTCGCGCTGCTAAAGCCACTGCACAGGCCATAGGACGGAATATGGCCTCTCTCACCGTGGCTGAGAGACACTTATGGCTGCCGCTGTCCGAGATGACGGAAGCCGAGCGCTCTGTGTTCCTCGACGCGCCCATTTCACCAGCGGGCTTCTTCGGATCTGCCGTCAAAGATTTCGCGGACAGATTCATGGAGGTGCAAAAGACTTCGCAGGCTATGAAGCACTTCCTTCCGAAGCGCTCGAGCCCCGCTACAGAACAGCCGTCTGCTCGCAGCTCTCAGCCGCAGCCTGCACCGCCCGCCGCCGCCGCCGCTTCACAGCGCCGCCACGCCCGAGACCAAAGACCGCGCTCTCGCTCTGCTGGACGCCGCCCCCCTCAGCGCGGGCCCTGGCCGAGGATTGAGATCAAGCCCGAGGCCTCAAAGTCTTCCTAGCCATTCTAGGAAAGCGACGGTGTTCAGATCCCGCTGCGGCCGGATTTCCACCAAAACTTCTCGCTCGGTCAGTTCCAAGCATCGCGACTGTCCCAGTGTATTTCGCAGTGAGCCAGCCGGTGTCTCAGCCCGTTTGCCTGCGCACAAAAGCCGTTTTTACGGCTACCCAGATAAATCCAATAAAGAGTGCATTTTCTGGTGTTCCGGCCACGGCCGATGCCCACCCAGTGCCCATTCCCACACCCAGACACAGCCCGCCACGGTGCAGGGCTAGCACAAATAAAATCGACTCAGGTCGATTGTGCAAACAATGTAGTGAACGCGCCCATGTCACAATGCCCGCTCACACTGCATGCTGCGTGTCCCTTGGTTTCTGTAAAAACGAAACCAACACACATTAAGTCGGCTCCGACCGACAATTTTTTCAGTGTAGTAAATGTTCCCGCAGTCCCGTGCCCACATTTTCTCACAGTCACGCCGAATCCTACGGGATCTGCCCCGCTCACTTTTTCTGCACAATCTGCCATGAAAAAGCTGAGCGCGGCCAGGCTGCCCGCTGTGATCAGCGCGCCCCCCGCCTCGAACGCTGTAAACACGTGTTGTGTTCCCAGTA
Source organism: Rhinichthys osculus (assembly GCA_029959095.1). Lineage (NCBI taxonomy): Eukaryota > Metazoa > Chordata > Actinopteri > Cypriniformes > Leuciscidae > Rhinichthys > Rhinichthys osculus. The sequence continues at coordinate 22,489,467 of JARWKJ010000008.1, forward strand.
TACCAGGGCTCTCGAGCTGCCGTTTTGCCGCGGCCAGAGCCCGGATTTCATTCTGCCTCTAGCTATTCACGCAGATGCGTGGTCAAAGCTTCCCGGGGTATCAGAATGGGTGCTGAACACTATAAAGAGAGGCTATTCGCTACAATTCGCTCGACGCCCGCGCCGTTATACGGTGCGTGTCGAAACTACGGTGAAATCTACTTCGTGCCGAGATAGCGAAACTACTGAGCAAAGGGGCTATAGAACCTTTATCTCAGGCTCAGAGCGAAGGGGGCCTATACAGCAGATATTTTCTGGTACCGAAAAAGGATGGGGGTCTCAGACCCATTTTAGATCTGCGACAGCTGAACAGAGCGCTTGTGAAACGCCAGTTCAGAATGCTTACGACCAGGAAAATCCTCGTGCAAGTGCGCCACGGGGACTGGTTTATGTCAATAGATCTGAAAGACGCCATTTTCCAAATATAAATAGCGTCCCATCACAGGCGATTCTTGAGATTCGCCTTCGAGGGCCAGGCATATCAATACACAGTCCTGCCGTTCGGCCTGTCCCTAGCACCTCGTACATTTACGAAGTGCATGGACGCGGCGCTCGCACCCCTGAGACTTCAGGGCATGCGAGTCCTGAACTACTTGGACGATTGGCTGATTCTAGCTCGATCACGATCGGAGCTCATAGAACACAGGGCCGCATTACTCGAGCACCTCGAGGAGCTGGGCCTCACAGTCAATTGGGCGAAGAGCTCACTGTCTCCCAGTCAGAAAATTTTCTTTCTGGGAACAGTGTTAGACTCGCTATCCATGACAGCACGCCTGTCACCAGAGCGCGGACTAAATATTCAGCGCGTCGCGAAATCCTTCCGCCACGGCTCGATAGTTCCGCTCAAAAGGTTTCAGAAAATGCTGGGGCTGATGGCCTCAGCATCCTCTGTACTCCAGTTGGCCTTGCTTCGCATGCGCCCACTGCAGATGTGGCTGAAAGCGCGGGTTCCACCCAGGGCATGGACAGCAGGTCTGTTTCGCCTCAGGGTCGACCTTCAGTGTGTTTCAGCTCTGGAACCTTGGAAAATAACCGACTGGTACCAGTCAGGTGTGAGTCTGGGGACCGCTTCGAGTGTGAAGGTGGTGTCTACGGACGCCTCCACCTCGGGGTGGGGAGCACTGCTCGAGGCCAGACCGCTAGCCGGCCTGTGGTCGGAACGGGAAAAGCTCCTTCACATAAACTGCTTGGAGATGATAGCAGTCGACAAAGCGCTACGGCGTTTTTGTCCCCAGGTAACAGGCCACCACGTCTTGGTCCGGTCGGACAACATGTCAGTGGTGGCATACATAAATCGCCAGGGCGGCGTCAGGTCACAAAACCTTCACAGGCTGACGGAACGCCTCCTGGTCTGGGCTCAGCACAACCTGCTCTCACTGAGAGCAGCGCACGTGCCTGGTCACCTGAATGTGGGACCAGATAGACTGTCCAGGAACAATGTTCCAGCAGGGGAGTGGTCGCTGCACCCGCAGACGGTCCAGCTGCTGTGGAAAACGTTCGGCAGAGCACAGGTGGACCTATTCGCGTCCCACGAAAACGCTCATTGCCCGGAGTTTTTCTCGAAAAGCAAGGATGCGCTGGCTCATGTTTTGCCCCGCTGCCCCCTATATGCTTTTCCTCCTGTCTCGCTCCTGCCTCAGGTGTTGGAACGAATCAGGGAAAACGGATGCCCAGTGCTGCTCGTAGCTCCGCTCTGGACAAACCAGACGTGGTTCCCTGCCCTGATGCAGCTGACCAGCACTGCCCCATGGCCTGTACCATTGAGGAGAGACCTCCTCTCTCAGGCGGAGGGCTCGATTTGGCACCCTCGCCCGGAGCTATGGTCCCTGCACGCATGGGCCATCAACGGGTACCCGCTAGCCTCCCAGAAGGAGTGTTAAACACGATCGCGCAGGCTAGAGCTCCGTCTACCAGGCGGCTCTACTCCTCGAAATGGTCTGTTTTCTCTGCATGGTGTCAAGCCCAGAGCTTTTCACCTGTGGAATGCGGGGTTTCGGAAGTGCTTTCCTTCCTTCAAGAGCTACTGGATAAGGGCAGGACCCCATCCACGCTCAAAGTATATGTGGCGGCCATAGCAACGTTTGCAAAACCGGTGTCTGGCCAGTCGCTGGGGAAAAACGACTTAGTCTTGCGTTTCCTTAAGGGAGCTCGGAGGCTGAACCCTCCCAGGCCCCCTTCAGTCCAGACGTGGGACCTTTCCACGGTCCTGGAGTCCATGAAAGGCGCCCCGCTCGAGCCAATCCAGCTGGTGGACATGAAACACCTGTCGTTCAAAACAGTGTTTCTCATGGCTCTCGCTTCAGTGAAGCGCATAGGGGACTTGCAGGCGCTTTCAGTAAGCGCGTCATGCATGGAGTTTGGGCCTAATGACTCGAAGGTCATTCTCAAACCTAAGCACGGGTACGTGCCGAAATCCCTCAATACACCGTTTAGGGCCCAGGTAATTTCCCTGTCCGCCCTACCGGTTCTCAGTGAGGAGGAGGACGCGAGTCTCCTTTGCCCCGTCAGGGCATTGAGAGCTTATGTGTCGCGCTCCTCTGTTTTCTGACAGACGGAGCAGCTTTTCGTTTTGTTTGGCGGGCGTTCCAAGGGACTTGCCGCCTCAAAACAGAGCCTATCCAGATGGATAGTGGATGCCATTGCGCTCGCTTACACTGCAAAGGGCCTGCAGTGCCCCTTGGCTGTCAGAGCGCACTCCACGAGAGGCGTGGCCTCTTCGTGGGCATGGTCAAGCGGGGTTTCCCTGCAAGATATCTGTATGGCCGCGGGCTGGGCCTCGCCGTCTACATTTATAAAATACTATAACCTGGAGGTACCTGCCTTATAAGCTAAGCTTTTGTCGGTCTAAAATTCAGTGCTATCTGCCCCACTGTGCGGCCCGGATGATGAGTTTACTGCAGCCCCATGAGTGTTGACACACGTATGGCCACCCAGATCAGGCTGAAAGCTTTCACCCTGGCTGCGCGTTTTATCGTCATATGATAGCCCCGCTGGGTGCTTTTTTATAAGGAATGACGCTTCCAGCCTCTCTTCCTCCACTCTATGTGAGTTTATGGTGATTATCCACTACATGAGCCCTGGGCTTCAGCCCCTGGGACTTTGGTGTTGGATCCCTGTACGCACGGCGTGTTGCATTGTGTTCCCCTAGCGTAAGCTATTACGCAGTACGAGAAATACTCTCGTAAGAGAACGTACTCGGTTACTAACGTAACCTCGGTTCTCTCTAGAGAGGGAACGAGTACTGCGTATCTTGCCGTGCTTGGAATACGCTCTGGTTCGCTTCGGCGATGAAAACCAGCTTGTACCAGCCTAACGAGCATATTTATAGGGTGAGACCACGCCTTTTCTGGCGGGACGTGACGATATGGGCGCGAGTTGCCCCCATTGGTCATTACGTCACGCAGAGTCTCTCTCGATAGGCTGCTGCATTTGCCGCAAGAGCAGCCAATAGGCGCGCGAGCTGTTTCGCCTATGTCTGCTTGCTGCTGCAAAGCATTTTACATTAATAAAAAATTAAGGATAATTTTTGGCTTCAATATCTCGTGGAAAAGAGTTTTTCCCCTAGCGTAAGCTACTACGCAGTACTCGTTCCCTCTCTAGATAGAACCGAGGTTACGTTAGTAACCGAGTACGTTTTCTTTCCCCCAAGTCAAGTTGCATGTGTTGCTGGATCAACATTTTTTTGGTTTCTAGTACAACATTCGTATTTACCAATCAGTTTTGAGGTTAGTTTCAGAGTTTGCTTTATGGCTTTAACACTATTCAACATTCTGACTTGTACCATGGTAATAACACAGTATTTTTGGAATGCCATGTATATACCATGGTACATACCAGTACCATGGCATATATCAAAGCATCATGATGATCTGACACCATTACTCTACTGCCACAGCACTTTTACTGGTAGTCGTGCCAGAAATTTGTCTTTGTGATATTGATCTGGAGTCTTTCTGAGTGAATCTGAGTAATGACTGTTCACTAGCACACTATGATCAGGAGGAAAGCCCATTACTACTGGAGCTCATATGTTCATATGTTATATATTAGATGCTCCACACTGGTGGACCCATCTGTTTCAGGACCATGCCAAAGTGAGAAATGATCCCTTATCCTAGACGTGTAGAAAATGAGGGAGAATAAATCATTTTACCCACAGAACAAATGATATGGGTTGCACCTGATCCATGCGCGTAATTTGCACGGGGGTTATGGGGGTCATAACCCCCTCAAAAATCAGATCCAGCTAATATAACCCCCCCAATATCATCACATAATTCAGATTAAAATAAATATGAAATATTCCGAATGAATACTTTTGTTCGTTTTCTTTATTAAATTCATTTGCCAGCAAGAAAGATAATATCATATTTTAAATATTCTGTAATGTACTCCCCGCCCACCGCACCGACTACTTGGTATTACCCAACCCGCTTTCTCTACCAAGTTTGTTCACTATTTTGCGCAGTCGCTGGGATGAATGGTCGGAGAAAGCTGACGGTGCATGCTAACGGATGGAAAGATGAAAAGGACACAGCCAGACAACGATTTTTCATTGTTGGTCGACACCAGCCAAAAAGAGGAAAAATCCTGACCAAACGGAGGTTAGCTGTTAAGTAAGCTCAGCGTTTCTCAAAGTGTGTGGCGCGGGCGCGGGCGTGGCCCAGTGGTGGGGAATAGAGACATGACAAATGGGGCGCAACAAACAGGTTTTGTGCCCATCTTTTTAATTCCTTTATTTATTGACCATACACTCAAAACAAAACAAAGACACATTTAAATGTAAGCCTTACTTAACGTTTTCACACGTAAGTTTAAAAGTTTTTCAAGGCGATCGTTATTGATCGTAGTATCACGGAGTATCTCATGGAGACGCGTCCTTCATTGCTTGTCACACCGCAGCCACAATAGCTGAATGACTGATGATCTGCTTTTATTTCCTTTTTTATTCAAAATTTCACAAATTTGTTAGCTATAGCAGGATATATCTGATAGTCCGATTGTCAAATATGTGCAAGTGGATGTTTTGTTTTTCAAACACCTTTATAATGATCGCGTTAGTTGAGCTGTATGCGCAACATAATGCAAGATGTCTTATTAAAATACCTAAAACAATACGTACATTATTAAGAATTTACCACCTCCGGCTCAATTTGAGATTATTATTATTTTAATTTTATTTTTTGTTCTTTTTGCATGGAGTTTGCAAAGTGACAAAATGAATCAAAGCACATCTAACGTTAGTCCACACTTGTATTTTCTCAGTTTCTGAATTTGATGTTATCAGAGGCTAAATGCAAACACCTTTTTTTATCTACTTTTGAGTCTTATTTCGTGCAAAGTGATAATATAATTGCACTTTCATTTTCTCCATTTGAAAGTTTTTAATGCTGTTATTTGATGTTAAGTTTTTAAAATGTGATGTTAATAAAATACATTTTAACAGTTAAACTTAAAGCCTAGTTTATTAACATTTTGTTGGGGTGATTGGGCATGTAGTATGTTACCTTTTACACAAGAAAATTATTCAATAAATAAATAAATTAATAAATATGCCGCGAGTTTAACCCCCCCAATGGTAGACCCAAAGTTACGCCCTTGACCTGATCACTCAGGATTAGAAATGATTCCTTACTCAGATGGTTGGATTTTAGGCCGGACTTTCATTATTACAATGGGAAGAAAGGTAAATCAGTGATGCAATGGTGTCAGGTGGTTGAATTATGGAAAATATTGTTTCTGTATGTCTTAGAATTTAAAAATCCATATTCTCTATTTATCAGTAATATGCACAAACATTTTCTATTTTAAAGTAGTTGAAAAACAGTTAGGAAACCTGATTGAGTGATTGGTTCGTTTGTTAATTCATTAGTGCATTTATTCATTAGGGTAAACAAACACTGAAAGATAATGAAAAAGAAGTACTGAACCAGTGGTGCCTCTATAAATGTATACAGGTCTCTATATAGCCCATACCTTTGACCAGCTGCAGTAAATCCAATAGTTACATGCTGTCCACAGCAGATTGTTCTCAAACATCTCCTCTCCTGTTTTGGCAGCTGCAGTATCTTGTTTGTGGGATTCAGGTGTTCTTATAAAATGATTGAACTAATTCTGTCAGTCGTCTTCTTGCCTGGGGGACCCTTGAGGGGTAAGTTAAGTCGTCCTGATTTTTCTTCTTTGATTACTTGCTTACTTCATTTTCAAGTCTTTGACAGCTCTCCAGCGTCATGAGGAATCCGGTGGGAGTTGCTTTCTCAGCATGTTTCTCATATTCCCCAGTGATCTCCTCCATTCTCTTTATTCAGCTCTTGTGAGAGTGATGGTAACACTTTACCTTCTGTGGCCACTATTCCCTTTGGTGAGACATTAGGAGGTCCAATGTTCTCATTTAAATACATCTTACCAAATAAATAGATATAAGCAGACAGAGTTTGGGGGCGAGCAGGAAATGTTTTTGAGCGTGTGAATAATACAAATGAAATGCATGATTTATTACTTTTTAGTAGTTTTGTATTTTTTTTTGTTTTGACTGAAATTATTCACTCTTAAAACACTGGAATCTTTTGCCTGTCTATCCTTCTTATAATAACAACAACAACATTATTATTATTATTAATAATAATAATAATAATGATAATTATTATTACTACTACTACTACTACTACTACAACAACGACTACTACTATTGTTGATGTTGTTTTGACAAAATTGTTCTCTTACGAGAGGTTCTCTCGTATTGCGTAAGCTAGCTTACGCTGCGGGAAAGATTCATCTTTTCTGAGAAATTGAAGCCAAAAATTATCCTATAATTTTGTATCTATTGTCAATGCAGTTCAGCTGCAGCAGAGCATGAGCAGGCTAGCTAGCAGCTCATTGGCTCGCTCACAGGGAACTGCTTAAGCCTATGAGGAGACACGAATGAACTCTCGGCCAATGAGAGTCTGACCTGCTCTCATTGCGTCAGAGCCCGCGGAAACGGGCGTGGTCAGAGAGTATAAATTCGCCTCTCAGGCTGTAAACTCTGATTTTTCATCTCTTCAGCGAGGCTACACGCATCTGCTGATCCTGAGAGAAGCCGCCGTCGTGGAAAAGGCACCTTCTAGCGAGCATCTGGGAGACTGAGGAAGCCGGCCGTCTTCGCCACCTTCAGCCGTCCTGCAAGCTAGCGCCATCCGACGGATTCATATCCTTTTATCAAAAGCTTCTTGTTTTGTGTGTGTGTGTATCTAAAAGAGCTGAGCGTCTTTGTAAAGATGTCTCGTTTTTCCTCCTGCGGTTCTTGCCGCGCTCCCCTCAAGACTGGAGACCGCCACGTCATCTGCGCTCTCTGCCTCGGATTGGAGCACGCCGAGCTCGCCCTCCCCGATGGCGGCTGCGATCTCTGCGAGGAGATGCCGTTGTCGACCCTGCGGGCTCGACTTCAGGCCACAAAAGCTGCTTCCGCGCCGCCTTCGACTTCGCCGCGTAAGAAGAAACGCCGCTCGCAAAGGCCGCCGGAACCCCAGCCAGAAGCGTTCATCCCGCCGGAGCCTGTTGCCTCCCGCTCTCCTTCTCCGCCGCTTCCGGACATACAGTTGCCGCCGAGTGGCCGCTCTGTCGCCTCCGACGACGCCGCGGACATCAAGGAGACATGTTCGCTTCTCGCTTCAGACAGTGAGGTTTGGTCCGGTTCTCACGCCTCTTCGGCCCGAGAATCCTCTAGGACCCGCGCTGGAATTGAGGAGGAATTAGTGCGCCTCCTCTCACAGGCCGTCGAACGCCTCGGGCTCGATTGGTCTCCTCCCCCCGAGCAGACCATCAACCGTATGGACGGCAGCTATTTCCGCCAGCGCTCGACTCCTGTCACTAAACGGGCCGCGCCCTTCTTGCCCGAACTGCACGCGGAACTCACAAAGTCCTGGAATGCCCCGCTCTCTGCCAGAACTCGCTCCGACTCTTTCGCCCCGCTTCACGTTGTGGACGGAGCCGCAGAAAAGGGCTATCTTTCCATTCCCCCTGTAGAGGACCTGGTCGCCGCACATCTGTGCCCACCCTCCACGAGATGGCGCTCATCACCTGTGCTTCCTTCTAAAGCCTGCAGAGCGACTTCGAGCTTCCACGCGCGCGCTTACTCAGCCGCCGGCCAAGCAGCCTCTGCACTTCACTCCATGACCGTCCTCCAGATTCTACAGGGTGATTTACTGCGTGAGTGGGACGAGAGCGGAAAAAATCCCCCCTCAGTCACGGATTTGAGGAGCGCTACGGACATTGCCCTTCGCGCTACAAAGTCTGCTGCTCAAGCCCTGGGGAAATGTATGGCCGCCATTTGCGTGTCTGAAAGACATTTGTGGCTCACGCTCGCCGACATGGGAGATTCCGAGCGCGCCGCTTTTCTCAACGCCCCGCTCTCTCCGTCCGGCCTCTTCGGATCTGCTGTCACGGGTATCGTTGACCGTTTCTCCGAAGTGCAGAAAGCCTCCCAGGCCATGAATCTTTTTCTGCCTCGTCGCGCTAGCTCCTCTGCAGGCCGCTCACGTGACCAGCCTCCTGCACGAGCCCCACCCCAGCGCCCAGCTCAGCACAGTCAGACTTCTCAGCGACGCCAGGGCGGCCGCCCTCGTTCTCGCTCTGACAGCCGCCACAGACCGCCGCCTCCCCGTGGGCCTCGGTCCAGGATCACACTGAAACCTGATCACTCTAAGTCTGCCTAGCACAGATTCTACAGGGTGATTTACTGCGTGAGTGGGACGAGAGCGGAACAAATCCCCCCTCAGTCGCGGATTTGAGGAGCGCTACGGACATTGCCCTTCGCGCTACAAAGTCTGCTGCTCAAGCCCTGGGGAAATGTATGGCCGCCATTTGCGTGTCTGAAAGACATTTGTGGCTCACGCTCGCCGACATGGGAGATTCCGAGCGCGTCGCTTTTCTCAACGCCCCGCTCTCTCCGTCCGGCCTCTTCGGATCTGCTGTCACGTGTATCGTTGACCGTTTCTCCGAAGTGCAGAAAGCCTCCCAGGCCATGAATCTTTTCCTGCCTCGTCGCGCTAGCTCCTCTGCAGGCCGCTCACGTGACCAGCCTCCTGCACGAGCCCCACCCCAGCGCCCAGCTCAGCACAGTCAGACTTCTCAGCGACGCCAGGGCGGCCGCCCTCGTTCTCGCTCTGACAGCCGCCACAGACCGCCGCCTCCCCGTGGGCCTCGGTCCAGGATCACGCTGAAACCTGATCACTCTAAGTCTGCCTAGCACAGCTGAGAAAAAGACGGCGCTCTCCCGCCGAGGCCGGACCGCCGTCAAAGTTTCGCCCTCTGTTAGTCCCCGCTCACGCGGCTACTACAGCAGTGTACCCCGCCATTACCAAGCCGGTTCCCTTTCCCGCTTGGATGAGCACAAACGCCGTTTTCACAGCGACCCAGAGAAATCTCAAAAAGAGCATAAAAGCCTCACGTGTAGAAAATGTGCCCACAACACTGTGTTCACTCATACACAAAAGCATTTCAGTTCCCGTGTGTCTCACAGAGCCCACTCTCATAAAGCGGTTCCTACCCGCTCGAGTGTCAGAGTACATAAGCGCGCCCACGAGCCCGTGTGCACGTCCCACCTCTGCCCACTCTGTTACACAGCCCTTAAACTCATCTCTGAGTGTAAGTCCCGCTGTCATAAACACGATGAGCGCGCCCGCGTGGCCCGCTGTGTACAGCAACGGGGACCATGTAGCCATTCACCCCTTAGCGTTACGCTTCAAAGCGTGGGAAGCTATTCCGGGAATTTCCCGCTGGGTGCTAAACACAATAAGGCTAGGCTATCGCTTACAGTTTCACCGCCGCCCTCCACGTTTCCGAGCTCGGCTAGAGACTATTGTGAACCCAGAAGCAGTGACTCTGCTCCGTTCAGAGATAGCAAAACTATTTCTGCAAAAGGGCTATAGAGAGAGTCCCTCTATCTATGAGCGAGTCGGGGTTTTACGGCCGTTATTTTCTGGTTCCAAAGAAAGACGGCGGCCTCAGACCAATCTTAGACCTCAGATTTCTGAACAAAGTTCTCATGAAGAGACCGTTCAAAATGCTCACTATCAGAACACTCCTCGCGCATGTGCGCCAGGGGGACTGGTTCATTTCACTAGATCTGAAAGATGCTTACTTTCAGATTCAGATAAATCCCCTTCACAGGCCATTCTTACGTTTCGCCTTCGAAGGCCAGGTTTATCAATACACCGTCCTCCCGTTCGGCCTATCCCTAGCACCCCGCACATTTACGAAGTGCATGGATGCGGCGCTCGCCCCCTTGCGGAGTCAGGGGCTGCGAATACTGAACTATTTGGACGACTGGCTGATTTTGGCACAATCACAGAGGGAGCTACTGTCTCATCGTACAGTCCTCCTCGACCATCTGAAAAGCTTGGGCCTCTCTGTCAACTGGACAAAGAGCGCACTTCAACCCAGTCAGACTATCTCCTTCTTGGGCATAGAGCTAGACTCGGTCTCGATGACGGCTCGCCTGTCTACACAGCGCGCGCGCCGTGTGCAGCGTCTCGCCGCATCCTTTCAGATGAACAGACTCACACCTCTGAAAACTTTTCAGAAGGCGCTGGGTTACATGGCCTCAGCCTCCGCAGTGCTCCAGCTGGGGTTACTGCGCATGCGCCCGCTTCAGTTCTGGTTGAAGAGCCGTGTGTCTCACCGCGCTTGGACCACGGGCCGCGAGCTGATAAAGGTAACGCAGACCTGTATCACAGCTCTGCAGCCATGGACCATGACAGAATGGTTTCAGCGGGGCGTTTCCATGGGGACCTTTTCTCGCCGAAAAGTCATTTCGACAGACTCATCCAACATGGGTTGGGGTGCGGTCTGCGAGGGCTCACCGGCCTTCGGCCCCTGGTCAGCTCAGGAGAGTCTCCTCCACATAAACTGTTTGGAGATGCTGGCGGTCGAGAACGCGCTCACGCGCTTTCTGCCGCGCATTCACGGTCACCATGTGCTGATCCGTTCGGACAATATGGCTGTGGTCTCCTATCTAAACCGTCAGGGCGGTGTCAGATCCAGAATTCTCTTCCGGCTGACAGAACGCATCCTAGTTTGGTCCCAGTGTCACCTGCTCTCGCTCAGAGCGACGCACGTGCCGGGCCATCTGAACGACGGTCCAGACAGTCTGTCCAGGAACCCCATTCCCCCTGGCGAATGGTCCCTGCACACTCTTACAGTCCAAAAGCTGTGGCGAATATTCGGCAGAGCAGAGGTGGACCTCTTCGCCTCAGAAGAAAACACCCACTGCCCAATATTTTTCTCAAAACGCGAGGACGCGCTAGCCCAGACCTGGCCCAGCCGCCCGCTTTATGCATTCCCTCCGGTTTCTCTGCTACCACAGGTGCTTCAGAGAATCAGGGAAACACGCCACTCGGTGCTCCTCATAGCCCCGCGTTGGGAAGGTCAGACTTGGTTTCCGGAGCTCACTCAGCTGTCACAGACAGCCCCGTGGCCCATTCCAGTCAGAACAGATCTCCTCTCCCAAGCTCGCGGCACGATCTGGCATCCCCACCCAGAGCGCTGGGCGCTTCATGCGTGGGTGATCAACGACTACCCGTTGCTTTGCCAGAAGGAGTGTTAAACACGATCATGCAGGCTAGAGCGGCTTCTACTAGAAGGCTCTATGCGTCTAAATGGTCTGTGTTCTCTAAGTGGTGCAACGACAGAAACTTGGACCCACGGTCATGCGAGGTTCCTTCCTTGCTAGTGTTTCTCCAAGAGATGCTGGATAAGGGCAGGTCCCCTTCCACTCTCAAGGTGTATGTGGCAGCCGTCGCAGCGTTCGCTGAACCCCGGCGCGGCCAGTCACTGGGCAAAGATGGCTTAGTCATCCGCTTCCTCAGGGGAGCTAGAAGGATGAACCCCTCACGCCCCCCGTCGGTGCCGATTTGGGACCTCTCCATAGTTCTCGAAGCTATGAAAGCCCCCCCATTCGAACCATTAAACACCGTGGAGCTCAAATACCTTTCGCTCAAGACTATCTTCCTGCTCGCGCTCGCGTCAGTGAAGCGTGTGGGAGACCTTCACGCGCTGTCCAGCAGCGCTTCCTGTCTGGAGTTTGGGCCCAATGACTCCTTAGTCGTTCTCAAACCTAGACATGGTTATGTCCCAAAAGCGATTGGTACCCCATTCAGGGCACAAGTTATTTCTCTATCGGCTCTGCCTGCATCCGATAGCGAATCTGACTCTAATCTCCTGTGTCCGGTCAGGGCCCTGAGATTATACTTTACTCGCACTGCTCCGGTCAGACGAGCTGAGCAGCTTTTTGTTTCGTTCGGTGGGCGCACCAAGGGGTTGGCCGCCTCGAAACAGTCTCTGTCCAGATGGATAGTTTATGCCATTGCAGCCGCATACGCGTCAAAAGACCTGCCATGCCCTCTGGGCATCAGGGCCCATTCCACTAGAGGCATGGCCTCATCGTGGGCTTGGTCCAGCGGAATTTCCATTCATGATATTTGTGTGGCAGCGGGATGGGCTTCCCCCTCCACCTTTATCAGATTTTACAATCTGGAAGTTCCCGCCTTTCAGGCTAAACTACTAGCAGTCTAGTATGTTACAGCTCTTCTGGTTGAGCTGCACTATAGGGAGTTATTCACGCAGACCGGTCTCGTTCTGTCCCTCCTTATCATGTGCTTATGTACTTCACAAATCCCCGGCCCGCTCCGCTGGCCTTTGTCACATGTACATATTTTATTCCCACTCATAAGGGTTCCCCGGGGTCCCCCCTGGGACTCATAGTGGATGCTTAGCACGCACGGCGTTGACCAGGTGTTCCCGCAGCGTAAGCTAGCTTACGCAATACGAGAGAACCTCTCGTAAGAGATTGAATCGGTTACCTAACGTAACCTCGGTTCTCTCTAGATGAGGGAACGAGTATTGCGTTCCTGGCCGTGCTTGTGCTACTAGCGTTCTTGCTTCATTCTATGAAAACCAGAGTTTACAGCCTGAGAGGCGAATTTATACTCTCTGACCACGCCCGTTTCGGCGGGCTCTGACGCAATAAGAGAAGGTCAGACTCTCATTGGCCGAGAGTTCATTCGTGTCTCCTCATAGGCTTAAGCAGTTCCATGTGAGCGAGCCAATGAGCTGCTAGCTAGCCTGCTCATGCTCTGCTGCAGCTGAACTGCGTTGACAATAGATACAAAATTATAGGATAATTTTTGGCTTCAATTTCTCAGAAAAGATGAATCTTTCCCGCAGCGTAAGCTAGCTTACGCAATACTCGTTCCCTCATCTAGAAAGAACCGAGGTTACGTTAGGTAACCGATTCGTTTTACATGATAATACTAAGTAGTGAAATCATCACAGATCCATTGATTTTGGTTGGATTTTTATAATTTTTTCTGTGGAATGAGTATAGTGTTTGGTGAAAAGAATGGCATATTGACTGATGTCATAACTTAGGGGAATAGTTGATTGCCAATGAAGGTGAAAATATTGGAAAAAAGTGAGAAAAGTGAGAAAACGCCTATTTTCTTTTGCATTAAATGGATGCAAAATCATGTAGAAATGTGTTTTAAGAGTTATTTTTTCAGTGGATGTTGTCAGCACATGTGTTCTCTGTATCTGGAATGCATTTATTGACAGCCTACACAAACCACTAAGGATTTGATGAAAAAAATATTTTTTTTCACATTTTTCTGATAAAAAATAAAGGGTGCATACACTAAAATGGCCACAATTTTTTTTCGAGATATTTCCGGCAGATCAGACCCTCCAATTATTGGTTATTAGGGTCAAAGTTAACAGAAAAAACACAAATAAAAAGTATGGCAGACCATGTCAGGTTCAACCCATTTTATTGAGCTTTTGAGACTTTGGCTCCCCGACTATAATGTAATGCGGTCACAGGTGTATGTTTGTTGAGTCATTTACAACGGCTTCGAACGCGGCTCAACCAATCAGAATCAAGGACCGGAACTATCCGTTTTATAAAATGTTATTTATAATTTGTAAATGAAAAGTTGATAATAATTAGATTTTATTACAATAATACATTTGGTTAGGAATTTATATTTTGGTTAGAAATTATTTTCAAAATGATTTTACATAATAATAATAATAATAATAGAACTTGTGTTACAAAGTTGGTTGATGCATTAATTACATTTTATATTATATTTAAATTATTTTTAAATTATTGTTACGATACAAAATTGATTTAAAATAGTATTTGTAATAAATATGACCGTTTTTTATTAACTTTAGTTAAATGCTAATGTTGGTCACTATGATTTTACTCAGTTAAGGTCATAAATTATGATGTTCCCTATCGGTCAGTCACTACAACGTAGGTCAGACTGACCAATAGGAATCTCGCTAGAGAGGCCAATCTACTTCGAGTGAAACTAAAACAAGCCAATGCACATTGGCATGCAATCATTTGCATCAGCTGCGCGTCCTCGTCAGCGCGGGTATTTAACAGCAGCTGTTATGATTGCACACTAGCTTTTTGCTTCGGAGCCAAACGCTTCATGGTAATCCTACAGAGTGTGAAACTTGGCAAGCCTTCGTTGGATCTCTCCTTGTTCGGTGCGGGCGTTACAGCACAGCAGCGCGAGCAGTCTTGTGTCCTCTCTCTTCTGTCTGTCTTTTTTGTTTTGTTTTTTTGAGCAAATTCAAAAAAGCTGTTTTAACAGCTGGTAAGGTGCGCAGTTCAGCGCTCAAAGGCTGTTCTCACAGCCGGTAAGACCTGCCAGCGAGAGAGAGAGACAGCGCACAGACGGGTGCACATTCCCGTCTGTGTTCGCAATGACTGTTCCCCTGCGTGCTTCAGCACCAGTGAGAGTAGTCCCTAAAAGAGCTTACACAGATAGAGAGCGTCTTTAAAAAAAAAAAAAAAAACAGATGACTTTCTATCTGTGTGTTTCTGGATGCGGTCGTTACCTGGGCTCACAGGATGGTCACAAGCGCTGCCTCGTGTGTCTGGGCATTGAACACGCTGAGGCAGCGTTTGTGGATGAGTCATGTACCCATTGTGGTAAGATGACCATCGCGGAGCTACGGTCGAGACTCCTGTTCCTGCAAAGGGGCGGAGTCCCCGTGCCTCTGCCTCGTTCCAATCCTCCTCAGAGGGTTGCTTCGGGCAGGGGCGCGGGTGACCTGAGGATCACGGTGAGCGCGTCTCCTTCGGGGAACCAACCCCCTAGGAGCCCTCACCCCTCTCATGCTCCGCAGCCAGTTGAGCTTCCATTGGAGAAAGCTGGACCATCCTCGAGGTGTGTACCGGTTGTCTCCTTTGGGGCTCCCAGTGACCAGATGTCGATCGCTGCATCGGAGGGTGGGTCAGACCTCTCTGCGGACGGCGACTCGACACCGCTGCCTCCTTCGGGGGTGCCAGCGGTGCCTGAGACGGACCCGGAGATGATGACCATGCTCTCCCGGGCCGCCAACGGGGTCTGGCTCGTGTGGAATCCTCCACCGTGTCCCGAACCCTCGAGGTTGGATGATTGGTATCTCGGGGTGGGGCGCGCTGGTTCTCAGCAACCCACCCCAGTGCCTTTCTTCCCGGAAGTGCATGAGGAGCTTACGGGAACGTGGACGGCACCTTTTACTGCCAGAAACCGTTCCGGTGGCTCCTCCTCCCTCACCACCCTTGATGGCGGGGCAGCTAAGGGATACACGCGCATCCCGCCAGTGGAACGGGCCGTTGCTATGCAACTGTGCCCTAACTCCACTCGGCGCGGAGAACCGTGTCTTCCTTCCCGGGCCTGTAGGTACTCGTCGGACCTATTCGACGAGGCTTACAAGGCCTGTGGGGAAGCTGCCTCTGCCATGCACGCCATGGCGTTGCTGCAGGTCCATCAGGCCAAGGCACTGAAGGACCTGCAAGAGGGTGGTCATGATCCACAAGTTCTCCAGGAACTTCGTGCCCCAACGGACCTCGCGCTTCGTGCGACGAAGTGGGTCATGCGATGTCCACCTTGGTAGTCCAGGAGCGCCATCTCTGGCTGTGTCTGGCAGACATGAGTGAGGCTGAGAAGCTCCGGTTCCTCAACTCCCCCGTGTCCCAGACCGGCCTCTTCGGTGACGTGGTCGAGAACTTCGCCCAGCAGTTCTCGGCTGTACAAAAGCAGACTGAGGCCATCAAGCATATCCTGCCGCGGCGGTCAGCTGCTGCCTCCAACCCACCGCCTGCGGCTCCTCAGTCTGCTCGTCGCCGGGGGCGTCCTCCTGCGTCTGCCCCTGCTCCCGCGCTGCAGCAGCAGCCTCCACCTAAACGGCGCCGTGGAGCCAGTCGCAGGCAGGCCGCACCGCCCGTCCAGGCCCCCGCCAAAAAGGGTGGCAAAGCCAGAGGTAAGCGGCCCCAGGACGGGCGACCCGGAGATGGAAGGGACTGCTCTCCAGGAGACGATTGATCGCATCGCTCCCTTCCCCGGAAGAGGGCCGGGTGGAAAATCCTGTGTTTCGTTTTGTTGTGTTCCGCCGCTGGCCTTAAAACCAGCTGTACCCAAATTTTCAATAAAAGAGCAGTTTCTACCATCTCTGGGTCCGAAGAGGACCCGGAGAGCAGTGGGGGGACAGAATCCTCACCACTCTCATCCGCCTCCTCTGTCGCCAGTGAGCAGCAGTGTGCAGTTCGAGAATGCCACCGAGCCGCCTCCTGCACCTCCTGCCCCGTGGAACCAGGTAAGTGCTGCACAGCACACACAGACCCTGCTACGGGCCGGCTCCCAGAGAGAGCCTCCCGAGCCACGTCCCTGTGTTCCACCTCGCTGCCCCACTCCGGGTACGCCTACAGTCCCTTTGGTCCCGCTTGCACGGTCTCTGAGAGCCTGGTTAGCGCTCCCCAGTCCGTCTCGCTGGCTCATTCGGACCATCAGGCTCGGCTATGCGATTCAGTTCGCCCGGCGTCCCCCCAAGTTTCGGGCCATCCACTCCACTACAGTGAGAGCAGCCGATGCCCATGTCTTGCGTGCGGAGATCGCAGTCCTACTGGCGAAGGACACGATAGAGCCGGTCCCTCCAGCCGATATGAGGTCAGGGCACTACAGTCCCTACTTCATTGTACCCAAGAAAGGTGGTGGGTTACGACCGATCTTGGATCTGCAAGTTTTGAATCGGAGCCTCCACAAGCTACCGTTCAAAATGCTCACGCAGAGACGCATTTTCGGATGCATCCGTCCCCAAGATTGGTTTGCAGCGATCGACCTGAAGGACGCGTACTTTCATGTCTCGATTCTTCGTCGACACAGGCCGTTTCTGCGCTTTGCGTTCGAGGGTCGAGCATATCAGTACAAGGTCCTGCCCTTCGGGCTGTCCCTGTCTCCCCGTGTCTTCACGAAAGTCACGGAGGGGGCCCTTGTTCCCATGAGAGAACAGGGCGTTCGCCTCCTCAACTATCTCGACGACTGGCTTATACTAGCACACTCTCGAGATCAGTTATGCGAACACAGGGACCTCGTGCTCACGCACCTCAGCCAGTTGGGCCTTCAGGTCAACTGGGAAAAGAGCAAACTCGCCCCTGTGCAGAGGATCTCTTTTCTCGGTATGGAGTTGGATTCGGTCGCACAGACAGCGCGCCTCACAGAGCAGCGCGCTCAGTCGGTGCTGAACTGCTTGAACACGTTCAAAGGCAGGACAGCGGTTCCACTGAAATTTTTTCAGAGGCTCCTGGAGCATATGGCAGCGGCAGCAGCGGTAACTCCGCTCGGCTTGCTTCATATGAGACCGCTTCAGCAGTGGCTTCACGGCCGAGTCCCGAGATGGGCGTGGCATCACGGCACTCACCGGGTGGCAATCACACCGGCCTGCCCCCAGACCTTCAGCCCGTGGTCAGACCTCTCGTTCCTTCGGGCAGGAGTCCCCTTGGAACAGGTCTCCAGGCATGCTGTGGTATACACAGATGCCTCTGCCACCGGCTGGGGTGCCACGTACAACGGGCATGCAGTGTCAGGGGTGTGGACGGCTCCCCAACTGCATTGGCACATCAATTGCCTCGAGTTGCTAGCAGTACATCTCGCTCTGAGCCGCCTGAAAAGGCCGCTACAGGGCAGGGACGTGCTGGTCCGTACGGACAACACTGCGACCGTGGCGTACATCAACCGACAAGGTGGTCTACGCTCCCGTCGCATGTCGCAACTCGCCCGCCATCTCCTCCTCTGGAGTCAGAAGCATCTGAGGTCGCTTCGAGCCATGTATGTCCCTGGCGTGCTCAACCGTGTGGCCGACGAGCTATCACGAGCTGTGCTTCCGGGAGAATGGCGACTCCACCCCCAGGTGGTTCAGCTGATCTGGAGAGAGTTCGGAGAGGCTCAGGTAGACCTGTTTGCCTCTTCAGAGACCTCCCATTGCCAGCTGTTTTACTCCCTGACCGAGGGAACACTCGGCACGGACGCACTGGCACACAGCTGGCCCCGGGGCCTCCACAAATATGCGTTTCCCCCAGTGAGCCTACTTGCACAGACACTGTGCAAAGTCAGGGAGGACGAGGAGCAGGTCCTTCTGGTGGCTCCCTATTGGCCCACCCGGACTTGGTTCCCAGAACTCATGCTCCTTGGGACAGTCCCTCCCTGGCCATTCCTCTGAGGAAGGATCTTCTGACTCAGAGACGGGGCACCCTATGGCACCCGCGTCCAGACCTCTGGAAACTCCATGTCTGGTCCCTGGACGGGACGCGGAGGTTCTAGGTGACTTACCCCCTGAGGTACTTAACACCATCACTTCAGCACGGGCGCCGTCCACGAGACGTGTTTACGCCTTGAAGTGGAACCTGTTCGTCGAGTGGTGTTCTTCTCACCGAGAAGACCCCCGAAGATGTTCGATAGGGTCTGTGCTTTCCTTCTTGCAGCAAGGGTTGGAGCAAAGGCTGTCTCCCTCCACCCTCAAAGTACATGCTGCTGCTATTTCAGCTTATCACGACCACATAGATGGCAAAACAGTGGGGAAGCACGACCTGGTCGTCAGGTTTCTTAGGGGGGCGAGACGATTAAATCCTCCTCGACCCCCCTCCATACCCTCTTGGGATCTTTCCCTGGTGCTTCGAGCACTTCAGGATGTTCCCTTTGAGCCTCTGCAGTCAGTAGACTTAAAGCTTCTTTCCATGAAGACTTTGCTACTGGTTGCACTGGCCTCTGTCAAGAGGGTAGGAGACCTGCACGCATTTTCGGTCGACGAATCGTGCCTAGAGTTCGGGCCGGGTGACAACCATGTGGTATTAAGACCCCGGCCTGGCTATGTGCCCAAGGTTCCTACCACTCCCTTCAAAAACCAGGTAGTGAACCTGCAAGCGCTGCCTTTGGAGGAGGCAGACCCAGCCCTGGCTTTGCTCTGTCCCGTTCGCGCTCTGCGTATGTACGTGGACAGAACTCAAAGCATCAGGACCTCAGACCAGCTCTTTGTCTGTTATGGAGGCCAGCAGAGGGGAAAGGCTGTCTCCAAGCAGAGGATGGCCCACTGGATAGTGGATGCCATCGCCTTGGCTTACCAAGCTCAAGGCGTGCCCTGCCCGCTCAGGTTGCATGCACACTCCACGAGAGGCGTTGCATCCTCCTGGGCGCTGGCACGTGGCTCCTCGCTAACAGATATCTGTAGAGCGGCGGGCTGGGCGACACCTAACACGTTCGCTAGATATTATAGCCTACGTGTAGAGCCGGTCTCCTCCCGTGTTCTCACCCTAAACGGGTAGAAGCACCGAGAGGCCCGGCTCTGTCGGCTTGCTGCACCCTACTGTGCACCCTTATTGCTCCAGAGTGAAAAACCTGTTGAGTCCTCCAAAAACCCCTCGGCCCGGACATGGCGGAGCGTCCAGGTGCCAGGCCTTTATCCGCTGAATCCTTGAGAACCGGATCTGGGCTGGGTTCCATATGTGTGACCCTACGGGGATCCCATATGTGTATATTTTCCACGGCTGCTCCTAACGGAAGCCCGTGTCTTTCCCTTGGGCTAAGTCACCCACTATCTCATATGTAGTACAGCCTTCGGGCTAGTCCATATGTATTCCCCACATAACTCCTTGAAGTAAGTGGCTTCCGCAGCGTCCTCCTTCCTAACTGAAGGGCACGCTTTCCCAGTGTTATCCAATAATCTCACTGTATGGGTTATTACGGAACAACAGTGACAGATACACTCTGTGTGTAGCCTCCTCCTATCGTCCTTCTAGGCAAGAAGGTGTAGAGGCTTGCATGGGGCGCTGGATGGGGTGCAGCAGCTGTGGCGCTTTGGTAGGGATTCCTATTGGTCAGTCTGACCTACGTTGTAGTGACTGACCGATAGGGAACGTCTCGGTTACATATGGTAACCCTCGTTCCCTGAGGGAGGGAACGGAGACGTAGGTCCCGTCGCCACATCTGCTGCCGCCCGCTGGGGCGGCCAGCTTTTTCAGGTTTGGCTCCTCAGCAAAAAACTAGTGTGCAATCATAACAGCTGCTGTTAAATACCCGCGCTGACGAGGACGCGCAGCTCATGCAAATGATTGCATGCCAATGTGCATTGGCTTGTTTTAGTTTCACTCGAAGTAGATTGGCCTCTCTAGCGAGATTCCTATTGGTCAGTCTGACCTACGTCTCCGTTCCCTCCCTCAGGGAACGAGGGTTACCATATGTAACCGAGACGTTTTCTTTGTGGTATTTAGTATGAACTACTAATATTTTTGAATGCCTCGCAAACTTTGTAATGTAGATAACTACTTTAATTTATGTACAGGAGCTTGACAGGCTACAGTAGCTTTCACTGATAGGGAAAAATGTTCTGCCTCTGTGCAATAACATTAGAATATACAGTAAACATTGGAAATAAATTGCTAGCTTTTAAATGCACTGCACATTCTCTACCTTTCTGCCACCCCATCTGATGAGTGATGCCATCGTAAGCCATCACTATCAAGGGAAACATGTGACAAATGTGTTGTTTACATATATTCTGTGGGACTGTGTTCTTGATTCCTTTATGGATGACAGTAAGTATCAGCATAGGCTGCAGCTGCACTCCAAGACAAATTCAGGGTAGATTCCCTTTGAGGTCCACCATGAATCAGGTTCATGTTTTTTTTGTTTTGTTTTTTACTCTAATGGCACAACAAGCCTTCTCAAAGGGATTGGCTCAGATAAATTAAGATCCATGGAGGATACATGCATCTGATAATGATGTTGATCCTCACCCCTAAGGAACTGCTGCACCAGTGCTTCTTCATGATCACACCACCACACATGTGTTCATGCAGAAGAAGAACAAGAGCAAGAGCAGTACATTCAGAGAACGTACTTGTTTGCAAATACATAACAGCTCTATTTCAATCTCAAAGAGAATCTCACGGAATCTCACTCAAAACACAAACAAAAAACAGATCTCACTCACTATATTAAGTATTGATAAAATATCAAAGGCTTAGAAATGACAGGAAAGTTTCCTGTTTCTGCTAGACTGAAGTATGTTTTTGGTAATCTGACCACATCTTCAGTGTGTAAGACAGCTGTGGGTGAACAGTTACACTGGGAGGATCAATGTGGGCTATATTTAATAGATATTCACATTCTGCAGCCTGTGTGGACTTTAAAATGATAGCAACTGAAGCCTGCTTCAGCTGACATGACGAAAGACTATCTGAATTATGTTGATGTTGCTCAAATGTTTTAGCTGCCATATTTAATACTTATCATATGGGTTACATTGCAGTAACTTTGTATACATGGTAAGCAAAGGGTTTCAAATGTCCTGCATAAAAACAAGGTTAATAAATGCTTACGAAAAACTTTAGCAGTTAATACTTGAACTGAATAGAGCTGCGTAATGACACTAATTGTCTTCTGTTGATCTGACTTTGAAAATGAATACATTTTGAAGGAATTCTCAGTTATTGAATCAACGCTGAGCTAAATTAAGATGAATAATGACACTTGTCTTCTGTAGAGCTGCTTTACAGCTGAATTGAATTTGTTTTATAATTGAACTTTGCAACATTGACGGTGTTATTGAACTGAATTGAATCAACATTGAACTAAATTGAGCTTAATAATAACACTATATCTTCTGTAGAGCTGCTTTACAGCTTAAATTGATTTCATTCGTAACGGATGAATTGTTGCAACATTAACACTGTTATGAATGCAGTGAGTGGTTTGGAACAGACCTTAGAAGAAATTCAAGTAATTAGATACAAATCCACTGAGAAATATGAAGCCCATTATTAAATTCTGTACTGTAATTGATGTAATTTTCTATCATTTATCATCACTTTGAGAGCTGAAGTTTAACAAAAAGAAAGTTTATCAATGCTCTGCATGTTTCTGTAGCTACTAGAGCTAAATTAAAATATCTGGACTGATTCACATCGAAAGCACAATTAAGAGATAAACGGTCGATAATGGCAGTGAATACAGCATCGCAGAGCGATTTAACAGGCCTCACTTCATCAGTAATGGAGCTGAGACAGGACAACTGACTGTTTGGCAATCTGTGTAATTGCATTCACATTCAGCTGCCCTCCATTGTCTTCAAGGTGGAGTCTGTGTTTGTCTGAAAGTGGCACTTGGCATGTTGTGATCCCTCTATAGATAAATTAAGAAGCATGTGTTTTTGATATCACTCAGCTTCTGTTTAATTACATAACCAACTTAAACAGAGTGTTGTCATCTGTGCGGTATTTGTTTTAGATTAGTCTTTAGGCAGGATTATTTTGCTCTTAAGCTCACAGCAGAAATAAAGATCCATGCAGATGAAGAAGTTCATCCCGGAGCTTTCCTCATCCCCCTGTTGCATTCAAGCACTTCTGAAGCACGTCTCCAATGGTGCGCCATCATTAGCATAATAACCCCCTTCATCTGAATAAAGCAGCAACTGAATTGTGGGTAATCTTCAAAGGAGGGATCAAGCTTTGAAGGTAGCTGTGGTGGCTTCAAACACTGTCAACATGCTGATCCCTATGGGCAACCAGAGCATGATTGTTCCTTTTCTTGCAGGGGTTTCAACCTTATGACATTTTCTTTTGGAGAACATCTTTTCAGATCAATCCTAAACCACCTGATTTCCCATATCAAGGATTATTATGATCACACAGAAGACCTTATGACACTAAGATTCTATTATCAGAGCTTTGTTATAGGTAAAATATTATGCCATTGATGTTTGGTATGGCACATCAAGATTTCAGGATTTTAGGGATTGATTGATTGATTGTAATGTAGTTTTATTTCACTCTAAACGATCTTGAATTCTTTTTTTTACCCACATTTTTTGGGGTTATTTTTTCAGTATTTGGGTAGTTTTTGTGTTACCCAGCTCCTGGGTCAGACGTAACAACCCAGTGTTTGAGTAGTTTTCTTGTGTCACCCAGATCAGACATAACAAATATGTCATGATAACAAAAGCTTTTTGTGACCACTTCAGGAGAGAACAGTGCAGCTCTGTCAAAATAGTGCATGTCTTCGGTAAATTACAAGTTTGTGTACATTTTATTTTATCTATAAATTCGTTATTGTCCTGTCAATCGTTTAATTACATGCAAACCAACATACAGGGGCGTGATGTGAGTCACCTGTCGCGTGACTCGCGTCGGTCTTTTCGCTTGATGGAAACGCCTGATGCCTTGCATACAATTTTACAATTTTATTAAAAAATATACAGAATATAAATACGTATGATGTTAAAATATGTTCTCAGAACTGTACACTGTTTGTTTATGGCCAGGTTATGGAGCCAGTCGCCGCATATTTCAGCTACGAGTGAAACACAGAGCTGCGATCTAAAGTTAGAAGTTACCCCACTGAACATGACACAAGTGCCGGCACGAGATCCAATGCCGTTATGGTGGAAACGGGACAACATAGACTGATCGATTGCACTTGAATTACTTACATGTTACTTAACTATGATGGGTTAAATCAACCCATTATGCTGGGTTAAATAAACAACCCAATTTCTGGGTAAAATTAACCCAACATGTGTTATGTCCTATATTTACCCAGCCCTTGGGTTGAAAACAACCCAATTTGGGTTGTTTATAACCCAGTTTTTTTTTTTTTTTTTTTTTTTTTTTTATGTTGGTTGTACTAGCTTATGGTGAAAGCATAAACATCCAGGAGGCAATTTTATACTTTACTATTTATTTTCATATTTTATTTTTCTCTATACCTTTTACTCCCAGGCATGTGTCTGATAATGTCTTTTTTTTTTCTGATTTGATTTTTCAAAGGCATCTTTAAAAAAAGTGTGGCCATATTCATGTATCCTTCCTTCCTTCCTTCCTTCCTTCCTTGATACAGTACAATAAATATTCAATAAATATACATTTATTAAATATATCCTATTTTTAAACACACTTTTAAAACTTAAATCATTTTAAAAGGGTTTGATGTTCTAAACCTATAAGTAATGCCAAGTATGTGACAGGTTATCTATTTGGTAATTATTCTTGGAAATGCTTTAAAATGTTACCTATATTTTAATTTTTTGCTATCTTTGCGACAACAATTGTTATGTTTGGCCTTAATAACAACAACACAAAATGCACATGGCTGTGTGCAATCACTTAAACTCCCATCCACAGTTTTCGGTAACAGTATGATAAAGCTAGTCACAATGTGAATTTAGTGAGCTGAGCATGTGTTTCATGATGATTTTCTTGGGACATGTGAAGCTCAGTTACAGCAGGTGTTTATTAGGCCTCGTCTCTGACTGACAGATTAAAAGAGATCCACATATAAATCCCCACACAATTTCCACAGTACCATGGAAAAGCTCCAAAACAATCAATTTATGCAGCATTCTGCAGTTTGTTGATTTGTAGGAAGAGGATTAAAAGGTACTTTGAGCAGCAAACACAAAGATTGTGATAAAGCCGCTAGGCAGTTTTAATCAAGCCAGGCTTCCTGAAGTATAGGCATAGTCTGTAAACTTTGGAAAGTACTGTGTGCCATTTTAAGAGAAGGACTGGTTCAGTGATTGCTTCTCAGTGGTGTTTGTGTCCCTCTGATGCTCTGCATATTTATGAGACCCACGCAGACTAAGAAGAAATTTTATTATTTATTTCAGATTAAATGCTTGAATACAATCCCAAGCATTTGGATTGGAGAAAGAATTCTCATCAAGGCTGCATTTATTTGATATATTTATAATTTGAAAATATATGCAAGACATATTAATTATATATATATATATATAATTATACAAAATAATTATATATTAATTATTTTACCAGACTTGCTGGATATGGGGATAATCAGAAAACTAGCCAATCAAAAATGGTCTCAGCTTGTGAACCACTTTGCATGTTTGAGTTTGCTGACATTGGACTGGTGTTGAAGTATCCTCAACAACAAACCAACACATCAGCACAGTACATATGACAGGAATATGTACAAATGTTCTATATACTTGTGGTCTTCCAGTGAAAAAAGACAGCATGTAAGACATAAGTGCTCTCCTTCATTGTGTTTTGTTGCACAGTCTGAAAGGGACATCATCACAAACAGGAGAGTCAGGAGAGTCGTCTCTATGCATAATTCAGCCTCACTGCGTCAGCAAGTGCATAAAAGCCTCTGAAGGGCTTGAAAAGACACTTGTATTCTGTGTAAGCTCCATTCACATTAATGCATAGTTTCTGGCTTGAGGAAGGTGCACAACTAAATGCTTCTCATAAACAACTCTGGCATTCACAAAGTGATCCAGGCATGAAGCAAGGCTTTGCTGTTTGTCAGATCCATGCTATTGCAGGATGCAGTGAATACATCACACTGGTGTGAAACTGCAGCTATTTGTTATGGGTTACTATAAACAAAAGGTTCTGATAACCTTTCAAGGAGGTGGAGTTTTTGAGACAGGCGTCCTGGATCTGAAAGCTGTTGGACATGGGTGTGATAGAGTGTTGTGATAGAGTGTTTTTCTGTTTTACTACACGGACGGATCAAAAGAACAGGCACTTTGATGCAGGTCTTTGGCACTCTAGAGGTCGCATGGAGGGTGGAGGTGATTTCTCTCTAGACCATCTGGCCAATCAGAGCAGAGTAGGCTCGCGAAAAGGAGGGGTTTTGAGAGACTGAATCATTGAAAATGACAATTTGCACATTCACATTCAAGGCTAAACTCGTACATTTTCAAACTTGTACAACATTCAAAGGTTTTTGTGCACAGTTGTATATCTACGAATTGTGTTTTGCATTTGTGAAATGTATTTTATGAAGATATAATTTTATTTTGCGTATGTGAATTGCTCTTTGTGAATATAATTTTTTTTCACGCACATGACATTTTTTTTTTGTGTATACATGAATTAGGTTTCATGCATGTGAAATTGTCTATGCATGTGTGAATCATGTTTTTTGTGTGAATTATAATTGAGACTAATTGGCTTCCATAGTATGATACCTATTTTGCCCAGAGCGCTGGATTGTCTTCCCCCGGCCCTGATTATGAGTAAATAAAAGCGTTTTTTGACCTTTGATGCATGTAAACCTGCTGTTTAGACCTCCAAAACAAAACTAGGAACCTTTAAAATAGCATTGGGGCACTTTAAAAAGTAGTGCAGTAGAACGCACAAACATGCAGTTAAAAAGTAAACTAGAAAACAACTCTTTATAAAACGTGTTTATAAATGCTGATTGTATAAGGAGCCAATATAATTCTTTATCAATGTGCTAACTTTGCGTAGCTTTATGTAAATATTCATACATTAAAAAATTAACCCTTATAAAATAAACCTGTAAAATTTGTATTTTATAATTATTTGTTGCCATTAAAAAAAAAAAAAAAAAACATTTACAGGGTCTCATTGATTACACTCCTTCTGTAGTTGTTTTTTTGGGCAGGAAAGAACCACAGTTCACAAATATATTCAGCTGCCCAGGGGATGTGCCATTTGAAGCTTGCCTTGCTGGGTGTTCAGAACAACCCGACCTATTAAAGCGTTCAGCTGCGGGTGTCAAGCCAGCATCATAACATCTGCTTAGAACTTGCCCTCAGCAAAGGTCACAAACACGAATCTGTGCCTAATCTTCAAATGCTTCACTACAGTGTAGCCTGATCATCTTCAAACCATACATGCTGACTAACCTAGACTCTTACATAGTTGTTGTTGTTGTTGTTTTTTTGTTGTTTTTTTACAACATCCATATTATTTTCGATAGCAGGGTATTAATTTTGACAAATGCCTGGTGACATGTTAGTCAATGACTTGAAGTCATGGTTAACAGCCAGAATGTATCCAGTGAAGCCTATCTAAACAAAATGTGACTGTACTGCTGCCCCACAAATGTAAAGTGAGAATTGCTTTGTTACTGCCTGCTGTATTTGCTTTATGATTTAGTTTTATCAGTGTCATCTAAAATTAAGCAATGTACATCTTTATTAGATATTATGATGATGACATATTAACATATTTTGCTTATTATAAATGCAAAGTAGATTTGTTATAAATATTTTTTGAAAGTTATTCCTGAGCTGAATCAATGCTGCTGTAAAAAGGTTGAGTTACTTAAAGATTAGCTTACTGTATTTTTCTATGCACAGAGACCATACATTTCAGCATGTGTTCATCACTGTGTGATGAAGTACTTTAGGTGGCTTTTAGCCTCCACTTTTGAGTAGACTTTTTGACCAGGATCCGGAGGCTGAAGGTTAATTCTGGGAGCATTTTACGTTGCTTTTTAAATCTATCGTCATTTGCTATTATTGTGTAACCTTTATTACATTACATAAGCACCATTAAATGGCTCCCTTAACTATTTGGAAGGTTTTAGAAAGGCTGCATCACTTATTAGTGTAGTGATATAGGAACATTTTACTATACTATGAAATTACACAATTTACAAATGATTTAAGGCACAACCATGTAGACCAATGTAATATCAAATATAAAAAATTATGGCTATTTGTGAAAACATATGCATATGAAATCATGTAAAACTGATTAAGTACATCTTTGCATTTAGTTAGCACATTGCACACTTGCATGTTATTTTAAAATATTATTTATGTTGTCAAATGTGAATATTTAAGGAGTAACTTATTATTTTTCTATTATTTCTCAAGCTTTAGAAGCGTTAGGTTATATAATTTACTGTATGTTGTCTAAAACATGCGTTGTTACACATCCTAATCCTACAATATTTAACAAAGGACCTATAGTTTGATCATGAATGTTCATCAATGTTCTGATTTGAGCCAGTTTGTGCCTGAAAACAAACAGTAGTCTGAGGTGTTATTGAACATAGTTGTAAAGGTAAGAGGAGTCAGTTGCATCTGCTCTCTCTGGAGTAACTGCGATATAGCAGGAAGGGTGATAACAGTGTTTATGCTTTTCAGTCTAGAGCACAGGTTAGGATAAACCCTGTGGCAGCACACAGCTTCTTTCCTGAGAAGTGTTCACATCCCCTGTCACTTTGCATCAAAAACAGATATTTACAACAAGATGTGATTCTTACCTACAGTTAAACTTCATGCCTCTCAGGACTTGCGGTGTTATGGCGTACCTGAGAATGACTTCCTTCAGTTGTTACTTGTACAGACTGCAAACAGGGTGACGTTAACAGTACGAATGTTTATCAGCTGAGTCTGCCTTCTTTCTCTGTGCACAAAATAGTTTTTTTGCTGATTCAAAACACAACCACCCTCTCCTAGCTACGAAACACAACGGTAGACTCCAGTAGTTTAAATCCAATACAAAATTTCCACAGAGGAAGAATTTTCTGAAATTGAGAAAATAAATGGAAACCGATTTCCAATGACAAGGCTATTGTGGAAAAACACAGTGCCGGCCCTACCTAATAAGCACCATAAGATGATGGCCACCAGGAGGCCCCATACCAGGGGTTAAGACAGTAATGCTTGGTAGTAATAACTTTGATAAAGTTTGCATGTGACAGTTGCGTGTTAATGTTAGAAAATGAAGAGGCGGCAACATCAATCTGGTGGAGAAAAGAGGAAAAAGAGGAAAGAAAGTGAGCAAGATAAAGGTAAGTGGTAAATTTTAAAAACATATTGTTAAAATGGTGGTTGCTCCATCATGATCTGATAAGGATTATTTTCGACATTTCGCAAGCCTTTTGAAGACGCTGTGCCAATGTAACAACAGCATCAGTGTCATCTATATTGCAGTTATGAACACGCATGGTATTGTTATCGTGGGCATGATAATTCTAAATAATACTAAATCATTCTAGATACTTTATAATCCTAATTGTGTACATTATCTTATTTTCCATCGACTAGTTAAATTGTACAACACTGCGTGTTTGCTGAGTAAAAAATTTGTCTGATTTTTGCATCGATCTGAAAAAAAAAGCAGTTGTGCTGAAAGAAAATGCAAATTCACTCTGACAGCAGAAATATGGCCGTTTACTTGGTTACCCCTGTACACAAAGCAGTGCTGCGAGCGCAACTTTCTGTTCCCTTTCGAGGGAACTCGAACTGCGTCAAATGACAACTTTGGGGGAACGTCCCTCAGTGTAGCACCTCTGAAGCATGAATGAAATTAAAGGCTGATTAATACTTCTGTGTCGGACCTACGTCGGAGCCTCTACACTGTAGGCTACGCGTTGGTTTTCATTTATACTTATGCGTCGTTGATGTGCGTTGACGCGCAATTACACATCGAGGGAGCATGTGAAACCAGAGGGAGGGGTTCTAGCAGACTAATCACAGCGCTTGGGGTCCGTGTAGAATCGACGCATTGTTAAATTTTTGGAGAGGTGCACGTCAGGGTACGCGTGCTACACACGCATTCTACGACGTAACTACTGCGTGAGTTCGACGCAGAAGTATAAATTGGGCTTAAGCCAATCTTGATTGGTGTTGCGTCATGACGTAACGTGTGACGGCATACACGGAAGCTACAAAGGGATGCCGGCACACAACAGCGTCAGCTTTCTGTTCTTCAGCCAGTGCTCTCTGTTGACGTGTCTGTCTTATTTGGTGTTGTCTGTCTCAGTATCACAAGCGGTGTGTGCATCTCTGCCCTCGATACATCACAGGTGGGCACACAGCACAGCACAGCACGCGCAGGCAGCTCTCGAGGGGGCTTGTGAAGGTTTAACAATCCGGGTGCTGCGCTCTCGTCTGGCTATTTTTAATGAGGATGGCCAGGCTCGCAAACCCCGTGGTGCGGGTCCTGCTTCCGTTGAGGCGACGCGGCTGCGTTCATCATGGGGCTCGCAAATGGATCTGGCAAGGAATCTTGAGACTGCCGAGGCATTTTCTCAGGATTCCTCTGCCAGTTCCAATGTTCTCCCGCCTCGCCCAGAAGGCAATCACATGACACACAAAGAGCCACACAATCACTCTCCAGACCATTCTCAATCATGGTTCCATGCTGGTTCCATGCTGGGTCGGCTGGGGTCTGAGGTTCGCTTTCGGGGGCGAAGCGTACCAATGTCGGGGTATCAGGGTGCTCAACTATATCGACGACTGGCTGATTTTGGCCCAGTCACAAGAGCTGGCAGTTCGGCATCGAGATGTCGTCCTTGCCCACATCCAGAGCTCAATATTTCACCCTCGGCCGGAACTATGGACACTGTTGGTCTGGCCCCTGAGGGGGCACATTACTGAGAGGGTGGCCTGTCAGCAGGAGTAGTAGAGACCATACTCAGCTCTAGAGCTCCCTCCACAAGGAAATTGTACGGCCTAAAATGGAATGTTTTCACCGTATGGTGTAGAGAGCGTGAGGTTGACCCAGTTAACTGCCCGGTGGCTTCAGTGCTGGAGTTCCTCCAAGATCGCTTCTCGGCTGGTCTTACCCCCTCCACACTCAAGGTGTACGTGGCTGCCATTGCGGCTTTCCACGCTCCTCTGGGTGATGGGCCTCTGGGGAGAAAGCAGTTGGTCGTACGTTTCCTCCGTGGGGCTTAGAGGATGAGACCTGCGGCTCGTACGAGGGTTCCCACATGGGACCTGGCAGTGGCCGAGGCCCCCTTCGAACCTCTGCAATCGGCTGAGGCCAAGAACCTCTCCCTAAAGGTGGCTTTTTTGTTGGCCATTACTTCTCTGAGGAGAGTATGATATCTCCAGGTGCTCTCTATATCCCATGGGTGCCTGGAGTTTGCTCCAGGCGACATTAAAGCTATCCTGCATCCCAGGCCGGGCTTTTTGCCTAAGGTGCCATCCAATGTGGCATGGCCTACAGTTCTGCAGGCTTTTCATCCTCCACCTCACGTGATGGCGGATGAGGAGAGATTTCATCTGCTCTGCCCTGTCAGAGCTCTCAAATTATATATTCAGAGGTCCTCTTCATGGCGGAAGTCAGACCAGTTGCTAGTGTGTTTCTGGTCGCCCAAGAAGGGGCTTCCCGCTTCCAAGCAGACCATTAACAACTGGGTTGTTCAAGCTATATCTATGGCCTATCAGGTGCGCAGTTTGCCTTCACCTTTGGCCGTGAGGGCTCATTCAACCAGAGGCATGGCGTCCTCTAGACGCCTCCTTTCAAGGGCCCCGATCCAAGAAGTGTGTGATGCAGCAGGATGGGCCACCCCTCATACTTTCGTCAGATTTTATAGCCTGGACATTCCATCTACGCCTGGCACCAGTGTTGTTTTTGGCAGCCCTTTTAGTTTTAGTCTTAGTCTTTTGGACGGAAATGCTTTTTAGTTTTAGTCACATTTTAGTTACTTAAAAACTTGATAGTTTTAGTCGCCGAAAACAATAAAAAGGTTTTAGTCAAGTTTTAGTCGCCGAAAACGCAAAAAGGTTTTAATCAAGTTTTAGTAAATTTTAGTAAAAAAAAAAAAAAGTCTTTAAAAAATATAGAAAAAAAAAAAAAATTCTCTTAAAATAAAAAGAGCCCATCTCACAGAGATATGATGTGGCAAAGGGAAGAAGAATGCACACAGCTCTCTGCCTTTAGCCTACTTAAAAACGTGATATATATATTTTTTAAATAGATAAAATAGACATAACATACTGTGTTTGATATGGGATTAAAATGATGGGTAGTGTATGGGCAGTGTATAAGATATAAACTAATGATTAATTACTTTAATATTCCTTTGTTCCGATCAGAGCATGTGAGCGGAGAGCGCATTTCTGAATATTCCGCCCGCTCGCTCATTCAGCTCAGGGTCGCGCGCTCAACACAGAATGGCCTGCTGGTTCGAGAATATGTGGAATAAGAGCTGCCTCAGACTAAAGTTTTTATTCTAGTCGACTAGTAGTTGTTCATTTAAGCCATTAGTGGACAAATCGCCCCTTTATATTAATTTAATTACTTAAATAGGCTATACGGGATATTGAGCGTTATAGCCGCACTCAAGCGCACGACCGCACGCATAAAGCTTGCCACAAAGAACCGCCAAAAGTAATGATTATGAATGTGTAAAAAAATAGCAAGGAGACATTTAATTGTTTATTAATAAACTGGTGTTTTCGGTGTCGCTGCAAAGATGAATTTGACAATGCGGACTCACCATGAACGAATAAAGATAAAAAGGCATAAAACGGAAAATTTCCTCCCGTTTTGGAGGAGACCTGTCACGCCAGTGGGGCGCGCCCCACACTTTGAGAACCGCTGGATTATACTGAAACTGAAAGTATGTCCATAAATCATCTCGTCGTTTCCGACCACCAAGCCCGTTTATTGGCTTCGCCGCCATGGTCCTTCGAAGATGTGTGGTGAGTGACTAGCCGCAGCCACAGGTGTGTTGTTGTGTGGAATCTGGTGCGCGCGCGGCATGGGTACCCAAAACAATGATAGGAAGCGGCAGCATTGCTGATACTTTTTAGCTCAAAACAGACAGATTTCACGCAAAATAGGCAGAAATGACATGCATTGCGAACGTCAGACTTATAGTCATTTTCGTTCCGTCTCGTCTCGTAAACAAAAACTCGAAAACGTCTCGTCATGTTTTAGTCACCTTAGAGCCATTTTTAGCTAGTCATCGTCGCGTTATCGTCATAAAAAAAAGTGCGTCAACGAAATCATTTCGTTATGGTCATCGTTGACGAAAACAACATTGCCTGGCACCCTTGTGCTCTCGTCCTTAGTGTGCCTGTGTGCAGCTTCACACTGGGACAGGCAAGGCTCGTTGTGGCATAGTGGGTACTCGTTCCCCCCAAGTGTCATTCAACGCAGTTCGAGTTCCCTTGAAAGGGAACGTCTCGGGTTACGACTGTAACCCTTGTTCCCAGAGAAAGGGAACGAGAACTGCGTCCCTTCGCCATGCCTTCCCCTGCCTGGGAGAGACTTGCTTCATCACAGAAGCTGACGCTGTTGTGTGCCGGCATCCCTTTGTAGCTTACGTGTATGCCGTCACACGTTACGGCATGACGCAACACCAATCAAGATTGCCTTAGTTTCATTCATGCTTCAGAGGCGCTGAGGGGTGTTCCCCCAAAGTGTCATTCGACGCAGTTCTCATTCCCTTTCTCAGGGAACAAGGGTTACAGTCGTAACCCGAGATGTTTTTCAGCAATTCAGATTTTTTTATTCATGTTGGTGTTTATCAAACAACATGCCCTGTGAGAGCCAACTTACTGATATTGTAGTTGAAAAATTTCTGACTCTAACTCCTCCTAGAGCTTTAACTCTACATTCTCCAAACTCGGTTCAGACACTCAGACTGTTCTGACTTAGTGTGCTATATCTTTTCTAGTTGATCAGACTTACGGTTTTCCTAAAAAATTACGATCAAAACTAGGAAAAAATCCCATTGACTTAACATTGCGGAATGTTCAGATTTTCAAACTCCCCCACTACCAAAAATTCATATCTAAACTCCTTGAAGCCCTAGACTCAATCAAACTGCCATTCTATATACTATATGAGCCATTGAGACTCATTTAAACTAATAAGCTCATCTCTGACACTTATCTATCTATCTACTCTTAGACTCATTTAAACTTATAAACTCCAAACTCATAAACTCGTACACTTATAAACTCATGAATTCATACACTTATGAACTCTTAAACTCATAAATTAATAAACTCTGAACTCTTACTCATTTAACCCTCTGCGGACCAAGGGGTTTTTGGGGCCCTTATTGAAAAACTTAAAAATAAAAGTTTCTGAAATAAGGCCACAAAACACATATTGATTATTTCTTCACAAGGTATATTTGCTCCAAAACTATGTGAGAATCATCCTGACTACTCATTCAGATAAGTCAATAAAGTCTTTTAGTATGTGTATGACGTGTTTTGTTTGAGAAAGCTTTATGCGAGGAGGCGTGATCTCTCATTAATATGTATGGCATTTCACACCTGAGAAAGACAAAGACCCTCCCATAATGGCCCTATTAGGTGCTATCAGGCGATATCATTATGCCTTGCACAAAGAATGAGGAGCTTTAAAAAAGAATGGCTTTTAGATTGTTTGGATTTATTTACAACACAACATAATCCAAATAGTTGGGGGCCTTAAGCACATAAATAGGTGATTTCGCGCAAATTCATCTAAAAGCGCCAAATTTGGCACAGATGTAGCACAGGTCATACCGAAATGATTTAGCTAATGTTTATATTTATGACCCAGTATGTCTGGACCCCTTGATCCTCAAATTCCAATATGGCCGCTGTCCAAAAAAGCAATTTGGGCTGTAGTATGGGGCCTTACACCCCATTGTTTGCGCAAATTCATCTGCAAGCACCAAATTTGGCACAGATGTAGCTGAGGTTATACTGAAATGATTTAGCCAGGGCGCCCGAGCCAATGGTCCCTGAGACCAAGATGGCGACCAAATCCAATATGGCCGCTGCCTGAAAAGGGTTCCGGCTATAACTTTTGAACCAAAAGAGTTACAAATAAAAACTTGATATGTTTTTCAGCTTAATTGATCATGGGAAACAGATAGGAATGTTTATATTTATGACCCAGTATATCTGGACCCCTTGATCCTCAAATTCCAATATGGCCGCTGTCCAAAAAAGCAATTTGGGCTGTAGTATGGGGCCTTACACCCCATTGTTTGCGCAAATTCATCTACAAGCACCAAATTTGGCACAGATGTAGCTGAGGTTATACTGAAATGATTTAGCCAGGGCGCCCGAGCCAATGGTCCCTGAGACCAAGATGGCGGCCAAATCCAATATGGCCGCTGCCTGAAAAGGATTCCGGCTATAACTTTTGAACCAAAAGAGTTACAAATAAAAACTTGATATGTTTTTCAGCTTCATTGATCATGGGAAACACATAGGAATGTTTATATTTATGACCCAGTATATCTGGACCCCTTGATCCTCAAATTCCAATATGGCCGCTGTCCAAAAAAGCAATTTGGGCTGTAGTATGGGGCCTTACACCCCATTGTTTGCGCAAATTCATCTACAAGCACCAAATTTGGCACAGATGTAGCTGAGGTTATACTGAAATGATTTAGCCAGGGCGCCCGAGCCAATGGTCCCTGAGACCAAGATGGCGGCCAAATCCAATATGGCCGCTGCCTGAAAGGGATTTGGCTATAGCTTTTGAGCCAGATGAGATACAAATACAAACTTGATGTAAATTTTACCTTTTTGACCATGGGAAAGCCATAGGAATACTTGCATGTATGATTGGGTATATCAAGACCCCCCAAATTCCCTAAATCCAATATGGCCGCCACCTGAAAGGGATTCGGCCATAGCTTTTGAGCCAGATGAGATACAATTACAAACTTGATGTCTATTTAACCTTTTTTGACCATGTGAAACCCATAGGAATACTTACATTTATGATTGGGTATATCAAGACCCCCCAAATTCCCTAAAATTCAATATGGCCGCTGTCCGAAAAAGGGGTTTGACAACTTTTGAACCAAATGAAAACTTAATGTCTATTTTTTTTTACTATGACAAACACATGGGAATCCTTACATTTGTGATTGCCTATGTTTATACCCCACATTTGCATTTACACAAAAGCATCTACCTGATCATTCATACTTGTTACGACCCTTGGCTCAAGGGAAGCAACAAAAACAAGGGACACACGTAAACCAAATTGTAAGCTCAAAAGTAATGTTTATTTAACTACAAAAGTAAGACAAAACTAAATAATAAAATGAAAACGTTTAAAGAAAATAGAAGTGTTTCTGTATTCATCAGCAAGATCAGTGTGTAAAGCAAGATGCATGGTCGAAAGTGTAATGCAATGTTGAAGTTGAAATGTAAATGCAAAAAGTAACAAAATGCAACGCAAGCAAAGTCCAAAAGCAAAGTCCAAAACCAAAGTTCCCCCTCCCTTGGCTAAGTTGGTGATCTCTTAAGGAGCGTCTAAGGCACGGTCACAGGTGTTTCCAGTTGACTGCCAATTGAGGCAATTAGTGGGCTCCGGTACCAAACTGCAATTCTCAAAAGCAGCAGCAGAGGTCGTCACACCCCTCCCCATAAGACAGGGACTCCCACAAAGATCCCTGTAACAAAACAAACAAATCTCAATAAACAGGCAAAGTATACACCCAAGTACAGGGCCGAAGACAGCTCCCAAAAACGCCAAAGAGAATAAATTCAAATCCAATAGATTAGAGTGCATCAGGAGCGCGTGACAGCGCATCAGCTACCACATTTTCCGATCCTCGTATGTGTCGAATATCCAGACAGAAGGATTGCAAAAATAAGGACCACCGAACCAACCTCTGATTCGGACACTGCAAAGAGTTGAGAAAGGTTAATGGATTATGATCCGTGTAGATCACAATAGGTGCACAGGAATTAAGATAAACAGAAAAGTGCTGCAAGGCCCAAATAAGGGCTAACGCTTCCTTTTCGACCACAGAATAATTACGTTGGTATGTGTTAAACTTTCTCGAAAAGAAACTAACTGGATGGTCTACTCAATCCACATCAGATTGCTGAAGGACAGCTCCAGCTCCAACATTACTGGCATCGACGTGCAACGTGAAAGGTTTGTCAAAGCACGGAGCCATAAGCACAGGCGCTGAACACAGCAAGGATTTCACGTTCTCAAAAGCCAATTCGCAACTGTAAGACCATAAAAACTTCGTCTTACCCTTTAACAAGTCGGTCAACGGTGCCACCACCGTAGAAAAATTTCGACAAAAAGATCGATAATATCCTACCAACCCTAAAAACCTCATAAGCTCTTTCTTTGTCGTTGGGGAAGGAAAATTCTGAATGGCTTGCACTTTAGCCTATATCGGACGCACTTCGCCGTTCCCTACCACCTTCCCGAGATACGTCACGGTCGCCTTCGCAAACTCACATTTGGCCAAGTTCACTGTAAGTCGAGCATCAGACAAACGTCTCAACACCGAACGCAACCGTTTTAAATGAGACTCCCAACTGTCACTAAAAACGACTAAATCGTCCAAATAGACGGCACAACCCTCAAGGCCCCAAATTACTCGGTTCATGAGGCGTTGAAAAGTCGCCGGAGCATTTCGCAGGCCAAAACTCATGACCCGGTAAGAGTGTAATCCTGACGGAGTGACAAAAGATGAAATTTCTTGTGCTCTCTTGGTTAAAGGCACCTGCCAATAGCCCTTCAGCAAGTCAAACTTGCTGACGAACTTGGCTGAGCCAACCTGGTCCACAGTCCTCGACGCGGGGCAAAGGAAAACAGTCCGGTTTTGTTAATGCATTAACTTTACGGAAATCCGTACAAAATCTTACAGTACCGTCCGACTTTCCAACTAAAATACACGGGGAAGCCCATTCAGAAAAAGAAGGTACTGCAATATCGTGATCCTGCATATACTTAATTTCCCTCTCCATCAATTCCCGTTTTTCAGGTGCAACACGATAAAAACGCTGTTTAATAGGTTTTGCATCCCCAACATCGATATCATGCTCAACCCAATCTGTACGCGATGGCACATCATCAAATAATTCGGGAAAACTATGTAATAGGTCACATAACTCCTGGCATCTTACAGGAGATAAATGACAGAGAGTAAACTCCAAGTTGTGCAAGGACTCTGAATTATTCAAACGGCCGCGAAAAACACAATCATCGGGCGAAATGGTCTCCTCTTCCTCACCCACCAAACTCATATTACCCCCACCGATAGAAAAGGCCGAAAGTGCTGGATGCAAAGATGTCAAATTTTCTACAGGTTTGGTTTCTTTTTCATAATACGGTTTTAATAGATTTACATGGCACCGTTTAACTGACTTTTTCCGTGATGGCATTGAGATATCATAATTTTCATCAGTCAACTTTCGTTGTACAACAAATGGGCCATCAAATTTTGCTTCAAAAGGAGAAGATACAATAGGCCGTAAGACAAGAACTTGATCGCCTGGTACAAACACTCGATGTTCAACCGTACGATCATAGAATTGCTTCATGTTTTTCTGATGTTTTCCCAGATTTAATTTAGCTAGTTCTCTAACCTGGATGAGTCGATTTTTAAACCCCAAAACATATGACGCCAAGTTTTTAGGAGGCTCTACAGCTTTACCAACCTGCTGAAATACAGACAACAGTCCACGAACATTATGGCCAAAGACCAAGTCGTTAGGGCTGAAACCCGTACTCTCCTGGACTACTTCACGTGCAGTTAACATCATCCATGGTAAACCCTCTTCCCAATCTCTATCCAGCTGCACACAGTACGCACGGAGAAGTGACTTTAACGACTGGTGGAATCTCTCCAATGCACCCTGACTTTGTGCATGATACGCAGTAGATTGATTATGCTTAATGTGCAGCTGTTTTAACACCTGCTGGAAGAGATGCGAAGTGAGATTCGAACCTTGATCACTTTGGATGATTTTTGGAATACCAAAAACGGATATAAACTGGGTTAAAGCTTTCACAATAGAACGAGACGTAATGGTACGCAGTGGATATGCCGCAGGAAAACGTGTGTTCAAACACATCACAGTGAATAAATAACTGCTACCAGACTTCGAACGGGGAAGTGGCCCTACACAATCGACAATAAGATGCTCGAAAGGTTCACCAGTAGCCTGAATTGGTTTCAACGGAGCAGGTTTCAACACCTGGTTCGGTTTACTCGTTAATTGGCAGGTTTTACATCTCTTAATATAAGCAGAGATGTCTCGTTTTAATCGCGGCCAAAAAAAATATCGCAACAGGCGATCATAAGTCTTACGCACCCCCTGATGACCTAATTGATCATGCGCAATTTCAATCATCATTTGTCGAAATTTAGTAGGAACAACTACTTGGAAAACAGGATCCCCAACAAAATCTTTGTGAGGACTCCATTTTCTCAACAACACTCCATTGTGAACGAAATATCCACGGGAAACGTCACACTCCTCTACCGGAAGAACAGCACTCTGGAAGAGTTCATCCAAAGAGGAGTCAGTCCGCTGTTCTATTCCTAAATCCTCTGCAGAAACAGGAAAAGACAAGGCAGACAAATCCGGCATAAACAACTTAGTGCAGATTTTATCAGATTTTATCTCTTTTTGATCACACACTTCATCCTCATTGGCACGTTTCATTGCACGAGTCACAACACACGCTGAATCCTGACACAAAGAACTCAGTTCAGTTTCAATTTTATTATCAGTGGTCACTATGGGAAACACTGACGTATCAGCCCACACACGTTCACCTACCAGTCCATTTCCCAAAATAATATGGACCCCCTCAACTGGCAAAGCTGGTCGTACTCCCACTACAACCTCACCATGAATCAAATCGGACTGAAGCCTTACCCTATGAAGAGGCACAGACAGAGTATTCAGTCCTATTCCACGAATTAACACACTCTCACCAGTATGAGACTGCGAGGAAAAAGGCAATACGGATTCCAAAATAAATGAATCCATTGCACCAGTATCCCGCAAGATTTTAACAGGGATTTCCTCTTTCTCTCCAACCAGGGATACACGCCCCTCTGTAATAAAAGGCGAGTAAGAAGAGAAATCAACATCAAGTGTTTTACTTTCAACAACTTCACTCCCTGAAGACAGGACTGGTGCCGCAAGAGCAGAAGGCTTAGCATGTGAATTTTGTGCATTATGTTTGAATTTATTTTTAAGGACAGGACAATCTGCTTTCCAATGTCCTTTCTCATGACAGTAATTGCAAATCTTGCTTGGGTCAAAATTTCCAGTGAAAACACGGTTACTCTTAGACGGAGACTTTACATACTGAACATCACGAGCATGCCAATCCACAAAAGTGGTTTTGTGCGTCAGTACAAAATCATCGGCCAACATTGCCGCTTCCTCTGGCGTTTTAACATTATGCTCACTAATATACATAGCTATACGGCTCGGGACGGAATTTTTAAATTGTTCCAACACCATCAAGTGAATTAAATCCTCCAATGTTTTAATGTCTAATGCTGAACACCAATGATTAAAGTGTTTTCTCAGATCACGCACAAATTCTAAGTTTGTTTGCAACTGGTCTTTTTTCTGCAATCGAAAACGCTGTCTGTATGCTTCGGGTACACATTCATATGCTTTTAAGATTAGAGATTTAACTTTATCATAATCTTAACAATCATCAACCGACAATGAAGAAAATGCTACTTGTGCTTTCCCAGTTAACACACACTGTAACAGCGCAACACAATCATCATCTGACCAGTTCCTTAATTCTGCCATGCGTTCAAATAGAGTAAAGAAAGTATCAGGATCTTCTTCATTGAATTTAGGAATAAGTTTTAGGTTTGAATTGATTGAAAACAACACACTCTGTTCCTGACCAGAACTAGAAAGCTTACCTTCTTTCATCAGGTTGAGCTTGAGAAACTCCAAATCCAATTTTGCCTTTTCTAAATCCATTTTACCTTGTTCCGCATGCAGTTTTAACTTCTCATGGTCCATCTTTAATTGTAGCAGCTCTTTTTGCTGTTCAAAAGACAAATGACTTTTTAATTCAGATGCCACTGGTACATATTCCTCCACCTCGGTGTCTAAGAAACCTTTTTCAATCAACTCAATTTTCAAAGCTACTTTAACATTATCTTTGAGCCTTTTATCTTTAATCACAATTTCATAACGTTCAGCAATACTTAATAATTGCTCTTTAGTACACCTGTCCAAAAATTCATGAGAAGGTGAACTAACAAACTCATCAATATCAGCCATGCTAAAATGACCAGAATAATTTATTCAGCACAGTGCAATCAAATAACGAGAGTTTTCCCTCTACCTTTCCAGTACCTCTACCTAACTCAACCCTAGTCTTCATGCGATTACTGGTGGGGGGTATTTATGCACTATAGCCCGCTGGGTGAAAAACGCAACTGGTCAAACCAGCGACGCCTTCAACACCACGGATGTGCTCCCGAGATAATTACTACTACCCACTTTCACCACAACACTACACAAAAATAACAAATCCGACACGTCTCAAAAGAAACATGCCGCTATGCCTATCAGAGAAAACTCACGTTCAAAAAACAATATTGCACATGTACTTACCAACTGGTGATTTCACACGGTGAACAAATTGACTTTGGCACAAAAACATTTTTGTGTGTCCAACAAATAATCAATTATCAAACTAAACGTCCAAATTTTTTTTTTTTTACGCAATCAAATAACCAAAGCAAGGACGAGCCCCCAATTTGTTACGACCCTTGGCTCAAGGGAAGCAACAAAAACAAGGGACACACGTAAACCAAATTGTAAGCTCAAAAGTAATGTTTATTTAACTACAAAAGTAAGACAAAACTAAATAATAAAATGAAAACGTTTAAAGAAAATAGAAGTGTTTCTGTATTCATCAGCAAGATCAGTGTGTAAAGCAAGATGCATGGTCGAAAGTGTAATGCAATGTTGAAGTTGAAATGTAAATGCAAAAAGTAACAAAATGCAACGCAAGCAAAGTCCAAAAGCAAAGTCCAAAACCAAAGTTCCCCCTCCCTTGTCTTCTTCTTCTTCTTCTTCTTGTTTTTATGGCGGTTGGCAAATAACGTCTGGTTGCATTACCGCCACCTTCTGATATGGAGTGTAGGTCTGGATAAATTATTTCCCTACACTTAAATTATCTTTATTAAACCTGTTCTTCTAAAAAAGGAAAATAAAAACCCAAAACAAAAATCTCCCGAATTCCAAAATATCTCTTACTTTCAAAGGTATCTCTTCATCTTCTAGCTGCTGTATTAACTGTTGTCTCTCATTACTATATCTAGTACATTCTTCAATAGCATGTTCTATGGTATCCTGTGTGTTACATACACTACACCTCCCATCAGCATGTTTTTCCATTAAAAATAATGTACTGTTTAAGCCTGTATGCCCAAGTCTCATTCTTGAAATGATGTTCTCCTCCTGTGTATTTCTGCAAGTACTTCTACTCACCCCCACTCTTTTTTGGATATTATATAGTCTCCTACCAGTCTGACCATTATCCCACAACACTTGCCACTTCTCCTTTATCTTTCTTTTAATGATTGATTTCACCTCTTCTTTACTATACTTAATGTTTAAACTTATATACTCCATTTCTGTTGCCTTTTTTGCATACTTATCAGCCAACTCATTCCCTATTACTCCTTTGTGGGCAGGAACCCATACAAGTCCAACATTGACTCCAGTTTTAATTAATGTACTAGCCATTTGGACAATTTCTACAACAATGTCTTGTCTAGATTGTGAATTTATGTTCTGAATACTCATCAGAGCTGACGCTGAGTCTGAAGCAATTACTAAACTTCTTGGCCTGTTACTCACAGCCCAAGAGAGTGCCATTAAAATAGCAATTAGTTCTGCTGTATAGACTGCTAAATTATCATTAATTCTTTTTTGTGTTGCTACCACCCCCACTCTCCCATCCCTTTTGGACCCATCTGTGTACATTATAATCCTATCCCCATATCTTTCAACTAAATACCCCTGCACCATATTACTATCTATATCCCCATTCTTAGTTTCCTCCAAAAGACTGAGATCAACTGAAAGATCTTCAAGAGTCCATAAAGGAACTCTTGAAAATACTACTGTGGGACTTATATCCAACAAGGCTATTTCCATCTCATTTATTTTCTGTCCAATAATCCACCCAAAACTACTTTTTCTACCATTCTGTCTCTCTTGACACTCTACCAATGTAGATTGACTCAAATGGT
This sequence comes from Rhinichthys osculus, assembly GCA_029959095.1. NCBI lineage: Eukaryota > Metazoa > Chordata > Actinopteri > Cypriniformes > Leuciscidae > Rhinichthys > Rhinichthys osculus. The sequence goes on from JARWKJ010000008.1 coordinate 22,532,369, forward strand.
CTTCCCTATGACCTTTAAGGTTTGCCCAAAAAACCAGGCTAAGCTGGTCTCTTCTGAGATCTAAAGGCAACTCCCCCATCTCTACTTGGATGGCTGCCACTGGAGTTGTCTTCATGGCTCCACAACATAATCTTAAACCTCGACTCTGCACTCTGTCTAGTTTATTTAAAGCTGTCTTAGCAGCAGACCCATATACAACACACCCACAATCAAAAACTGATCTAATCAGTCCAGTATATATTGTATGCATAGCACTCCTAGTTGCTCCCCCTCCCTTGGCTCAGTTGGTGATCTCTTAAGGAGCGTCTAAGGCACGGTCACAGGTGTTTCCAGTTGACTGCCAATTGAGGCAATTAGTGGGCTCCGGTACCAAACTGCAATTCTCAAAAGCAGCAGCAGAGGTCGTCACATACTTTATCAATTAGAAAATTGGTGGGAATATTTGGAATGTAGGGAAGGCATATTTGAGGGAGAGTCAGAATTCCAGCATAGATTTGGGCAATACTGAGCAAATATTGAGAATACTAGTTGATTGTATGGACTGTGGTGGAGCAGCTGTTTAGTGCTACTCAATGCTTGTGAGCAAGATCCATAGACATACATATACACTCACCTAAAGGATTATTAGGAACACCAGTTCAATTTCTCATTAATGCAATTATCTAATCAACCAATCACATGGCAGTTGCTTCGATGCATTTAGGGGTGTGGTCCTGGTCAAGACAATCTCCTGAACTCCAAACTGAATGTCAGAATGGGAAAGAAAGGTGATTTAAGCAATTTTGAGCGTGGCATGGTTGTTGGTGCCAGACGGGCCGGTCTGAGTATTTCACAATCTGCTCAGTTACTGTGATTTTCACGCACAACCATTTCTAGGGTTTACAAAGAATGGTGTGAAAAGGGAAAAACATCCAGTATGCGGCAGTCCTGTGGGCGAAAATGCCTTGTTGATGCTAGAGGCCAGAGGAGAATGGGCCGACTGATTCAAGCTGATAGAAGAGCAACTTTGACTGAAATAACCACTCGTTACAACCGAGGTATGCAGCAAAGCATCTGTGAAGCTACAACACGCACAACCTTGAGGCTGATGGGCTACAACAGCTGAAGACCCCACCGGGTACCACTCATCTCCACTACAAATAGGAAAAAGAAGCTACAATTTGCAAGAGCTCACCAAAAATGGACAGTTGAAGACTGGAAAAATGTTGCCTAGTCTGATGAGTCTCGATTTCTGTTGAGACATTCAGATGGTAGAGTCAGAATTTGGCGTAAACAGAATGAGAACATGGATCCATCATGCCTTGTTACCACTGTGCAGCCTGGTGGTGGTGGTGTAATGGTGTGGGGGATGTTTTCTTGGCACACTTTAGGCCCCTTAGTGCCAATTGGGCATCGGTTAAATGCCACGGCCTACCTGAGCATTGTTTCTGACCATGTCCATCCCTTTATGGCCACCATGTACCCATCCTCTGATGGCTACTTCCAGCAGGATAATGCACCGTGTCACAAAGCTTGAATCATTTCAAATTGGTTTCTTGAACATGACAATGAGTTCACTGTACTAAAATGGCCCCCACAGTCACCAGATCTCAACCCAATAGAGCATCTTTGGGATGTGGTGGAACGGGAGATTCGTGCCCTGGATGTGCATCCCACAAATCTCCATCAACTGCAAGATGCTATCCTATCAATATGGGCCAACATTTCTAAAGAATGCTTTCAGCACCTTGTTGAATCAATGCCACGTAGAATTAAGGCAGTTCTGAAGGCGAAAGGGGGTCAAAGACAGTATTAGTATGGTGTTCCTAATAATCCTTTAGGTGAGTGTATGATCAGTCCCATGAGCAGTCAAACAAAATCCTGGAATCCTGTGGTGGTGCAGCTGGACTCTATGAAAACCCTGAAGCCCTCACGCTCTTCATGCTGGCAGGGCCTGACTCGTCACACAACTGTTCCTTTCCCTTCAGTCCAGGCCTGATGCAGACATGGCAGAATTCTTCAGGTTCTAAAATCAAAGGGAACCACCCAGCATTTCCATTTACGCAATGGTACAAAGTCAGACATTCTCGAATGCATGAAGGTGAAAAAAAACCTATGTTAACACCAATATTGCTGGGTTTGTGAGGTCACACATGAGCTATGAATCTGTCATGCGATTGGATATTGTGTTTGATACATATCCAGAGGAGAACCTCAAACTCACCAACGCAGAGGAACCGGATCAAAAACTAAAGTAGATGGGAGAACTCCAATTCCAAAACGTAACTGGAACAGTGACTTCCTGAAAAAATGAGGACAACAAGGATGAACTATTTGGATATATCAGTGAAGAGATAAACAAGGATGGCATGTCAGGTAAAAGAAAGATGCTGTACTCTCCAACAGACAAGGGTATGACATGCCTGCCCTTCAGCCTCGTAATCATCCAGAAGCAGATACAAGAATAATCCTGCATCTTGCACATGCTGGGGCCAATGGCCATAAAAAGGCATTTGTCCGGACTGTCGACAGCAATGTTGTCATACTTGCCATCCGCTTCTTCAACACACTCGGCCTCACAGAGCTCTGGATCGGCTTTGCAGGTGGAAAAAACTATAGGGACATTCCCGCTCATGAAATCAGCAAGGATGTTGGTCCCCAGAAGTCACTGGCCTTACCACTCTTCCATGCTTTAACAGGCTGTGACACAACCTCAGCCTTCCTGGGCCATGGGAAAAAGAGTGCATGGGCAGCTTGGGAGGCAACACCAGATCTCACAGAATCCCTGGTTACCCTCACCTTGGAGCCTGAACAGATCAACAATGACGTCCATGTCCAAAGACTGGAATGTATGGTAGTCATCATTTACAGCAAGAGCTGTGGTTCCAGCCGCGTGGATGAAGCTAGACATCACCTTTTCTTGAATGGTACCAAGTCTCTCGAGAACCTGCCTCCTACCCAAGCTGCACTGATTCAGCACATCAAAAGAGCATTGCTGCAGGCCAGCTTCTACTGGAATCAGGCAACCGCTGTCCAGCAAGATATCCCAGAGTTCAATGCATGGGGATGGTATCGAGAGTCTACGAGCAAGACGTGGGAACCTTACTGGACTTATCTCGGAGACGCCAGTAAAGCCTGCATCATTCTCCTCCACTGTGGCTGCAAGGCAGCACGTAGAGGGCACTGTAAGTGCTGTAAAGCCGGAGTTCGTTGCACTTCTATATGTGCATGTGAGGGTGCTTGTACAAACAATGATAGTGGAGACGATGAGAGATCCGGTGATTGTGAGTGATAATGATAATTCATGTGAGAGACCATGAGAATTCACTGTTTTTTTTTTATGTTATTGCTGTTTTTTTGTTATGCTAAGCAAACTTTTAAGAGTTTTAGACAAATTGACTATATTATTATATTATTTTTTTTATCAATTTGAGATAATATAAATATTGCCTTGCAATAATTTTGTCTTATTTTTTCTTATATGATTACACTTTGAAATGTATTCACCTGTGGTACACTGAAAAGCATTTCACTTTTATAAGGAAATGAATCAACATTGAGAATAACCTTAAAAGTTGTGGTAAAAAAAGGATTTTCAACCACAGTCTTGAAAAGAATACAGGTTCCAGACTTACACAAGCATAAATATAAATATGCCAATGGACTTCCTGTGTGTCAATAAACATAAAATAGACATCACATCCTCATTTGTAGCGCATTTGATTCAAAATTTGTAGCCAAAACGCTTTTTTGGACAGCGGCCATATTGAATTTAAGCAATTTCCCCCAAATTCCCTAAATTCAATATGGCCGCTGTCCGAAAAAGCGTTTTGGCTTCAGTCTTACCAGTCTTCTTGATATACCCAATCATAAATGTAAGTATTCCTATGGGTTTCCCTTGGTCAAAAAAGGTAAAATAGACAACAAGTTTGTATTTGTATCTCATCTGGCTCAAAAGCTATAGCCGAATCCCTTTAAGGCGGCGGCCATATTGGATTTGGCCGCCATCTTGGTCTCAGGGACCATTGGCTCGGGCACCCTGGCTAAATCATTTCAGTATGCCCTCAGCTACATCTGTGCCAAATTTTGTGTTTGTAGATGAATTTGCACAAACAATGGGGTGTAAGGCCCCATACTACAGCCCAAAATGCTTTTTTGGACAACGGCCATATTGGAATTGGAGGATCAAGGGGTCCAGATATACTGGGTCATAAATATAAACATTCCTATCTGTTTCCCATGATCAATTAAGCTTAAAAACATATCAAGTTTGTATTTGTAACTCATGTGGTTCAAAAGTTATAACCGGAACCCTTTTCAGGCAGCGGCCATATTGGATTTGGCCGCCATCTTGGCCCCGAGGGTTGCTGTCTCCGGCGCCCTAGCTAAATCATTTCAGTATGATGTGAGCTACATCTGTGTCAAATTTGGCGCTTTTAGATGAATTTGCGCGAAAATGTGCTTAAGGCCCCCAACTAAAAGATACACAACAAAGGACAAAAAAGCACATTAGTAAACACACTGATCTAAAGACAGAGGCTTGAACAGTCACACAGCATGGTCCCATTCCTGAAACATAGTACATACCTGTCATTTACAAGGTGTTTGATTTTTCATTACAGTCTCCTGTGAATGTTGAACTCAGCAGGACTCATCATTGGCATTTTGTCCCTGTAAAAAAAAATAATAAACAAGAGAAACTATATGGCTGCACGACTTTGGGCATGCATTGTAGATTTTTTTGGTTAAAATTGCTTTTTAATTATATATATATATATATATACACACACACACACACACACACACACACACACACTGCTTAGAATTAGAAGTGAACACACCCATGCTAAAGTTGACTAAAAAGAGGAATAAAAAATCTTAACTCCAACCTTTAGGGACGTGAATAATGTCCCTGAATTCTTTGTGAATGAATAATGTATCGCAAATAATTAAATGTTCTACTTTAAAATATAGTGCTTACGTCTGGACACTTCTATCCCCAGAAACTCCTAACAAAAGCTGATGTCTTTATTTTGAAGCTTATTTGAAGCTTATTTGATGCTTATTTGATTTAAAAAAACTTTATCCAAAACTAGTCAACGAAATGTTGTCTTTTATTTCGTCTGTAACAGTGCATATCTGTGCGTTCATTCATTAATTCATACACACACACACACACACACACACACAGAGAGAGAGAGAAACATGATTCACATTTAAACAGTATGCTATTTGTCCGTTTACAGACACTAACGTTATTCTATATCGCGATTAGAACAAAGCACAAGCATAAAACACTTACACTTCTCAGCTGAATCTGTTGCTCCTCCTCGAAGTGAAAATAGGTAAACGTGAGTGGTAAGTGTTAAATGTCCCAGGATTATTCCTCATAGCCGCGCAAGACGAATCTTAATCTGACTAAAAAATATAGTGTGTTTACAGAGTTTACACAGCATTTGCCTGGGGGCGTGTATCTATAGCATATGGCCTAAACACATTATCTTATGAATAGCGCGCTCTGCGAGTGGGTGTGAACAAATGAACGATAATGAGCTGAGACAGGAGAAACTGTACTTCTCTTTAGTTTCAGACAGATTACATTGCAGGAGAATATTTGTTTTAAATGTGAATTGTTTTATTTAAAAGTAGAAATTTAAAGCGTTCTTTAGACGTATGTTTCATGTTTGTGTGATAAGTATTAGCGGAGTTTCCGTTCATTTTCCAGACATGTTTCAGAAAAGATTTTGCGGAGACAGAGTGAGCTAAAAGCGCACCCTGTTTATTTTATTTATTTAAAAAAAAAAAACACAAGGTTTTTATGTTAATATGAGTGTACACAAAAAAAGAAGACCCTCTATTGTTTATAATCATGTATTGATTTTATTTATATGACCATAAATGACGGAGTATTTTTAATCTATGTTGCTGCTATGTGGAAAAAAAACAGCAAAACGCGCCGGCGCGTTCTTGGTCCCCAGAGGGTTAAACTTATAAACTCTAAACTCATAAACTCGTACACTTGTAAACTCATGAATTCATACACTTATGAAGTTTTAAACTCATAAATAGTTCACCATAGCAACAACCCAGAACACTCTAGCAACTGCCTAACAACCACCCAGAACACCCTAGCAACCCCCCAAAATACCTTAGCAACCACCTAGCAACCACCCAGAACATCATAGCAACCAACCAGAACACCCAAGCAACCACCTAGCAACACCCTAGCAACCACCCAAAATACCTTATCAACCGCCTAGCAACCCCCAGAACACCCTAGCAACCAACCAAAACATCCTAGCAACCGCCTAGCAACACCCTAGCAACCACCCATAACACCCTAGCAACTGCCTAGCAACCACCCAGAACACCCAAACAACCACCCAAAATACCTTAAAACACCGTAGCAACACCATAGCAACCAACTAGCAACCCGCCCACAACACCCTAGGAACCACAAAAAATACATTCGCAACCGCCTAGCAACCGCCCAGAACACCCTAGCAACCGAAAAGCAACACCATAGCAACCACCTAGAATACCCAAGCAACCACCCAGAACACCTTAGCAACCCACTAGAAACACCCTAGCAACTTTAAATTACTTCAAACTATACTTTAAACTAATTTAAACTTTAAACTAATTTAAACTATAAACTACTTTAAACTTCTTCAAACTTTCTGGTCCAAACTTTCACAAGCCAACTTAAAGTTTGTCTCGACAAACTTTTTAATCTAGTTATTACTATTATTATTACTTTTTAATATTTGTTGCAATTTTCATATCCCATTGGCAGGTATTTTGCTTTATTAAAGCATTAATCTCACTAATACTTTTTAATACTTTTCTCTGAAAGCAATGGTTAAACTTAAATTGGTAAAAGTTTGCTTAATGGTGCTCTCAGCGATGTCATGCGTTTTTTAGGCCAAAACATTTTTTGTCACATACAGCAAATATCTCCTCACTATCCGCTAGCTGCCTGTCCCCTGAACACACTGTAAAAAAACGCGGTCTCTGCAGACACCCCAGGCTCCACAAATGGCAAAAAAAAAAAAAAACTGCGGCAACCCCAAGAAAGGGGATCCACCAGCCGGAAACTGAAGTCTCCCCGGGGGCCGCCATTGGCTAGCAAGCCTTCACCTGCTGTTAGCATTCCATTGACTCCCATTCATTTTGGCGTCACTTTGACAGCGAATAACTTTACATCTGAGGCGTTTAAAGACTCAATTTGTCCATTATTTATTTCTAAAGAAACACGACAATGTATAAAAGGCTCCATTACCTTGTATCTTACGTTATGGCCCCGTAGAAGCAGTTTTTGTAAAAATAGGCTAACGATTGCATCATAACACGCGACTCTCTTTCGCACAGTAGAGAAATTACCGTATAGACAGAAGTAGAAGCTCATGCACAATCGGGGAGACGTGGAGGCATAAAGTCAAGGGAGAAGCCCATAGAGAGTTGAGAGTTGTAAAGTTGATCCTGCTGCTGCTCATTGACAGCTAATACTCACGATCTCCGGCTATGCAAGATTCGGAAGGGAATGATTCAGATTCCTCTTGGCACAGCTACTAGAAGACGTACAACTGTCAGACAGGTTGCTCACGTCACATCTACGTCATAGAAAGATAGACGTAAAAAAAGTGAAGACAATTAGAAGCACTCACTTCCTGATTGCCAAGCGCACACTCATCTTCTATCTTTTTACCTAATCTTTCTTTCTTTCTGACTAATCTTTCTTTCTTTAACTAATCTTTCTTTCTAACTAACTAAATAATCCTTCTTTTTTACTAATATTTCTTTTTTTTCTTTCTAACTAATCTTTCTTTAACTAATCTTTCTTTCTTTAACTGTAATTGCACAGGAAGATGTTACCACCTGCTGGGCATTGCTGCCTGTCGCACCTCCTCCAGTGTCCATGGGTCAGCTGCAGGGTCATCAGCCAGAAACCACCGTTCACTGACGTTTCGCTCCTTTAATTCTGGAACGTCTCCTGGTGGCGGACCAGTGACAGGGACGTCTCCCTGTCACCCCCTGCAGCTGATAGCTGTTCTCCCTGCTGCTGTTATCTGGGGTTAGATGTTCTTCCCCCAACACCTCTCTTTCCTCCTCAGCCAGAGCCAAAAGCTACCTTTCTCTGCCTCCTCTGCCAGATCATTTGTTGCCCTCCTTAGCCTCCCTCCGGCCACTCCTGCTTCCCTCAAGAGGCGTATGGTTGACACCCCAAGGAAACCTCGGCATCCGACCTCCACTGGGTGGATGGTCGTCTTCCAGCCAGCCTCCCGGCACTCGGCAGCAAGCTCTGAGTACTTGGCCTTCTTCCGTTCGAAGGCGGCCTCGATCCCCTCCTCCAGTGGTACAGTGAGCTCAATGAGGTGCGTCCATCTCGCCTTGGTTGACCACACCACTATGTCTGGCCGGAGAGATGTGGTGGTTATCTCCGTGGGGAACCGGAGCTGCTTATCTAGGTCAACCCTCATGTCCCACTCCTGGTTGGGGGAGAAGAGCCTTGCTGTTTCTCTTGATCTGGTGCTTCTCCTTACCCCTCCTTCCGAGACAAAGATGGTGGGGTCCTCTGCTGATGGTGGTTGTTTGCTACCCTGTCGACACTCCTCAAGTACTTCGGCTAGCTTTCTCAGGACCTGATCGTGGCGCCATCTGTAGCGTCCCTGTGAGAGAGCGATCTTACAGCCTGCCAAGATATGCTGGAGACTTGCGTTGGGAGCGTTGCAGAGTACGCAGGATTCTTCATTTCCAAACCACTGGTGGAGGTTCCGAGGGCAGGGAAGCGTGTCGTAGGTTGAACGAATAAGGAAACTAAGTCTTGCCTGTGGGATCTTCCACACGTCTGACCAACTGATGTTCCGGTTCATGATTCCCTCCCAGGTTGTCCAGCTTCCTTGTCGACCCTGCGCCACGGCCTTGATTTTGTAGCGATCTTCCTCCATCCTCGTCACCTCTGCTACCACCATCTCCTTCCTTTGCTTGCGATTGGCCTTGGACCAAGAGCATGGCGTCTCTCCCCATCCTAGACCTGCTCTTCCTACCTGAACTCTGCCCATGATCTCCCGGTGTTGTAGCCGACCGACAGCTTGATCGACCTCGGTTTGGGCATTCCACTTGCGGCCAGTAGGAACCTTGGCATTTGCGTTCTTTACTGACTCGTCTGTGGACTCCCTCAGCTCGAGAACCAACCTGGTCTTTTCTTGCATGTAGCCCAACTGTATGGACTGCAGTGGCAGCTGCAGCATGTTTTTTCCAAATAGACCGGTTTCAGATAGGCAGCGTGGCAACCCCAACCACTTTCGGATGAATGAGTTGGCTTTTCCATCCATCTTACTTACAGTTGATGAGGGAATCTCACTCATTTTCAGGGGCCACATCACCCTCCTGTAGAGTGTAAACTGGTAGCACCAGACCTTAAAATTCCCAGCGAGTTGGCTTTGGTCGATCCTTGCCAGTCCGTCGGAGAGCTGCTTCATGACGGTTTTCCCCATCTGTTTGTCAGATAGGTCTGCAGTGTACTGCCTCCCCAGGCTTTTGATAGAAGTGGGATTTTTTCCCCTCCAATGACGAAGATGGTATTGTCATTTCTGACTCCTCTCCTGAGGGACAAGCTCCGAGACTCGGAGGGCTTGATCTTCATTCTTGCCCATGACATCAATTCGTCCATCCTCTTCAGCAGTCTTGATGTGCATGCTGCTGTCTGAAGGAGGCTGGTGACATCATCCATGTAACTCCTCAGTGGGGGAAGCCTCTTGCCAGTTGGGAGTTTGATCCCCCCAACCATTTGCCTTGCCCCGATGAGGATTATCTCAAAGGCTGCTACAAACAGTATTGGAGAAATAGTACACCCCATCGCAATTCCTACTTCGAGCCGCTGCCATCCGGTGGTGAAGTCCTGGAGGGAAAAACACATCTGCAAGTTGCTAAAGTACTGAGCTGCCAGGCTCTTGACGCAGGTGGGCATGTGGAAGAATTCCATGGCATAGTTGACCAGCTGATGCGGAACTGATCCTTACGCGTTGGCAAGGTCAAGCCAGATGACATGCAGGTCGGTCTTCTCCCGCTTGGCCTTCTGGATCTGGTCCCAGATCATAGTGGAGTGCTCTACACATCCTGGGAAACCTGGAACTCCTGCCTTCTGGCAGTTGGTGTCAACATAGCCATTCTCAAAGCAGATAGTTAGTCATCCTCCTGGCTAGCACTGAGAAGAAGATCTTTCCTTCTACATTCAGTAGTGCAATGTTC